>MU228492.1:2289016-2338875 GCA_018584345.1 Thuja plicata | reverse complement strand
GAACTTGTATGTGTAGTTGATTGTATTGAAGAATATAGTTTATCTTAGTGATTCCTTGAAGAGTGAATCAATAGGTTAGCCTTCCTAGGCCAAACTGGCATAAAAAGAAGAAGGATTGCAAATCCTTAATCCACTATGAGATTCTCTATTATTCAGTGAGTCTGTCAAAGGTGCACCCGCCTGGGTATGTGGAGCCAAAAGTGTAGGAGGATTTTTATCCTTGTTAATTAGCCTTATTCATGTATGAATCTGAGTTGGGAATAGAGGGTTAAACATTTGTTATTTTTTTAAATGATTCATACAAGAAAATGAGCTAACAGGTTCTAACCCATCTCAACCTATTCCACCCTTGCTAATATAATCCTAATTCTAATTATACCCTAACCCACCTTCTAATATTGTCACATTCCATTAGGGAATGATTAACAACTCAACCCACTTGAGAAAGTCCACTTTCTCAAGCAAGACTTTCCTAAGGGACCAACTTGCCAAGTTGAGTCTTACACCCTTCCCATGCTTCTTTAAGTCTTTCATTAATGCCTCATTAATGAAGATGCCTTAAGCCCATGTCTCCTCCATGCCTCATTAATTCCCAATTCATTAATGGCTCTTACACCACCATTAATGAGTCCCTCAACTCATTAATGAGCCTTGTCTCCCCCCTCTCTCTCTCATTCTTCTATAAATAGTAGGCGTTTTGGAGCACAAATAAGCCTTCATCTCATATTGTAAATGCATTTTTATTTTGTTGGAATAGACTTAGACTCATACTTCATTTCATAGTTTATGCATATACATTGTTAGAATGTCCATTTTTAGATTAATATGAATTGCTCATTGAATATTAGCTTGTTTTGAACTAAATCTTTCATGCTAGGTTGTTTATGTCACTGGTATTTACCATTAATCTAAGGGCTTTTATGTTGTATGCTACACTCATCTTAGTTAGAAACAAATAAGTTGATGTTATGGTTTATATGCTCTTTAACCCTTGTTTTTCACTAACAGAATGACTTATTAAAGTGTTGTGTTGCAGATAACAGGTGCACAAATATACACACACATTTCTAGTGCCCACCGTGGGGCTCAATTTCTAACTTGGCCTCATTTTCTAACACATTTTCACTAATTTGCATGCCCAATATTCTGTTATAGGCTCATTTTTTATCATTCTGGATTGCATACGGGATACGCCATCGCACTGCGGTAAACGAGGTTCACATCCAGGATTTCCCAGATCATTTTTAGTTCAAGCTCACATCTGGGGAGTATACTGCCACATCTGGTAAGAAAAATTGCATACAGTATACTACATCACATTGAGTAAAATTTTAGGCTCGCATCTGGTTAGAAAGTTTGTGCATTTCGTTTGCCTAAATCTATCATTTTGACAAGTTGTGTTTTTGATGTCTTGCAGCCTAACACATTTTTGCAGATTGTTCTTGAGGGTTTTCATGGGAGTTAACATAAACAGATACTAACTTGGTTTTTTAGGTTACCCAACCCTGCCATCTTGACTTCTATTTACTTGCTTTCCAAATTAAGATACATATTCCAATCTATCACTAAACTGACTAGAGGATTATGCTCTTTTCCTTTTAAGGAAAATCAGAAACTCATACATCCATTTATGGATTGAATGGAATTTGGAGTTAATTGAACAAGTAAACACATCATCTAATTCTTTTTGGATCAAGTAAATGAACAACTCAAGTCAATAAATATTGTGGTTCAATGAACAACTACATCGTATAATTTCTTTTTGGATTCAAAAATTGGATAATCAAAGCACTAAATATGTGGGATCAAAGAATAAGTTCAATTGTTTAATTCAGTTTGGATCATTAATTTGACAAGCAACTCACTAAAATTTTGTGGCTAATTGAACAAGGAAAAATTTCCTTTTCAAGCAATCATATTTTTCTTAAATAGGAAAAAACTAAATTGAGCTCAACATAGCTTGAAGGAATGAACTTTTCTTTACGTGTTTTGGGAGAAAATGGTTTAGATTAGGAGAGTATGCTCTTCTTCTTTGGAAGAATCAGAAATCCAGACATCCAAAGCTCGTCAATCCTTGGTACTCATATTTAAACAGTAAAGGGCCTACCAGTTGAGGAAAAA
This sequence comes from Thuja plicata, assembly GCA_018584345.1. NCBI lineage: Eukaryota > Viridiplantae > Streptophyta > Pinopsida > Cupressales > Cupressaceae > Thuja > Thuja plicata. The sequence continues at coordinate 2,336,754 of MU228492.1, read as the reverse complement.
ATCTCCTGGGAATGACCCAAGTGAGGACAGGTTTTACGCCAACCCTTCCAACTCACTATAAATAATTATTTCCTTGTAGACTAAAGCCTTGGAAGATGGATCTGGTTTTTTTCTTGGAATTTTGACATCATTCCTTGAACATGCTTGGGTGTATGTAGAGTGGAGCCGCTTGAATATTTCATGCAAGAATACATACATTCAAGTACTCATAGGGCTATACACCTGAATTTATCCTTGTGCAATTCTATGGGGGACAGTTTTGAACGGATTGCCCAATAATCTACAACAGCTTCAACTGAAAGAATTCTTGGTTCATCCTTGAAAGGGTATAATCTTTGTGCAAGGAAAAAAGTAATTTCCCCAAGACACTCGTCATATTGTGCCCTCACTTGCGTTTGGAGTCGGCTAATACAACATCATGATTGGAGCCATTGCATGCTTGGTGATGGTTGTATTCTAATTAGCATTTGAGTGTGTACCTGAGTCAATGAGAAAATATTTTCATCCTCCACCTAGAGAATATGAAAAGATGAGTTTTTTTTTCACCCTCCTAACAATGCAAATATGTTTGATGTGTTCAAAAGATCATTAAAAAGATAAGCTCCTCAAAACAATCAACAAGTTTCAAATCCTAGAGTACAAATATTTTTCACACATTATGAAACCTCCTAACGCAATTTGGAAATGAACAACTTCACGCACTTCAAAAACAAACTTTTCATAGCTGACCAAAATTGACAAAGACATCATAAGATTGCATCCCAGATTTCCCAAGTCACATGTAGTATTTAGGATCGCATTCACTATACTAGCTCGCATTTGGTCAGCACATAGTCACATCCAGATTCTAGGCTCGCATTTGGTATCATCAGAGGCTCACATCTAGGGGCTCACATTCATGACAGAGGCTACTTGTAGGAATTTTTCCTAGAAAGTCTCAGTTGATTAGGATACCCTTTTAGCTCTTTAGCTGGTTCCTGTTGTCTCTTCTAGTCTCCGTATTGAAATTCCAAAGCTCTTTCGAAACATCTACCTTGCATGCTTAGTCCATCTTTCACAATCAGTTCAATACATGTGGTCTACCCACTTTCTACCAAAAACTTGGTTCCCAGCTCACTATCAAGGCATTCTAACCCTCTGACGCTAGAATCATTTACATCCACCAACAACAAATAGTCACTTTTACCTAGACACGCCCACTTGAACAATCTGAGACTCTAAACCTACACTCTTGGGAAACGTTGACAAAAGTTGAGGAACAACTTCATGGTTAACACAAGACACAATAAGTACGCATCTAAAGGATCAAAAGTGCCTCCTAAAATACCACACTTTCAAGGAGAAACTTCTCATAGTTCCCTTCTTGATCTAGATTCCCCTCAAATGGATAGTGACACTCACGGATGGAGTGAAGCTTTTGAGGATTATAATGATGGTAAACACCAAAAAACCGAAGACACGGATGAGGAAGAAGGACCCAAGTTTGAACGTGATCCGTTTGGATCAGACAGTGAAGGGGAGATTCCTGAAGATGAGTACAAAAAACTTAAACAAAGTAAAATGTTCCACAAGATATTGGAATGAATAATTGATGACGATAAAGAAAATTACTTCCTCCATCTAGCATCTACAGGTGTCAAATTACCCAAGGACTATGACTTGGAAAAACTCAAAGAAAAGGAGGTACCAAATCCGATATCTATCCTCACCAAACAACTCAATTTGATGCAAACGGAACTCACAAATCTCAAATAGGAGAAGGAGAAACCTAAAATAAAATACTCTTTGGACACCATTTGTCCATTTCATTTTGACAAGAGTATCACTATGGTCCCGTTTCCTCCCAACATGGCAAGACCAAAGTATGAAAAGTACATGGGAGAAACTAACCCACATGACCGTGTGAGGGAATTTTGTGCTCTAAGCATAGAATACATGCACAAACCTACATACCTCATGTGACATTTTCCAGGAAGTCTAGGAGGTAATTCCATGGAGTGGTTCTCAAAACTAAACCCTAAGGTCAAGACATTCTAGGAGTTGATCCAATGGTTCATCCAACATTACTCCTACAACATCCACCATGATGTAACTATGATAAACCTATCTAATACCAAACAACAAACTAAAGAATCATTTACACACTTCCTACAAAGATGGTGGAAGATTTTTGCATGATATTCAATGGCCATTCCTGAAATAGAGAAGATGGAGATATTCGTTAATAATCTAGTACTTGAATTAAACTATGCGTTGCAAATGCAAGACTCTCCAAGCTTTGACAGAATGATTAAAAATTCCCTCCGTATTGAGGAATTCATGGTCAAAAGGGGAGAGATCACCCTTCATAACAAAAACAAGACCAACAACTCCAACTCCAAGCCTAAATGGTGGAAACAAAACAAAAATTTGTTAATGACGGAGTGGTTGATGCCTCTAACCTTAATCCTAAACCCGAGGTATTCAATCTAACTAATGGCATGCAAGCAAGAAAGAATGTTAAAGTAACAACTCCTGCACCCAAAGAAAACAATGATAATAGCAAGGGTTGGACATGGATGACAAAACCACAAAGAAAATTCACTCCTTTGGGAGAGCCTCTTAATATGGTTCTAAAAACACTATTAGATAACAAAGTTCTTACAATCCTAGATTCCAAACCGTGGGAACCAATTGTCAAACCCAAGTGGTGGGATGATAACTCTTACTGTGTCTTTCACAAAAACAAGGGACTCAAGACTAATAATTTCCTCAAGCTTAAACATGTCATCCAAGACCTCATCAAAGGAGGAAAGATCAAAGTGGATGGACACACTACTAATGAGGATCATACAACATTCAACAAACCCTTTCCTAATTACAATCAAGGAGAAACAGCTAAAGGGAAGAGTAATGAGGTAAACTACACCTATTCCAAAAATGACAATGTAATCAATATGCTTGACATTAAGACTGAGTCAATCAATGTGGTCACGGTCAAAGGTGTCTCATTCCACTCAAATGTTGTAACATGGAGCCAAGCACAGGTTACAATCAAAGGACCTCCAAAACTAACATCAACATCCAAGGTTCCTATTATAACTGTTGCTAAACTAGCAGAAAAACACGTGGTTACTATTCCTGGAGCAAAATATGACTTGGTAGACCAATTGCAATTAACCTCTGCCAAAATTTCCATTTTTGAGTTACTCAAGATATCCACAGTGCATAGGGAAATCCTAGAACAAGCTCTACACACTGCTAATGTTCCAAAAGATATTGATATAGACAAGTTTCAAGCGATGGTCAATCACATCTCAGCGCCACACTACCTCTCCTTTTTTGAAGAGGATGAAAAATCATTGACACATCCACATAATCAACCCCTCCATATTGAAGTCATTCATAAATCCTATGTTAGACATGTGTTGATAGATGGAGGCGCAGGATTGAATATCTATACACTGGATCTAATTAAGAGACTAGGTCTCTCAGAACAAACAATTGACTCTAGAAGCAACATAACCATCAAAGCTTACGATGAGGAAGAAAGATCCTCCAGAGGTCTTATTGTTCTACCTATCATAGTCAGACCAATTAAGAGGAACATCATATGTCAAGTTCTAGATCTACTATTGGCCTATAATATCCTACTAGGGAGACCATGGATTTACAAGATGCAAGATGTACCATCCACTTACCATCAATGCATAAAATTCCCACATAATGGGGTGGAAGTGACAATTCCTGCAGACACTAACTACACTTGCAACAACATCAAAGCAGGAAGCATGATCCCACACAACATAGAGGCTATGGATGTCATGGCTCCTGAAACTACCAAGGACATGGTTATGAAGAGTTTTAGAAAAACCTTGAAACTTGAAGAAACAGGAATGGGAGAGTATAAGTTGGACCAAACTCCCTCATTGATAGAACTTCTGGTGTCACCAAGATCCTACGAAAAACCTTCATCAACATTCACACCTATAGAATCCAAGGAGCCAGAAGTATAGAAAGCAACTAGCATGATAAAGGCATCCACATCTTCTTTAGATAACATAGAAGAATAGGCAGTCTTGGACTGGCTTTACAAAGGAGAACTGGTGGAATCTGAGGTCAAACATGTGAAGATATCCCCAGAACAGTATGGAAAGAGATATGATTTCCTCACAAAAATGAGCTACAAAGGAAAGGGACCTCTAAATGACACAGGATGAGGGCTTATTGAACCTATACCCATGGAGTTCCGGAATACCAAGGATAAAATAGGACTGGGTTTTCATACTAAAACTGATAAACCCACTTCAAAAGAGAGTCCACACTCAGATAAAGGGAGTGATGAAATAGATGAACTAGAGCAGTGGTCATATGAAAGATTGTTGCATGTTGGCATACAAGACCCTACCAAGGAGAATGCTACGTACCCAACTTTGAGGTACCACAAGATCTTCACACCCCTTTGCTAGCACAACCTCCCATTCAAGAGGTAGGAGACACCATAGAAACAATTACTCAAGAGACACCTCGGCCATAGAATCTAGATCCTAATTGGGGGCAATTGGTCACAATTTCACATGTCCTTGATCTACCCCACTTTGATCTATAAGCAGCTAACCAGGTACATTAGATAACCATTACTGAATACTTAAATAGATCTGATGATGATATAATAGACTCTCATGACTATGAATGGGATTGACTATCTATCGCCTCTCAAGATATTGGAATAGATACAATTCTCATGTTTGCAGCTCCCTCTACTCCTAGTAAATGATTTGACACTCCTCTCAATGATACTGATCCTCTTGAAGTAGAAGAAGAGTTCCTTCCCCCGATCATTGATGAAGACACTGGTGAATACATAAGTCTAGAAGAGTTTCATAGGCTACAAGAAAGAAGCCTCCTTTCACAGAGAGATGATGATGAGATCTCTACTAACGAGTCACTAGATTTTGATCCGCATATGACTAACAATGACCCTTTTAATGATGATCTCACTCTTATTGATCTAAATATCGAAAGAATTAACTTAACAGATCATGTCATGTTGGTTAATGGTCTTGATGCTAACATGATGTTGTCCTTCCCAAAGACTGACTCCCTAAAATTGGTACTTCTAGACCTAATTGATTGGACTGAAACAAATCCTACTCCTATCTTTGACTTTTCTGATGACCACTCCCTAGATTTTAATCTTAATACTTGTGAACCTTACCCTTCTTCCACCAAAGGAAGGAGCGAGAACATGTCATAGGAGGATATCAAGTTTCTTAGTCAAAAATTGAAAAATAAAAAAGAAAAAGTGGATTGATGGTGAAAACCACTCTGTGGAAGTATCAGATCCCAAAATAGTAAAGAAAAAAGATGTATCCCATGGTGAAAACCTCTCCGAGGTGCAAAAGGATGAGACTCTTGATATCCTCCCTGAACACTTTCAGGAAAGATCTTCGGTACTGATTGAACCAACACAGCCAGTAAATTTGGGCACTATTGACAATCCTCAAATAGTACACCTTGCACAATCCTTATCAGAAGAGGAGAAGGTATAGTTCACAGAGTTCCTAAAAGAGAAGAAGATTAACTTTGCATGGTCTTATACTGATATTCCAGGGCTAGATCCCAATCTAATCATGCACCACTTATCTATATCTCCTGGGATCAAGCCCATAAAGAAAAAACTTAGAAAGATGCATCCTCATGTTGTATTATTAGTAAAAGAAAAGCTAGAAAAGTTGTTAAAAGCAGGATTTATCAGATTCATTTCATATGCAGGATGGATCTCCAATGTGGTCCCCATATCTAAAACTGATAAATCTATCAGGATTTGTACTGACTTCTGAGACTTGAACAAAGCATTTTTGAAAGATGACTTCCCTCTACCTAACATAGACATGATCATAGATCTTACATCAGGCTACCAGATGTATTCATTAATGGATGGATTCTTGGGCTATAATCAAATCAAAATTGCCCCTGAAGATCAAGAGAAAACTGCATTCACATGCGCATGGGGCACCTTTTGCTAGAACATCATGCCATTTGGACTAAAGAATTCCGGTGCAACATATCAAAGAGCCACAAAAACAATATTCCATGACATGATGCACAAGAACATGGAGGACTACATAGATGACACATTGGCTAATCCAAAGAAAGACATACTCACATTGCTAACCTAAGAAATATATTGGATTGAATAGAGCAGTTTCAACTCAGGCTCAACCCAAAGAAATGTGCCTTTGGGGTTCAATCAGGGAAAATCCTAGGATTCATTATTTTAGCAAAAGGAATTGAGGTAAACCCTGCTAAAGTTAAAGCTATACTAGAAATGGCTCCGCCATGCAACATCGGTCAAATGAGGACACTACAATGAAGACTCCAGTCCATTAGGAGATTTATGTCCCAACTTGCAGATAGGGCACAACCCTTTACTAAGTTACTACATAAAGGGGTTACCTTCAAATAGGATGAACACTATGAAGCGAACTTCTGTGAATTGAAGGGATACCTGGCTGCTCCACCTATTATTATGGTGCCTATTCATGGAAAGCCCCTACTCCTATACATTTCAGCTAAAGCTACATCCCTAGGAGTATTACTAGCACAAGAGGATGAAACCAAAAAAGAAAGGGCTATTTACTACATTAGTAGAACACTGGTCACCTATGAGCTCAATTATAGCATTATTGAAAAAGCATGCTTAGCAGTCGTCTTCACATCACAAAAATTAAGGCACTACATGCTCTCTCATATAGTAAATCTCATTGCTAAGATTGATCCTCTAAAGTACCTTTTGAGAAGAACAACATTAACAGGATGTTTGGCAAAATGGGTCCTGATTCTAAGTGAGTTTGACATTGAATATGTAGAACGGAGAGCTATCAAAGGATAGGTCCTTGCATATCAATTGGCTGATTCACCACTTCAGGATGATGAAACTTTACTCATTGAATTCCCTGATGAAACCATCATGCATCTCACTGAATATCCATGGAAGATGTACTTTGACGGTTCATTCACTCAACAAGGTTTTGGAGCAGGGGTCCTATTCATCACCCCTCAAGGTTACAAGATTCCCAAATCTTAAAAATTGATGTTTCCATGCACCAATAATATTTTAGAATATGAAGTATTGGTAAACGGCCTCAAGCTATCTATGGAATGGAAGATCATAGAGTTACACATATACGGTGACTCCTAACTAATTATCAATCAAGTCAATGGGTAATATCAAATGAAAGATGAAAAGTTGATGCCCTACAAGTAACTAGTTGATGACCTGAAGAAATACTTTGTCTTCATCACCTTCCAGCAGATACCAAGATCAGAGAACAAAGTTGCTGATGCTATGGCTACCTTAGCATCCATGTTACAACTAGAAGAACATAAATTCCACTATGAATTCTTGGTGGAAGAACTATCTTATCCTGCCTTTGATACCCCTAAGTACCAGGTAATATGTGCTTTGAATACCCCAGATCAATCTCGGTATGCCAATATCATTGCTTACCTTTACGACCAAACTATCCCTAATAATCTATCAAGAAATGAGAAAAGATCCCTGATTAGGACAGCATCGCATTACGTCCTCATAACTAATATCCTATATCGATGCGGTCTCGATGGTACACTTCTTTGGTGTTTAGAACTTGAAGAGTCTAATCTAGCATTAAAAGAAGTCCAAGAAGGTGTATGTGGATCACACTCAAATGACTTTTCATTAGCGAAGAAACTGCTCAGAGTAGGCTATTATTGGCCTACCATGGAGAAAGATACTATTCAATTTTAAAAAGCATGTCTTAAATTCCAAACACATGGAAATCTTATCCATGTTCCTTCCAAATAACTTATACCTTTCATAACACATTGGCCATTTCAGTAATGGGCCTTTGACTTGGTTGGACAAATATATCCCAACTCTTCAAATGGACACAAGTTCATCATTACGGCCACCGAGTATTTCACAAAGTGGGTTGAAGCCATGCCGCTAATCAAAGCCACTGGAAAATAGGTGGCTATGTTCATTCTGAACTACATTATTTGTAGATATGGGATACCCTCTTCAATTCTAACAGACAATGGGGGAAATTTAAAAATCAAGACATTGATGACCTTTGTGAACAGTTCCATATCACTCAACATTTCTCCTCAATATATTATCCTCAAGGTAATGGACAGGCTGAGGCATCCAACAAAAATATTCTCAAAATCTTACACAGAACTGTAAGTAAGTCTGGCAGAGACTAGCATCTACAACTAAATCTGGCACTATGGGCCTATAGAAAAAGCATCAGAACACCAATTGGAGCCATGCCATTTTCTCTAGTCTATGGCACTGAAGCAGTACTACCCATTGAGGTAAAAATCCCATCTTTGTGGATATCTTTACAAGGGCTGGTTACTAATGAGCAGTACCACATTGATAGGGTGAATTATCTCGACCTACTAGATGAGCGTAGACAACAATCATTTGATCACCTCAAAGTGTATCAAGAATGTATGTCCAAAGGCTACAACAAAAAGGTAAAGCCACACAAGTTTGAAGTGGGAGATCTTTTCCTCAAAGAGAATCCTAAGAACCAACCTAACATGGAGCAGAAAGGAAAATTTGAACCTAACTGGCTGGGACCATATGTTATCACTGCTATTTTTGGGACTGGAGCTTATCAATTAGCTACACCTGAGGGAGACGTTCTTCCAAATCCTATCAATACTCTACATTTGTAGTGGTTCTACGCTTGATGTTTGGCTAGCAGAGCCTGTACAACAAAAAGTTCTTACAAAATACCAAAAACATTCAGAAAATTGATTCGGGAAAAAATCCAAAAATAGTGGAAAAGGTCCTACCGAAAGGGTATCCTTGGTGAAAACCTGGCAAACAGGTGCCTTGATACTACAAAAATATTCAAAAAAGAAAAAATAGGAAAAAAAATTGACAAAGAGAAAATTACCTTGATGAGCATCTGGTAAATCAGGCATCTTGGTAGCAAAAAGAAAGAAAAGATCTTGCCAAGTGATGAAAACCTAGCAATCAGGCATCACTTGTGTTCTGCGCTCCATCTATCATTGCACTACTGATACTAAACCTTCATAATTTTGCCTATGCTCATACGCTGCCTTCATTTTCCTAAATGGCTATCTTATCCTCGCTTGGGATTTGTCTACATTTACGTCTTAGGAATAAGTTATTTTGTACTGGGGGCATTTTTGCTAGTATGGTAGGTTCCAGTTGCTAGGTTTCTCTAAGATGGTTTTCATCATGAACACAATGTTTCTTGATACATGCAAAACAATGTCACTTTTCAAAACAAGGGTGTCTTTTCAAACATCATATATCTAGACATGACATTTATAGTGTTCCTATAAGGCTATATTGGATCGCAAACATGAACAGATTATCCTCTCAATGCATAGACATGGAACACCATATTGCTTAAACTCCAATTTTCAGATTGATGAATCTTTACTGTGTTTGACAGATGAATGAACAAGTACTACTTAAACACACAGTTTGATAATGGTTTTGATTATGATTCTTTCATGTCCTGATGATGTTTTCAACTAGGGGCATCTAAGTACCTACAAATTTTATTTGATTAATTCACAATTGATGATTTGTTATGTCTTCATAGTAACTCAATGATGTCTGCGCAAAGACAAAGAGTCGCAAGGATATGGGGCATAATGTTTTCTTGATTTTCTATGTATGGTGATTGTTCCAAATGATCCTATAAATTTCACCTCACTTGGATGTTTATGGTAAGAGCTTCCACTATGAGTGGATGGCCACATATATCTCGATCTTCGTTATGTGTAAACTACGATGAGGTTGAAACAATATCCTTGTCTATTTTCTGATCCAAATTCTCACTAAGGTATACGAATCATAATGTACCCAAGGATATGAATTTTCAAGGTCATTGCGGGTCCAATATCTTGCCTTAATTAGAATATGGTATATTAAAAGGAAGGTGACTATTTTGTTATCCTGGCTTCTATGCCTTGATGCCTAAGTCTATTTCTGACATTTCACTAAAACATAGTATTCATACTTTCATAATATCAGTGGGTATTAGTGATTGTTGTACTATCAGGTGGTTTCCATTACAAGAGGTGCCCAATGATGATAAAAAGCTATACATTTGCATACCAGTGACAAAGTCCTAAGATTCTGCATATAGTTGCATTTAGAGATTGCATGACACATTGTATGTTCCATCTCTATCTGCAAACCTTCTCTCAATTTATCAGATTACATGCAGTGGGTCAGGGAAGACAGTTGAGTTCACGGCCGATTCAGCCTTCATCAGGGATAGTGTGACATGAGGCATTATTTCTACAAGGATTGTTGATCATTCCACCTGTCTCTACACCTTCTCTCACTTTGGTCCACCATCTCCTTTGTTGGAGCATAGCTCTCCTCTTCCACAAGAGCATCATGTGGTGCAGTCAGGTTGCTTGAACCTTTGTGTTATTCCCGTGACCAGTGTTGTGACTGCCACACCACATCCTGCGGTGTCCTTTTCTCTTCAGCAGGATTCTCCTTCAGCACTACTTGACCCTCCAGATCCATTCATCGAGCCACCAGGTGCAGTTGTTGAGGACTCTACAGAGGACATTCATCTCCTCTTTGATGCCAGTGTCAACACACCTATCATACCACTTACATTGGGGATTCCCTTTCAGGATCCTCATGTCTTCTCATTTGAGCATCAGCTCAGCCTTCCAATGACACCTCATCTTTCGAGGTCACCTCTTCAGTGCCCACTGACTTTCACTCCTCTGCATTGGAGTCACAGTGGTTTGTTCATTGATCCAGGGGTTTTTTCATTTTGTGGGGGCTTTGGAGCCTCGACCCTCTCTCACGGGGGGGTTAGCAGCATGCATTGTACTTATGGCTTTGAGAGAGTCTCCTGAAGTCATTCTTTTTTTCTTTGCTTGCTTTTATATCTCTTTTTGGAGAGGATTTTTTCCCACTGGGTTTTCTCCTTTGTCTCCGGTTTACAGAGATTTCCTTGTTTGGGTACCTGATCAGGCCTTGTTGCCGGGACCCTCTTTTCCTGCTTTCATAGCTGTGCTAGGTTTGCTTACCTCCCGAGCTTTGCTTAAGGGGGGGTGTTAGAGTACATAGTTAATCTTCACTTATTAATTATATCATGTTGATATTAATTAATAAGTTAGTCATACTCTATTTTTCACTTAAGCTTTCTCTTAGGTTAGTTTTTCCCCTTTAGGGTTTCATTCACCTTTAAGGTTGAATGCTTGTTTTTGTTTTTGTATTCTGTCATAATATAATTTTGAGCTCTGACATTTTTTAGCACAAGAGGTTTCTTCTTTTTCCATTTTGTTGCTTCATTCTTTGTGACAGGTTTATTGCATGAAGCTGGATCTTGGAGTTGAATCTGATATTTGATCACTTTCTACATTAAATGGCACCTCGAAGGAAACCACTTAAGATAAGCACATTTTCAGAACCATGGTGGCTCAGCTTTTGGAAGAGAGAGAAAAGGTGTCAAAAGGTATGAATATACATACATGGTCATGCTTTGATATACCATCAAGGCATGAAAGATCTGTGGATAGAGATCAACTATTGGTGAGTAATAAATAAAGGAGAATATTATTATGAAACATCTTGAGTTAATATATATGGAATGGTGAGTTTTTATGTAATGATAACTATGAAGTCTAATACGAAGTTGAGATTGTGGAATTAATAAAATAATGGGAGCCTCTAGTGAATGTCTACATAGAAAGATAGAAACATTTGCAGATTTGTAGAATGTCTCTATTTCCTCTGCATCATTCACTCCCTTCTTATGCTTGATTGTAAATGTGTATGACTGCAGAAATTCCATCCACTTTGTGTGTCTCAAACTAAGCCTCTCTTGTGTATTGATGTAGCTAAGAGCTTGGTTATCTATGTATATGGTGTAGGGGAACCTCCACCTTTGAATTTAATATTATTTAAGTCATGGTTTATTTATTAAGTCAGTTTAAAATTTCATGGAACCATGGTTTATTTGCATTGTAATGAATCCAAAAAAAGGATTATATGATACTTGTAACCAAAATTTGAATGGAATAGGAAGGGTCATCAGGTAGGCTATGGTTTTGTAACTATTCATGAATTATCTATATATGGACATAAATGTAATCAAATGAAGAGAGTTGATAGTGAATAGAGGTTATGGGTAGATAAGGTGAAGGTGGTAAAGAGAATCGACTCTCTATCTTCCAGCCAGAGAGCCGTTCATATCATATAGAAATTTATTATTTTATTCCATACGAATCATATATGTATTTAGTTTTGGGATTTAATGGATGGAGATAGATCTGATATAATGTTGTTTTGAAATCTCTCTGAGTCATTTTTCATTGTTATACAATGTTAATATCTTATGCAATCGGTTTAAAAGATTTCTTTATTGATGGATTTCTATTTGTTTCTTGTCTTCAGTTTTTGATGCAATGAATCAGGTTCGTGAGTTATTGTTAAAGTATATTACATAATACAGTGGAGTTTATGTTTGGGTTTCTCCACAGTCCCAATTTGGGATGTTGGGATAGAGTATTCTGTACTTTTTTTTAAGTATTAAGTTTTTATGATAGTCCTGACTTGGGTGATTATTTCATTAGATAGAGAATTGATTATAAAATTTGAGCGTTAAACCTTGGATGGTTTTCCAAAGAACCATTATTCAAGACAATGATGATTTCAAATATGATTATGAAGGAAGTTTTGAAGTTGGTTTATGACACATGGAAACCTTGCATCGACTGTCACTATGGAGAAGAGACCCAAGATAGATAAATTTGTAGAGTTGTTTGTGTTTGAAGTAGTTGTAGGATATAGAAGACCATTATGGTTCGAGCACGACATTTGGAAATGGAAAAAGGTGGAAAAAATATTACATATACATGCATGATTGTGTGGTCACAAGCACATGTGAAGGAGTTTAATCTCAGTCAGTAGTGAAGTTGAAATGGTTGGTGAGTTCTTATTCACAATTTTATGGAAGGTAATATAAAGTTGATGTATTATTATTTGACTATCGAATGGATTATGAGCCTCTAAATAAATTTATATAAAGAAGGAAAGTATTAGCATGCATATTTGAAGAATACCATCGATTCCCTCTACATCAGATTGGTATCAGAGCTTAGAAGATTAAGAGCGTGTAGATAGAATCTACACCAAGCAGTGTTGGTTTGTTTTGGATTCTTGTTATACAGTTTGTAGTTGCAGTAGGAAGACATGATGGTCTATCATGGGGCCATAGGAGATGGTCCAAGAGCCTAGGAAGCATCCTAGGTTGAAGTAGTGAAGAATACTTTTGAGATTCTTTGGTATACTGGTTCCTTTGTTGAAACCTTTGAGTGCCCATTCCCTCCTTGTGTGTTCCAAAGTTGAAAGGTGTATTGGAGTTATCAGAGGATTCTTGGATAAAGTAAGATTTACCTAACAAGATCTAAGACAAATACCTACAAAGATGAAGAGAGAAAGTAGCATAGGCATCGATCTAGTGATGATAAAGAGGCGAAGATTTTTGCAGTCTCACCAAGCATTTCCATGGGACATGGAAAATTTTAAAGCTCAGAAGTATGGTGCAGCGGCACCTCCACCTTTGAATTTAATATTATTTAAGTCATGGTTTATGTATTAAGTCAATTTAAAAGTTCATGCAACCATGGTTTATTTGCATTGTAATGAATAAAAAAAAAAGGATTATATGATACTTGTAATTGAAATCTGAATGGAATAGGAAGGGTCATCGAGTAGGCTACGGTTTTGTAAATTTTCATGAATTATCTATATATGGACAACAATGTAATTGAATGAAGAGAGTTGATAGTGAATAGGGTTATGGGTAGATAGGGTGAAGGTGGTAAAGATAATCGGCTCTCTGGCTTCCAACCAGAGAGCTATTCATATCATATAGCCATTTATATTTGTATTCCATACAAATCATACATGTATTCGATTTTGGGATTTAATGGATGGAGATAGATTTGATATAATGTTGTTTAGAAATCTCTCTGAGTCATTATTTGTTGTTTTAGAATGTTAATATCTTATGCAATCGGTTTCAAAGATTTCTTTATTGATGGATTTCTATTTGTTTCTTGTCTTTGGTTATTGTTAAAGTATATTAAATAATAAAGTGGAGTTTATGTTTGGGTTTCTCCACAGTCCTAATTTGGGACGTTGGGATAGACTATTATGCAGTTTTGTTTAAGTATTAAGTTTTTATGACAGTCCTGACTTGGGTGGTTATTTCATTAGACAGAGAATTGATTATAAAAGATGAGCGTTAATCGTGGGATGGTTTCTAATTTAAAATATTTTTCCAAAGAACCATTATTCAAGATAATGATGATTTCAAATACAATTATTGAGGAAGTTTTGAAGTTGGTTTATGACGAGTGGAAATCTTGCATTGACTTTCACTATGGAGAAGAGACCCAAGATAGATAAATTTGCAGAGTTGTTTGTGTTTGAAGTAGCCCTAGGATATCAAAGACCATTATGGTTTGAGCACAACATTTAGAAATGGAAAAAGGTGGAAAACATATTACATATACATGCATGATCATGTGGTCACAAGCACATGTGAAGGAGTTCAACCTCTTTCTATAGCGAAGGTGAAATGGTTGGTGAGTTCTTATTCATGATTTTATGGAAGGTAATATAAATTTGATGTATTATTACTTGACTATCGAATGGATTACAAGCCTCTAAATCAATGTCTATAAAGAAGGAAATTATTAAGATGCAGATTTCAAGAATACCATCAATGCTCTCTACATCAGTATACCACAAATTCTTTTGGCAACAAATAGTGCCTCCACTTCTTAAGAGCTTGAACCAATGCATAAAGCTCCAAGTCATAAGATGAATATCTAGAATTTGCCTCATTTAACCTTTCACTAAAGAAGGCTAATGGAATCCCTTCCTGGCTTAGGACTGTACCCATTGCTATATTGATAGCATCACATTCTACAATGAACACTCTATCAAAACTTTACAAAACCAGAATTGGTTGTGTAGCCACTTCTTTCTTCAACCTTTCAAATCCTTCATTGGCTTCCTTGGTCCATATGAACTTTGTCTTGAATCCACCCTTTATGGTATCTAGGACAGAGGCACAAATCTCACTGAATCTCCTCACAAACTTCCTATAAAACTGAGCCAAACCATGGAAGCTTCTCACTTCTGTCCCTTTTTTTGGAGTAGGCCAACTTAAGATTGCTTAAACCTTGCTTTTATGCATTTTTAGATCACCTTGGGAAACTACAAACCCTAAATAGACATGTTCGTGTTTCATGAATTCACTTTTCTCAAGGTTAATGGTTAGCTTCTCTTCTTGGAGTTTCTTCAAAACAATCTCTAGGTGTCTCATATTCTCTCCTTTGGTTTTACTAAAAATGAGGATATCATCTCGGTAGACTACTACAAATACACCTATGTAATCCTTCAAGACTTCATTCATGACCCTCGTAAATGTACTAGGTGCATTTGTAAGCCCAAATGGGATTACTAACCACTCATAGAGTCCTTCTGTGGGTTTAAAATTAGACTTCCACTCATCCCCCTCTTTCATCCTTATTTAATAATATCCACTCTTAAGGTCTATTTTTGAAACTTACTTAGCACCCCCAAGACAATCCATCAAGTATTTTATTCTAGGAATAGGAAATATATACCTAATTGTTATCCTATTTATTGCCCTAGAATCAGTAAAAATCCTCCACTTACCTCCCTTTTTAGGAGCCAAAACCACTGGAACAACACATGGGCTCATGCTCTTTCTTATTATACCTTGGTCCAAAATCTCTTGAAATTTCCTTGCAATCTCCCTATTTTGTTCTGGTGTCATATTGTAAGCAGCTTTGTTAGGAAATGATGCCCCTGGCACAAAATCAATCTGATAACTGATTTCTCTATTTGGAGGTAGTGTAGCTAGTGTCCCATCACATATGATATCCTTAAATTGATCCAAAAAAATTTTAACTTATGCAGGCATAGGTGTCTGTTTGGGTGTATCTTCCTCTTTTGGTTTCACAAAAATAGCATAACTAACTCCATCTTCCTTCTTCATTTCTTGTAAGAATTCTTTTCCACTCATTAAGAGTGTATTGGTGTCCTTCCTTTCCACTATATCCTCCTCTATCAAGGGATACATCTTATAAGTAAATCCATTCTTCTTGAATGAGTACTTTTTCTCCTTGCCATGGTGGATTGCTTCTCTGTCATACTGCCATGGTCTTCCAAGCAACAGATGGAAAGAATCCAATGGTAGAACATTACAAAGTATCTTTTCCTAATAATTCCCTATGGTGAAATCAACCCATACTTATTCATTAACCAATATGGTTTTCCCCTTATTCAACCAAGTTACTTTATAGGGGTTAGCATGGGGTATCTTGTTCAATTTCAACTTCTACACTACCTTCTCTGAGATCACATTATCTGTTGACCCTGAGTCTATGATGACTCTACACACTTTGTCATGAATCTTGCACTTCACCCTAAAGAGTTCTCTTCTTTTTTTGTATTATTCTTTTTTAGGCTCTTTGATCAAGATCCTCCTAAGCATTAGGTTCTCTCCCTTCTTTGAATCAAGACTTATCTCAGAGTGTTTAGTATTGTCTTCTTCTTGCACATATGAAATTTTCTTTTCTCCTTGTGAAAATGATGGTGTATATGGACACCTATAGGCAGGGTGACCCAATTGTCCACAGTTATAGCATTTCATTGAAGTCAAATGTGATCTTCTTCCAAAACCACCATATCTACCTCTTCCACCATTGTGATAAATTCTTCCTCTACCATAGCTTCCTCTATTGTTTGGATAATGTGTTTTTTGATTGAGCTTGGAGTCTCCTTGGCCTCTATTTTCATTGTTCTACCACTAGAACCTCCTTTATGTCCTCCTCTAGATTCTCTACTTCTTCCTCTATCCCTAGAGCTTGAATCTTGCTTCTTTCTAAGTTTTTCTTCCACCTTAAGGGTCATTTGGAAAAAACCATGGATAAAAGTTAAGGTAAAGAGACTTAGTTCCTCTTGAACGTTCCACCTAAGTCCATTGAGATACCTAGCTAATTTGATGATTTCTGTCTCTTGCACTCTGGACCTAAGGCATAATTTTTGAAATTATTTTGTGTAAGAAGCCACATCTAAGTCCTTTTGTCTAAGATTCTCTCTTTTTATGTAGTTGGATCTCATAGTCCTCTGGTAGGTAATTTTATTTTACCTTAGCCACCATAGCTTTCCAATTGACTATTGGCTTCTTCCCTTCTCTCTCCCTTTCTTCTTGCAAGAACTTCCACCAAGGTAGTGCTTGTCATCTCAATCTTGATTTGGCTATCTTTACCTTTTGTGCCTCTGTAATCCCATCACATTCAAAGTTATTCTCCATGCCTTCAACCCATTCCATCACCAATTATGCATCCATTCATCCAGAGCATATAGGGATGCCTTCTAATGATTTTCCACTTAGTGCATTAAGGACATTAAGGAAGTGTTCCTCAAGTAGTGGAGGGTCTGGTTTTGTTTCTAAATTCTCTTCAATCTTATTATTTCCTTTATCTCTATCCTCTTCTAACTTTTCTTTCACCTTACTTGCAGTCTGTACAGATTTTGCCAATTTGTGTTTAATCTCCTCCATAGCTTCTTCAAGGAATCTATTCTTTTCTTATTGTTTTGATAAATCTCTTTCCAACTTTTCATTTGTCACCATGGTTCTCTCACCAATAGATTCACTCACCTCTATCATGTGCACTCACTTCCCAAGCCTTTCAATGACTCTAATACAACTTTAATGAGGAGATCTAACTGACAAGAACTTCCTTTCTCTTCTCAAGGTCCTTCCTATGACCTTACTAAGGTAATTATCTCTACCATTACTAGAGGAAACTCCTATGGTTCCTCTACTTCAACTAGATCTCTCCAAGAACTTCAAACTCTCCATAATCCTTCACAAATCTACTGTGCATCTATAGGTCCAATCAAGGTAACTATTTTCCCAAACTGTTCTTGGAAATAGAAATAGGTGTTCACACTATTTCCACTTCACTTTCAATCAATCTTGACTCATTTTTATAGGTTCTTTCAAATATTTCCCATCAAGTTTATACTTTCCTCATTTCTAGGCCTTGTAGCTTTTTTAGCCCAATTAGGCCTCCTAAAACTTGTAATATTAGAATACCTTCCAATCCACCTTAATGTTGATGGGACTTTGTGACCAGTCTACCAACAGATGTAAGTTGTCACCGGGTACTGGGGTACTGGCCAACTTCACCTATAAAGGTTGTCTGGGGAATAAATTCTCTGGGCCTTTAAGGACCTGAGTGTCGAGTCTCGAAGGTGCGGGAGCTAAGTTGGGTGTGTGACTATTTTTTTGGGGGGGATAGCTGGTTTTTCTTGGCACATCTTCTCTAGGGATTGTTTTAGGGTGGGGTTTCCTGCAAGCATTTGGACTATCAAACAAAATTCAAAAGATATGCCAGGGTTTTAGTGTATCTATTCTACTTATAGTTATGCAAATACATTTAAAACATCAACCATGCTCTAACGAACTATAATAAATACTAAACATATACAAAATCAGTGATTCATACATGTTCAATAGCAAGGGAAAAGAGGTCATTAATATACTTAAACATTAGAGCAAAGGACATTATAAACATATGGCACATAAGAGTATTAACTCAGAGATCAAGACACCAACAACATCATTGCGAGAATCCTTCCTTATTCATTAACAATTTTCCAGCAGCACTGGTGTGTACATCAATAGCTCCAAGAGAGCATCTATCTACTACAAACTCCTAAGAACTACTGAGCATTGAGCTCTGCAACTACAAGAAATGAAATGTTGAAAGCTAATAGTATGGACTGCAAAATCATCAATTTCACCGACGCTTGGAATGAGGTCAAATTTCTTATTTATACACATACTTGCCCTAAACTTAACCTAATCTAACTATACACTCAATAATAAAATACAATATCTAGTGGCCGGTACTACCTGCACCATGTTACAACTACCTCAAAAAGAAAAAAGATCTGACATGTTAGAAGAATAAGACAAGAAGAGAAGTATGGAAGAATTAGCATCAAGAAGAGTGTTCGAGGGAGAAGAGAAGAAATATGATCTCTCTGGAGTTTGAGGCTACATGCCTCATCAATGCAATATGTGGCTCACCATATTTGATGTGCTAGGTAGTTAATGCTGGAGCGGCGCCTCAGGAAGACCATCTATCATAGCCATCCCTTGAGCTGACACACCCTATCAGGATCACCTAATTTATTACCCCATTATTAATTGTTGGATAGTGACCAGTCGGCTCTGGGGAACCTAAACACGGGCCACCAAAAGAATACAAAATGGTTGGATCTGGGGCTCCGAGATCAGGGAGCTTATGCTCAAAGAATAATGAATGTGAAAGAATGCACCCTGCTGGTGGAAATCTCTAGGATTCGAAGAACCTTATTGCTCCTTGCTATTCTTGAATGTTTCCAAAAATTGGCTGATGCCAATTTCATCTATGTCCTTAATACTATTCCACCAGCTACAGACAGCTTCAAACTTCTCCTCAACTTCTCTAGCCCTGTTGCATAATTCATCTACTAATTTTATGTCGTCATGAGCCCAGAGAATCATCTTAGATATTCTTGATAGCTTTCCTCTGTCAAAGTCCCCAGCAGACTGAAATAGGGACTCCATCAGTTCAGCATACTTACTGAGGACATAGTACTCTGGGGTGCACATTCTAGTAGTGAAGGGGTTGACTTGTTACACCCTTACAATGAATGTTTTAAATAGACCCAAAGAATACCGGACCGTAGTTACTTTCTCTCTTAGGGCCTTAACCAGTTGCTTGCATACCTCTATCTTGAGGTCAAGTCTAGATTACTGGACCCAGAGGGACTCAAATGATGCTTCCCCCAAAATTCCCATCTCTATGATGGCTTCTTCCCTAGAGTTGAAGACTTCATCCAACTCAGTCTCCCATCCTTCATACTTTTCTAAGTCTACTTCTCATAAGATAGTGGAAACGTTCACCTGATTTAGGAGATTATTGATCTGGTAAAGATCTAGGAGTGATACAACTAAAAATTGCCTTACAGTCATTATCTTCTCAATGACCCATCCGTCCATAGACTGGGCCTTCTTCTTCATGGCCCTTAGAGTATCCACATCACCCTGTGCAAGTGGTAGTCCTGAGGTGGAAGCTTCCGGATGGATCTCGGCCAGGGGAAATATAAGTTTTGTCAGAAGTCTGAGGAGATTCTCATTCTTTTATCTTTCCTCCTTCAACTTCTGGGACTATTTATTTTACCAGGCCTCTACTTCCTGAGTTGCCTCTCATAGCAGGTCTAATTCTCTCTTCTTATCTTTCCTCCCCAAAGGCACTTCCGTGATCGTATAATCTTCAGACCTTACCGCTGTTGCATCTATATCTGGGGGAGGTGTTGCAATTGTTGTAATTATACTTCCTTCTGGACCAGTCCAGAGGGTATGGACTATCCAGGCCTTTTTAGGCTTCTTGGCCTCTGCATTTCGGGCCATCATTTCAGCCAGGGAGAGTGGAACACCTATTTCTGCCACCGAGACCTTTCCCTTTCTAGATTCCACCAGCCATTGTGGTGGCTAGAGCAATTTTTCTACCAAGGCCTAGGTGTTGGGACTCCCTTCAGAGTCCAGTAGTGCATTACTAGTATCGGCAGTGTCATCAGGCTCTTTCTCCTTTTCCTGTTCCTTCTCTTGTTCTCTGGGGGCCTCAGTGTCTTCCGCCCTATTGGCATCCTCTTTTGTGATGTCTGGGATCTCTTGTCCATCAGCATCGGTATCACCTGTATCATTGGGGATTTACCCATCCTTCTCAACATTAGGTGAATCAATATTCATATCCTCAGGGATTCTCCCCTCATCCTAATGTTGTTATAGTTCTTCTTCAGTGTCATTCACCAGGATATCCTTCTCCCTTGGAACATCTTTCAGAGATGGCAGAGGTATCTAGCTAATGTTTAGCATTTGGGCTGCTATGATCACCTCACTGAATGTACTCTGGGGCACTTGGTCACCTGGAGCAACCAAAGGCGTCTGGAGCATGAGGATTGGGGGTACGATTGATCTTGTGGGTCCAGTTTCCCCATTCGTTGGTTGCTTTTCTGTTGTTTTCCTTGGTTCTATCTCGGTCTCTTGGACTAGTGTTTCCTCCCACTTGGGCTCCTTTTGTTCTTCTTCTCAGACTTCCTGCTCTGAGGAAGCTTCTATCTCCATGACCTCTTTTTCGGCGGGGATCTCTTCCTTTTCCTAGGCAACAATTTCTTCCACCACCTAGTCTATTTCCCCATGCAGGTTCATAACCTCATCCATCTCGAAGATGTCATTCAAATCATCATGTGTGGGAGAGACCTCTGTTATATCATCCAACTCAAGAGAATCCAAACTGACCTCTACTGGGAGAATGTTGGGCATGCAGGGGCCTGTGTCTGCGCTTGGGGTAGGGTTTACCTTCTCCTTCTTTCTTTGTAGTGGGGCTCTGGCATGCAGAATATCTGCAAACTCTACCTTAGCTAACATTTGCCTACTCATTATTGTTTCCAATGAAGGGGATCCAGCCAGGCAAGTGGATCCCAATGGAGTTTTGAGGAGGCCGCGGGAAACCTAGGCACTTATCTTCTAGCTTGTCAACCTCATCGCCTCCATCTGTTCTTGAATATGTGCCATCATAGGGAGTGGACCTTTGCAAGTCACTTGAGGAGGCACTTGGGCCGGGGTACTTTCTTTATCCTTCCCCTTGCTTTTGGTGGGTCCCATGGCTCTGGAGGTCGAAGTAGACCTCTGCACGATTGGGCCTTTTCAGGTGCTCCTTGGACACACCCGCTCAAAATATTTGACTATTTTTTATAATGGGGCGCCATACTTCCTTGATTGTTAAGTTCTCTGGGGTGTCCCAATCCACCAGAGGGAGATCTAACTTATTGATCCCTTGTTCTTTATACAATGGGTTCTCCAGAGGCCCATCATCTACAAAACCCTTTGGGAAACCTCAAATGTTGAGGGCTTTCATCAAGCCTTTGGACATCCACAAATGCTAGCAGGCCTGGAGATCAAAACTATCCTTACAATCTGCCCAGAAATCTTCAATATCACTTGTATGTGGTGGGGACGCCCGGGGAAGTGTCATTGCTATCTTTCCCAATGGATCAAAATTGCTTCTGGTATGGTAGAATTCTGCCAATCCTAGACTCTTCAGTTCATTGTTGGCCTCTGTTGTCATGGAAAAGCTTCAGGAGTAGTTCCCACAAGTGATTGGGAATGGGACATTAGTAACCTTCTTCAATGTGAAGAGGGTATGCAACTCCAAAAAAAATTTGTAGTACTCTAAAAGAATTATCCTATCCCCACAATATCTATGGAGTAGGTAGGGTTTCCTAGAGAATCCGGTCACTCGAATGTATGTATGCTGCTAGAATTTAATGAAGTAATTTCCATAAGTACTCACTAGGTTAATCAACTCTTGTGACAACTGGTACCCAGTGTCCCGAGTAAGTCTCAAAATGTTATAGTAAACTAACATGTTGTTTACCTAGCAAAAATTAGGGAAGCTAAGTTCCCACTGGACCTGGGGATAATGATCTCATGGCACCAACTAGCCGGGCCCGTTCCTAAGAATGCCCACTATTTGCAAACCCTAAAAATAAGGTCTTTGTTGGGCCAGTGCCCATAGTACGTAGGATGTCATGTAGAACTTTGAAGTCTAGAGGATTCTCTTTAGCTGTGCGTCCACATGGTTGACGATGATAGCCACACAGTTGAAGTTCTAACTACAGGTGGTGATGTAGTAGAGAAAGTAATACAGCCATGCCAAGAATTCCCTAGCATGGGGCTTTCCAAAGAGCCTGCATAGAAATATAATCCCCACCTGAATACATTCTTTAAATTCCCCGCGGGGAATCTCCCGCTTATCCTTTTTATAGTCCCTTCTCGAGGACTTAAGCCACTGAGTGTTGAGATGTTTCTGGGAGAGAAGGGAAGCTTCCCCAAACTCCTTCATTCCCCAAACTCCTTCAATGATGTAGACCAGGAGAGAACAATGGCTCCCTTCAATTGGGGGATCCCCAATCCGGAAGCAAAAGTAGTCACATCAAGATTGCCGATGGGTGTCAGATAGTGTAGTGGCCAAGGATCAACAAGAAAAACAACTTGGGTGGGGGCATTGTAGAGTGTCGCCACTTGGAGTATTATCTTGGGTGCTTGCACTGAGAAGTAAAAAATTGTACCTTTGATAATTCTAGAGGCAGCCATGTGCTTTTCCATATCATCTCTGACAGTCCATTGGTATATGGCTTGGACCAACCCCTGCATTTTATCCCATAGTTCGGGCTCGGTATCTGTTATTTCTTGCAACTTGGAGTCCACCTTGGACCCCACAAGAACACCCTCCCTCGGGTATTTGGAGGTTAGTGGTAGTTTGGCCAGCATCTTTTCGTTCTTAGTTTTTGTGGCCACCCGAGTGGAGGTACTTGGCAGCTCCAGACTATCAGAAGGAGTGATCACTTCAGACATTTTGATTGGACTATCTACAACCTACAAGACCTGAGAACCGTTAATACATAATATGATAAAACAATATTTTAGGGACTCTAGAGAATTCACCACCATTTTGCACCTATCCAAAAGTATTAGTATGCATCAAAATCCTAGAATATCAAAGTTAACAAGGATTAGATTCTGATCAACACCCGGGAGCTCTGGGGTATTAGTTTAGGTGGCACAAATGGGGTGAATATCTAAGGACTTCTCAACACCTAGAGTCTGAAAAAACTAGCCCATGTTGACATGACCGGTAGTGAGCCATACTTGGCTAACATGGGTCATCACGTGGCCACACGACAGGTGGTGCAAAGGCTCTTAATAGTAACAAGTGGGATGACACGGGGGAAGTAAATGTCAGATGAGATGGGTTTTGAATTCTCGTTCATGGGAAATTAATCCTGCCATTAAGATGACATGACAGAGGAGAGAAAAAGCTGCCATGGCTCAAACAGGCAAGGTGTTGAGTTTGAACCGTGGTGAATACCTCTTTGATGAGCTTGAAAATTTTTTTTAGACATGAGGGAACACAATGAGCTCACCAAAAATGGAAGGTATACATGGGATATACACATTTACAGAGGGCTGAAGCACAACTCACAAGTAGGCTAAAGACAAGCATATATATAGAATGTAAAAAATATACAGATGCTACACTAAACTAGAATAGCATAAAGGGCGAACAACCCTCTGACAGAGCCATCCCACCAACAGGAGGAGAAAACAAAATCAAAATAGGAAACCAAATACAAAACTAGCAACAAAAATAGGAAAGAAACTAAAAGCCAAACAAACGAAAACACAGCCAAAGCGAAAACAAAAACAAGGGAAAAGAACTAGAAAATCCTACCTGAAGACACAAAGAATGTGGGAAGGTGAGCACAGGAGATGCTCGACACTTGGTTCACCTAGAAATGACCGCAAATGCACCACTGCTTACTCTTGTTTAAATGTTTTTAATTACCAAAAGCAATTCGCACTTAATCGGTCTTGATCACCTTAATCACTCTGGTAATCGCTCTGAGTATTTTGATCGCAGTAAATGTGAAAGTGACTAGTAAATCCTATTTATACCCTTAGGGTAAAAACACATTGCTTTTCCCTCCACAAACTCTGGAATAGGCAAACCTCTGGACTCCAGGCCCAGAGATTCCATGTAGCCATACCTTCCCACAAAAGAAGACATGATGGCAGAGAATCGTGGAGTCCTGGATCCGGCTAGCTCAAGACAAACACACTCCAAGACCGGGTCCTAGAGGCAAAAGGAGACAAGAAGAAAAATAAAACAACCCTTGTGGAAGAAAATCCTAGAGGGGAATAAAAGGAAACAAAAGGAACCAAGGAAAAATAAAAAGGGAAAAAGGGGGACCCAACATTTTGCCTACAAAATGTAGGGACGGGTATGCAAGGCATAACAAATGGTGACCCACTGGGATGAATGCCTTAGCACATTCAAGAACTTCATAATCCCTGGCTAGCAAAACTAGAATTAATCTTTACCTAGAGCGTTCTTCTTGCAAAGTGCGACGTATGTGAGAAAATTAGACTTATCACTAATTCAATCTTTCAGTCTTTTGTGAGCTATGAAGTGTGTGCTTTGAAATAAAACCAAGCCGATGACTTCTGGGAGAAGTAGAGAGGAGGCACTAAGTATATCAAATCAAATTCATCATATCTTGCACGTTCCCCTAGATACCAAAGTTTTCCATTCTTTAGTTCTTTTCTTTTCTTTCTTTTCTAGATGGTAAGGTAGTACTTCTTTCACCGTGAACCTTAAGCTTAGCTAATTTTAACAGTGGTACTTCTTTCACCTTCCCATCCACTTTTAAATTGCTTAATAGGAGAGAACATCTGGACCCAGGATAATTTATTGATTTTCAAACTTGGTCAACAACTAGTGCAACTGATCTGCCTTCAAGGTGTCTGATTACTTGCCTCTTAGATTTTCTATTAACTAATGTCTGGACTGTCAACATATGAATTGGATGAGGATTACCCATAACCTTTTACCATACTTACAAGATAACTCTGGAGTGTGGACCAATTCCACTGTGCTAGCAATAGATTATGAATCCACCAGAATGCATAAGGTACCATTCCAGGGGCTCGATGTTATGCGAAGCATACCTATGTACAAGAAGAATGCAACACATTGGGAACCCAAGAAACATAAGAAAACAAAGAAAACCAAAAATGACAGCAAGAAGAAAAGGAAAGATGGTCCTGGAGGACGATCGATGAACTATTTACAAGGCATTCCAAAGGAACACCTGGAAAGATATTTACAAGCAAGGATTTTAAATATGATACAACTCCGGACAAACTTATCACCTACCTTATTCAAAATAGTGCTTGAGAAACTGTCCATTGACAGGAAATGGGATGGCTTCTCTAGACATATTGTTGAGGGAATAAGTGTTTTCCCCTCAGATCTTAGATATCAAATATGGTCCAAGCCAGAGCCACTGAAATTTAGTGTGTTTCCCCTTCTTTTCCCAGGCTTTATCCCATAGAAGGACCAAGTCTTAAATATGAAAGGCCTTATATTGGGCTCTTCAGTTGAACCATTGTTTCACTACTTCTTGATGACACATGAAATGTTCAAGGGCTCCATCTCTTTTCTCCTCCATTCTCACCAGGTTCAGAAGCCAAACTTCCACGATGTTGTCTCAGTTGCTAAATTCTTGCATGAATTGTACTACCAAGATCTGTAAGTTTATGGGAAATACTAGATTCTAGCCATAAACCAGATGAAATGGGGATGTCCCAAGGGCTGCCTTTATTCTGATACGATCCACCTAGAGGGTGAACCTAAGCTTTTGGTGCCAATCCTGGGGGTTTTGTTCCAACATATGTTTGATCACCTCAAGTAGATTTTTGTTGGTAGATTCAGCCACACCATTAACCTAGGGGTAATAGTTGTTGGATAACTTCAAGGTTATCTTTCTTTCATAGGTCCACTCGAGTAATTGTGCTGAAGAAAATGCTGGACCATTGTCACACACTATAGAAAATGACATTCTAAAATGGGTGACTATGTTTTATTCCAAGAATTTAATAACTACATCTGCCATGTTGTTTTTGCAAGGAATCACTTTAGACCACCAGGTGCAATAATCAGTATTAATAAAAATATACCAATAGTTGGTAGATGAGTCAGCGTTGATTTCCTCAATAAAATCAAACACCCATTGAGCAAAGGGTCTAGCTTCGAAGACCGGCTGCAAAGGCATGGTCGGGTTCTGCTCATGATGTGTTGTTGTTTGGCAAGTGTGGCATCTCCTAACGTGATTATAGACATCCTTAAAGATGTAGGACCAATAGTATCTAGCCTAGAGGATTTGATGGGTAGTGGCATCAGCTGAGCCATGCCCAATTCCAAACTGCCCATTAAATTCTTCAATGATTTTCGCAGCTTGGTCTCGATCTATGCACCAAAGGTATATCCCTTCATAGTTCCTGTGGAAAAGTGTTCCATTTTTTATCATCAAGTGTGTGCTTTTGAGCCACAAGGAATAATTTTTATTTGGGGGTATCCCCTCCAGGAATTTTTTGTTCAACAACAAGTATACCAAGTCAGTACACCACAAATCTTGAGTGATGGAATCCACTGTGAAAATTTGGCATTCAATGTCTGGGGTTCCTGCTACCATCGCTCTACATAGTCCCTGGCCTCAGACTATCTTCATGGGTTGCATTTCCAAATCATACTCTTGGAGGATGGCCATCCATTTCCCCCTTCATTCACCCAATTCACTCTGTAGGAGCAAAGACTTAACAGTCTAGTCTAGGATGATAGCGTTCACTTTGCTCTAGAGAATGTAATGCCAAAATCTCTTCACGGCACGGATCAGAGAAAAGGCCTGCTTCTCCAGAGATGAATACCAGACTTTGAAATTCTTAAAGGGGGAGCTCATAAAATCTATTGTTTGTTCTTCCCCTTAAACTTTCTTGGTCAAAACTAGCCTGGACTAGTCAAAAGTATATGTGAAATGGGAGGGAATAGTTTGGACTAGCCAAGACTGGTGCCTCCACAATCGTTTGCTTAATCTGGGAGAATACCCACTTTTCTTCAGGACTCCACTCAATCTTCGTTTCTTTCTTCATCATATCATTGAGTGGCTTGACTATCTCAGCAAATCCAGTGATGAACTACTGGATGAATTTTATCTTTCCGAAGAAAGATCTCATTTCTTTCTTGCTGTCGGGCATCTATAGATTCAACAATGCTTCAACTCTCTCAAGGTCAATGGATATACCCTTCTTGGAGATGATATTCCCAAGAAGCTTCCCTTCAATAACCCTAAATATAAATTTCTTAGGGTTGAGGGATATTCCATACTGATGACATCTCTCACAAATTTGGGCGAGGTGGGCAGAGTGATCATGCCTATCCTGGGAAAAGATGATCAAATCATCCATGTAGATGATTATACATCTGTTTACTAGGCCTTCGAATGCAATTTCCATAGCCTTTTGAAATGTGGCTCCTATGTTGATCAGGACAAAGGGCATCCTCTAGTATGTGAATGTTCCCCACTTGGCGGTGAACTCCATTTTGTCTCTATCTTTGTACTTAACCATGACCTGGTTATACCTGGAGTACCCATCCAGGAAGGACATCATTTGAGATCCATTCACGATTCACAATACCTCACCCGACAAGGGGAGAGGGTGATTATTCTTTTTAGATGCCTTGTTCAAATTGTGAAGATCCATGCAAAGGTGGATCTCACCACTTTTCTTCCTCATAGGGATGAGGTTGGTAACCCAAGTAGTATGCAAGATACGAAAGATAATTTGGGCTGATAGCAATTTCTGAACCTCCTAATGAATTAGAGGCTCGATCAGTGGGTTTACCGGTCTTTGCTCTTGTCGAAAGGGCTTAGCACCTGATTTTAGTGGGATGGTATGGGTCATGATGGATGTGTCATAGGTTTTTAGATCCTCATACCCCCATGCAATTACATCAATGTATTCTCAGAGAACTGCGAGAATCTTCTCCTTCTCTATCAGGGAGCAGGAGGTGCCAATATATACCAATTTTTCTTCACCAGCCTGGCCGATGTTAAATTTTTCAAATTTTCCTCCCTCAGGGGAGGATGATATCTTCTCTTAGCCCTAGGGGTCCAAATCAAAGATGCATTCTAGCACTACCATCCCCTTAGGGATGGTGTTGGTTGGAAATCATATGATGTTGTCATCTTCTTCACCCTACTTGGTATCTTCATAATCTCTTTCTTCCACTATTTGATCCTTCAAAAAACCAACATTTTCCATGAAGGCCAGAATATGTTGATCATCCTCAAAGACCTAAAAGTGAGTGATATTGTCTAGGATGGATGGGGTGGGGACCATCTCAATGGAAAAATTTTAGAGTCGAGAGCCAGCCATTAGCTCAAGGGTGCTGGAAGATACGACAATGGCATTCAGAATGTAGTTGCATTTCTGGGGAATGAGTTCAATGCCAAAGGCATCAAAATCTTCAATGAGGCTCCATGCCTAATTGCGGTATGCAGCCAGCCTTTTTTCATGACAACTGTTATTAGCTCCAGACCTGTTTAACGATCAACTCTGAATCACTCAAAACCTAGAGGTGGGTGATTCCTTTCCTTAGTGTGAATTGGAGTCTGAGGACCAAGGCCTCATACTCTGTGACATTTTTTATGCAGTTAAACTATATCTTGTAAGATGTGAGGAAGCATTTTCCCTGCGGGTTGATCAATTCCACTCCAACCCCACAGCCTTGTTTAGACTAGGACCCATCAAACTTTAGGGTCCATAGTCATTGTTCATTTTCTAGGGCTAGGAAGGCGAAGTGGCATTTGGATTGGTTTTGGGAATTTTAGGAGGAGTTTCCTCCAGCTTTGATGGTGCATGGGTGAGGTTTACCTTTGGAGAGGTCTATGGTTGGGATGCCTAGACAAGCAACACCTGAGGTATACCACCAGAATAATTGATGGGTCCAGGCGAATCTACTTTATGTTCTTCCCCCCAGAGGGCATTGATATGATAGGTAGCAGCGGCGATGCAAGGCTCACACTCTAGTTCATAATGTTTTTGATAATGGACCAAGTGCCAGACAAGAGTGTTGCAGGAGTTGTTGCGTTTCCTTGTGAGTTAACCTCACCCCTTAATTTTTTGTCTAGGTCCTGAATTCTCAAAGAAACTATGGGATCCTCCCCAAGGGTGAAATCAAATGTGAGGATCTCGAGGTGTTGGTACACCCCAGGGGAATTCTTAGAGAAAAGGACTTCATTCACCCTCCCAACTTTGGTGAGGGCCTGCTTCATCTTGGGTTCACTTTCTACCTGGATCTGGTTAAACTGCCCCTCCCAGGGGAGCCACAAGTAGGAGAAGTTGGTGGAGAAATACCCATTAAGGGCCTTAGACCAATTCTGACTTAACAACATCCTGTAGGTCTCAGGGATGTCCACCACTTGGATGTCTACTATGCTTGATAGCTGGGGGTCTTGGATGAGCTGAATTCGGACCTTCTTCAACTCACCTACCATTTTTACAATATTTTTGTCCACTTGGACTACTACGCCTTTGGATGGAGTGGGATAGAGTCTGATCTTCTGGCATATGGATAAGGGCATGACATTTCCTAAATCTCTGAAATCTACCAGGCAATTATGTAGGTTCTTCCCTTGTATGTTCAAACCTAGAAAAAAGAGAGGATCCTTTGTGTTTCTTTGAAAGATAGCCAAGTTGGAATCATCAAAAGTGACAGTATTTGGTGGGTGACTGACAGCTTCCAGGTTTCCCAAGAGCTTCAAAAGAGACTTCCTCTAATTGGGACAATTCAAAAAAACCTCCATCAAGGTCATGGAGGTGGTGGTTCTTTCCAACGCCTTAGTGATGTCAAACCTTCCCCCTGAGAACTGTTGGCTTCTCTCGGCTGGGTCTTTATCTTGGTTAGATCTAGACCCTTTCGGTGGAAAGGAGTGATCATTTGTATTGTCCCAGGGAGAGGTATCCTTGGGAGGTGTTGGCATGTAAACTGGTCCTTTACCAGCCTGACTCTGGGTATTGTAGGGACTCCGCGGGATGGTGAAGGCATTGGCCTCAAAGGCCGGGATAGATTCATCAAAGAACCCCTGTAATTTAGGTTCTTCTTTATCTTCTTTATCTGTCCTAAAGAAGATGGTCTCACAGGTGAAGGCACCATTAGTGGGCTCTTTCCTAATCTTTATGGGGGCCTGGATCAATGGTTTCTATTTGTCCAACTGCAAGATCATGATGACCTTCTCCAGTGTGGTGCATTTCACCTTGGAATGAGAACCAATGTCATACAATCTACACCAATTAGTCAGGGGCTGGAGTTCTATGATCGGTGTGAAATGAGTAGGTCCAGCACCGCCCTGAGTGGTGTTTTAGTTTGGAGGGGGACCTCTGGTGTTTGCATTATTGCTCCATTGTTATTGATTAGGCTGAGGCCCGTTGTTGTAACTTCTTCCTCTGGAATTGGTATTTTTTTGGCTGGAGAAGATATTCCCCCCCTAGGAATTGGGGTTGTGAGGCACAAAAGGCCCCACCTTCAGCTGTCCCATGTCCACAGTCAAAGAGGACACCAATCGCCGGATGGATTCAACCTCGGTGGATAGCTGGGTGTTCGCATCATAATGTGATGGTTGTTGTGGTTGGTTCCTGGGGAAAGTGGAAATAGCTCCCAGAGTCAAGGACAAAAATCCCCTAGCTGTGGGCGACTGGAAGAAATGTACTCTAGAGGGTTGTGTCAATGGTTGTTTCATTTGCTGCAGCTGGTTCCAGGGAACAAATTCCAGACCCAGTATTGTCTGGGTTTGTGATGGATATATGTATCGAGCCTACTATTCTATTGGTAGTGGTGGGTTCATGGCCATCGCTGGGGCACCCATTTCCTGATTGGGGTTGTATCCCTCAACATAAGAAGTTCCACCAGGTAACATGTTAAAAGGTGTGCTCTACCCAATACCGCTGAGGGCTTTGTTCAAACTGTGGGACAACTCCAAGGCTTGGTTGTAAACCTTCACCAGAATGTCCCGGTCATTGGGGGCGATGGTTCTCCATAGGAGAGTGGCAACGAAAGGGTCCATTACATTAAGGTATGTCTAGATGGTTACATCAGCAAATGGGATGAGAGGGGCCTATACACTACTTCAAGGCCCATTGGAAACGGTGGTTGAATGCTATAAGGGGTTCATTTGGTTCCTTTGTGATGGAGATAAACTTGTTGTGGGATGACACCGGGTCCATGTGTATGCGGAAGGCCATCTAGAAGTCATCCTCCATGTCCTACCAATTGTTGATGGAGTTGGCTGGCAAGTTAAGGTACCATTTTAACTTGTTCTGTCCTAAGGACAGAGGAAACATCTAGATCACAACATCTTGATGTTGGATCCAATGTCAGTTCATGGCACCTTTGTATGCCTGCAGATGCTCTTCTATAGTTCATTATCCTAGATGCTCATATCAGGGGAAGATCTTCTCTGGGTGCAAAGGAAGATCATTGGTGGCACCAGGAAACTGCCTCATTGGGGACCCAGTGTTACCAAACTATGTAGCCATCAGGGGTGTTTGATTTTGGCTAGGTTGAGCATTGGTTCTTGAGATTGTCTCGAAGACTTGGGTATTCTGAGATGTAGTAGATTCCTAAACAAGGTTGGCTGGCTACATGGTTTGCGGGGTCCGCTTCTTTTGAGTAGGAGGCTTGAGTTCAACAAACCTTCACAGATTGGGGGATGATCTAAGGATTTTTTCAATTATGCAGGTGAAAATGATCTAATCCTACTAAAGGATTAATTTCTAAAAATACAGATTGGGGAATCCTCAGGTGGTGTAAAGTCTAAATCCTCTAAAAGGGACAAGTGCATGCCCTCCTTGTAGCGCCAGTTTCTATTGATGAGACTTTGTGACCGGTCCACCAACAGATGTAAGTTGTCACCGGGTACTGGGGTACCAGCCAAATTCTCCTGTAAAGGTTTTCCAGGGAATAAATTCTCTGGGCCTTCAAGCACCTGAGTGTCAGGTCTCGACGGTGTGGGAGCTAAGTAGGGTGTGTGATTGTTTTGTTCGAGGGGATAGCTGGTTTTTCTTGGCTCATCTTCTCTGGGGATTTTTTTAGGGCGGGGTTTCCTGCAAGCATTTGGATTATCAAACAAACTTCAAAAGATATTCCAGGGTTAGAGTGCATCTATTCTACTTATAGTTATGCAAATACATTTAAAACATCAACCATGCTCTAACGAACTATACTAAATACTAAACATATACAGAATCAGTGATTCATACATGTTTAATACCAAGGGAAAAGAGGTCGTTAATCTACTTAAACATTAGAGAAAAGGAAATCACAAACATATAGCACAAAAGAGTATTAAATCAGAGATCAAGACACCAAAAACATCATTATGAGAATCCTTCCTTCTTCATTAACAATTTTCCAGCATCACTAGTGTGTACATCAACAGCTCCAAGAGAGCATCTATCTACTAAGAACCACTAAGAACTACTGAGCATTGAGCTCTACAACTACAATAAATGAAATGTTGAAAGCTAATAGTATGGGCTACAAAATCATCAACTTTGCAGACCCTTCGATTGAGGTTGGACTTCTTATTTATACACATACTTGCCCTAAAGTTAACCTAATATAACTGTACACTTAATAATAAAATACAATATCTAGTGGTCAGTACTACCTACACCATGTTACAAATACCTCGAAAAGAACAAAGGTCTGACATATCAAAATAATAAGACAAGAAGAGAAGTATGGAAGAATCAGCATCAAGAAGAATGTTGGAGGGAGAAGAGAAGAAATCTGATCTCTCTGGAGTTTGAGGCTACATACCTCATCAATGTAATATGTGGCTCACTATCTTTGATGGGCTAGGTAGTTAATGTTGGAGTGGCACGTTGAGAAGATCATCTATCAGAACCATCCCTTGATCTAACAGACTCTATCAGGATCACCTACTTTGTGACCCCATTATTAACTGATGGATAGTGACCGGTCAGCTCTGGGGAACCTAAACACGGGCCACCAAGATAATACAAAACTGTTGGATCTTGGGCTCCGAGATATAGGAGGTTATGCTCAAAGAATAATGAATGTGAAAGAATGCACCCTACTGTTTGAAATCTCAGGGATCCGGAGAACCTTATTGCTCCTTGCTATTCTTGAATTTTTCCAAAACTTGGTTGATGCCATCTTCATCTATGTCCTTAATACTATTCCATCAGCTGTGGACAGATTCAAACTTCTCCTCAACTTCTCCCACCCCATTCTGGAATTCGTCTACTAATTTTATGGTGTCATGAGCCTGGAGCATCATCTTAGATATTCTTGATAGCTTTCCTCTGTCGAAGTCCCCGATAGACTGATACATGGACTCCATAAGCTCATCATACTTACTGACAACATAGTCCTCCACGGTGCACATTCTGGTGGTGAAGGGGTCGACTTGTTACACCCTTACAATGAATGTTTTAAATAGACCCAAAGGATACTGGACCGTAGTTACTTTCTCTCTTAGGACCTTAACCAGTTGCTTGCATACCTCTATCTTTTGGTCAAGTCTGGAGTACTAGGCCCAGAGGGACTCAAATGATTCTTCCCCCAAAATTCCTGTCTTCGTGATGGCTTCTTCCCTGAAGTTGAAGACTTCATCCAACCTGGTCTTCCATCCTTCATACTTTTCTAAGTCTCCTTCCCATAAGACAGTGGAGACGTTCACATTATTCAGGAGATTGTTGATCTGGTAAAGTTTCGGGAGTGATACAACTAAAAATTTCCTTACGGTCATTATCTGCTCGGTGACCCATCCATCCACAGCCTGGGCCCTCGTCTTCATGGCCCTTAAAGTATCCACATCACCCTGTGTAAGTGCTATTCCAGAGGTAGAAGCTTCTAGATAGATCTCAGCCAGGGGCTGCATAAGTTTTGTCAGAAGTCCAAGGAGATTCTCATTCTTTTCTCTTCCCTCTTTCAACTTCTGGGACTATTTATTATATCGGGCCTCTACTATCTGGGTTGCCTATCGTAGAAGGTCTAATTCTCCCTGCTTATCTCTCCTCCCCAGAGGCACTTCCGTGATCGTATAATCTTTGGCCCTTACTGTCGATGCATTTGTATCTGGGGGAGGTGTTGCAACTGTGCTTCCTTCTGGACTAGTCCATAGGGCATGGACTGTCGGGGCCTTTTTAGGCTTCTAGGCCTCTTTTCTTTGGGCCATCATTTTGGCCAGGGAGAGTGGAACACTTGTTGCTGCCATCAGGACCTTTATCTTTCTGGATTCCACCAGCCATTATGGCGGCTGGGGAAGTTTTTCTTCCAAGTCCTAGGTGTTGGGACTCCCTTCAAAGTCCAATGGTGCATTCCCAGTATTTGTAGTGTCATCGGGCTCCTTCTCCTTTTCTTGTTCCTATTCCTGTTCCTTCTCTTGTTCTCCGGGGGCCTCAGTTTCTTCCACACTATTGGCATCCTCTTTTGTGATGTCTGGGATCTCCTCTCTGCTGTCATCGGTATCACATGTATCATTAGGGATTTCCCCATGCTTCTCCACATCAGGTGAATCAATATTAATATTCTCAGAGATTCTCCCCTCATCCTGCCGCTGTTGTTCTTCTTCTTTGGCATCATTCACCAGTATATCCTTCTCCGTTGGAACATCTTCCAGAGGTGGCAAAGGTATCTGACCAAGGTTTAGCATTTGGGCCACTGTGAACACCTCACCAAATGTACTCTGGGTTATTTGGTCACCCAGAGAAACCAAAGGCATCTGGAGCGTGACGATTGGGGGTACAGTTGATCCCTTGGGTCTGGTTTCCCTAGTCGTCAGTTTCTCGTCTACTGTTTTCCTTGGTTCTATCTCAGTCTCCTGGACTAATCTTTCTTCCCACTCAGGCTCCTTTTGTGCTTCTTCTCAGACTTCTTTCTCTGATCCATCTTCTTTCTCTAAGACCTCTTTTTTGGCGAGGATCTCTTCCTTTTCCTGTGTGGCAATTTCTTCCACCACCGTGTCTATTTCCCCATGCAGGTTCATAATCTCATCCTTCCCGAAGAAGTCATCAAAATTTTCATGTGGGGGAGAGACCTCTGTTATATCATCCAGCTCAGGAGAATCTAAACTAACCTCTACTAGGGGAATGCTGGGCATGTTGGGGATCGTGTCTGCGCTTGGGGTAGGGTTTACCTTCTGCTTCTTTCTTTGTAGTGGGGCCCCGACATGCATAATATCTACAGACTCCACCTTGGCAAACATCTTACTACTCATTAGTGTTTACAATGAAGGGGATCCCTCTGGGCAAGCGGATCCCACTGGAATTGTGAGGAGGCCACAAGAACGCTAGGCACTTATCTTCTGGCTTGTCAGCCTCAACGCCTCCATCTGTTCTTAAATATTTTCCATCATGGGGAGTGGACCTTTGGGATTCACTTGGGGAGGCACTTGGGTCAGGGTACTTTCTTTCTCCTTCCCCTTGCTTTTGTTGGGTCCCATCGCTCTGGAGGTCGATACAGACCTTCACACAATTGGGTCTTTTTGGGTGCTCCTTGGACACACCCACTCAAAATATTTGACTGTTGTCTATAATGGGGTGGCATACTTCCTCATTTATTAAGTTCTCTGGGGCGTCCCAATCCACCAGAGGGAGATCTAACTTATTGATCCCTTTTTCTTTGTACAATGGGTTCTCCAGAGGCCCATCATCTATAAAACCCTTCGGGAAACCCCAAAGGTCGAGGGATTTCATCAAGCCTTTAGACATCCACGAATGCTGGTGGGCCCAGAGATCAAAACTGTCCTTGCAATCCTCCCAGAAATCTTCAATATCACTTATATGTGGCGGGGATACCCGGGGAAGTGTCGTTGCTATGTTAGGAACCTGTGTGTTCCTTCTGTTTATTTTGTTAGTGTAGTGTTGTTGGACGCATATGCTTTGTAAGTCATCCTGTGAGTATATTTTATTATCCCACATGCATAGGTAGTATTACTTTTCTAGATTGTACTTAGTATATAAGTGTGTGTTGAGGCCTTTGTTGGGCACTGACGAATTTATTGTATTGAGCTTGCTCAAAGGAGGTTACCCCCTCAAAGTGGCCCATGATCAATAGATTCACTCTGAGTTCTACTATTGCGCTATATTCTATTATTTTGTGCATTTTCACCATATTGTTGTAGGAGGTTCATCTCATCTGGTATCAGAGCACTTTCTTGGGCTCGTTGGGTGGAAATTATGTCAAAAAAAAATTCCGTCATGGCCTTCAGGTTCCTTTTTTGCATCCAGGTTCATTTCAATTCCAATATTTCTTGTTATTGCAATATACTTCTTTTCAGTAATTCTGTATTTGAGTGATTTTCCCTGAGTCGATTGTGTCAAAGTTCCTTGCTCTCTTCCTGTTTCCTCTCAAAGTTCCTCAGAACCCTTGAAATACCATTCCGCATACTTCCTTCCTTTAAGACCATACCCCAAATTCTACATATTGAATCCCTAAATCCCTCATTTATCTAATTTTAGGGTTTGCCCTAACTTTTTTGCTTCTCATCCAATCACCACCAAATCGGGAAACTAGGTTCAATTCCTAATTCTACTCCCTTGTCCCTCTTCGACCACTCATATCATTCTGCCTCCCCAACCCTGAAACCCTCATTTTTATTTTTCCCTTTTCATCAGAAAGTGTCCAACCACTCGTCAAACACCCTTTTACCATCTGATTTTTGCCCAAATCCAAGTTTGCCCTAACTAAAAAAGTTTATGTTTCTCGTTGTCTACCCATTTTTTTTTTTTTTTTAAATGGGCTTTATGGTTGTTACACGTACAGGAGAAAAAATCATGGAGGAGGAACTTGAATCCCTCAAAACCAAACTTCAAGATCTGTATGACAAATTTCTCGGTCTCACTCTTCAGCATTCAGCCATGAACTGAAACCATTCTGGAGACGCTGGGTTCTCTTATGGAAATTTTTGTGGACCGAAGCTTGATTTTCCTCGCTTCGATGGTGTTGATCTAACTAGATGGATTTATAGGGCAGAGTAGTATTTCATCTTGCATAATACTTTGGTTAACAACAAAGTCCCGCTTGCATCTTTTCATTTGGAACATGAAGCTCTTCAATGGTTTCGTTGGTACATCAAGGCTAATGTAGACCCAAAATGGACAGAATTGTGCACACTCCTTTTGGAGCGCTTCAGCCCTAGTGGTTTTGATGACTGCACAAGAGCACTCACTAAACTCTGCCAAACATGCACTGTAAGAGAATACCAAATAGAGTTTGAAAAATTAGCTAATCACACCGAGGGATTGTCTGATCAATTCTTCCACAGTTGTTTTGTCAGTGGTCTGAAGGATGCACTTCACTCTGAAGTAAAAATGTTCTGACCCACTATAATGATGCAAGCCCTTGGGTTGGCTAAGTTAGTAGAGGAAAATATTAGTGCTCTACAACATTCCAGATCAAATTTTGTTCCATTCAGAAATGTGGGTTCTCACAACCCTCAAGTCACGCCAGCTCCCAGAACTACTCCTATCAAGCACTTGTCTGAAACAGAGATGTGGGCCAGGCAAGAAAAAGGGCTTTGTTATAATTGTGATGAGAAATGGTCTTGGGGCCATAGATGTGTTCAGAAAAATCTCTATCTCTTGGATGTGGATTCTCCACCTGAACTAGAAGAATATGTAGATGCTCATGAAACAGTGGATGATGAGGTTGAGCCTCAACAACTTGAACCTCCTTCACCAAAAGCTCAACCAGAGATATATGTCCATGCTTTGGTAGGAGTCACTACTCCCCAAACCAATTTATTCCATGGTTTCTTCAAGAAGATCCCTCTTACTATACTCATTGATCATGGTAGCACTCATAACTTCATTGACCCCTGAGTAGCCGAACAGGCTGATTGCTTTATCCATCCCTGCTCTAGCTTTGAAGTCATGATTGCCAATGGGGGCGCTTTACCTTGCAAATGGAAATGTCACAATGTGCATCTCTCTATTGGAGATTATAACCTACACTCTGACATGTTTTCCTTGCCCTTAGGTGGATATGATGTGGTTTTGGGCACCCAATGGTTACACACTCTTGGCCCCATTCTATGGGATTTTACTGAACTTTGGATGCAGTTTTCATCCAATGGGCAACAACACACTTTGAAAGGCTTACAGCTAGGGTCTCTTAGCATCATTAGTTCACATCATATGGAAAAAATTCTTAAGAAGAATTCACATGGTGTCATCACTCAACTCCATTCCATTCAGATGCAACCATCAGTGGTCTCTAGTACTCCTGCATATCTACAACAAATTTTGGATAAGTATTCAGGTGTATTTGCTAAACTTGTGGGATTGCCCCCTTCTTTCCTAGAGGACCACCGTATTCAGCTCCTTCCTGGTAGTGTTCTGCCCAACATCAGGCCCTATCGCTACCCATTTCATCAGAAGACCGAAATCAAGATGCTCGTTCGTGACTTAATGAAGCAAGGTATTATTCGCCCTAGTACTAGTTCCTTTTCTTCTCCAGTTCTACTTGTCCGCAAAAAAGATGGGTCATGGCGACTCTACATTGATTTTCAAGCACTTAATCATCTCACCATAAAGGATAAGTTTTCCATTCTAGTTGTTGATGAACTTCTTGATGAGCTTCATGGCGCTCATTTTTTCTCCAAGTTGGATCTTCATTTTTAGTATCATCAAATTAGGGTTAATGAGGAGGATATAACTAAAATAGCCTTTCGCACACATGATGGTCACTATGAATTTTTAGTCATGCCCTTTGGCCTCACTAATTCTCCTTCAACATTTCAGGCAGTGATGAATAAAATATTTCGGCCATACCTCAAGAAATTAATTCTAGTCTTCTTGGACGATATCCTCATATATAGAAAAACCTGGGCTGAGCACCTCCATCATCTGGAGCTGGTAATGCAACTTCTCTCTGATCATCAACTTTGTGCAAAATAGTCTAAATGTGTGTTTGGCCCAAGAGGAAGTGGAGTATCTTAGGCATATTGTTGCACACCAAGGTGTTCGGGTGGATCCTACAAAAATAGATGCCATGAAAAATTGGCCACATCCTAAAACTCTCAAGAGCCTTTGGGGTTTTTTGGGGCTAACTGGCTATTACTGCAAGTTTTTCAATAATTATGGGAAGATTGTAGCACCATTGACAACTATGTTAAAAAAGGATTCTTTTACCTGGACCCATGTTTCTTAGAATGCGTTTGAACAACGGAAACAAGCTATGTGCAGTACACCTGTTCTCGCTATGCCAGATTTTTCCAAGACCTTCACTATTAAGAGTGATGCCTGCGGCAATGGACTGGGTGTTGTTCTCCTTCAAGATGACCATCCTATTGCATTCACTAGAAAAGCCCTTTCTGGTAAGTATCAAGCCCTATCTACTTATGAAAAAGAAATGATGGCTATTTTGCATGTTGTACAGAAGTGGCGGTCATACCTCCTCGGGAGT
Source organism: Thuja plicata (assembly GCA_018584345.1). NCBI lineage: Eukaryota > Viridiplantae > Streptophyta > Pinopsida > Cupressales > Cupressaceae > Thuja > Thuja plicata. The sequence continues at coordinate 2,296,707 of MU228492.1, read as the reverse complement.
CATTTTTGCATCAAGACCGATCACCAAAGTCTAAAATACTTCCTGGAACAATGGGTATCCTCCCCCTACACAACAAAAATGGGTCAGAAAACTCATGGGTATGATTATGAGATCACGTACAAGAAGGGTAAGGACAATATTGTGGCAGATGCTCTTTCTGGCACATTTGATGATCAAGCTTCACTTTCAACTATTTCTATGCCAATTCCCAATTGGTTAGCATCTGTTCAGCAGGGCTATGTTAGTGACTCTTCTTTATCTCAAATTATTCACCATTTGGCCAATAATCCTTCCACTGTACCACATTACTCTTGGGATGGTGCTTCTCTCCGATACAAGGGTTCTTCTAGTGCGTCCTCAAAATCCAGATCTGCAACATGCTATTTTTTATGAACTCCATGCTTCTCCTTCGGTAGGGCACTCAAGATTCCTCAAAAATTATGAGTGAGCAAGGTGAAACTTCTTTTGGAAAGGAATGAAATAGATGATTCAACATATGGTGGCTGAATGTAATACCTACCAATGCCACAAGGGTGAAATGACCCTCCTTCCTGGCTTGCTGGAACCCTTGCCCATCCCTACACGGATTTGGACTGAAATTTCTAAGGATTTCATTGAAGGGCTTCCTAAATCAAGCGACAAGATAGTGATCTTGGTTGTGGTTGATCATCTCTCTAAATATAGTCTTTTTTGTGCCCTCAACCACCCCTATACTGCCTCCTTAGTTGCACAAATATTCATGGACCAGATCTTCTATCTTCATGGCCTCCCTTCTTCCATTGTCTCAGATTGTGATGCAAATTTTACCAGTCATATTTGGAATGAACTGTTTCATAAAACTGGCACCAAACTGAAGATGAGTTTAGGATATCACCTACAAACTGATGGTCAGACCAAAATTATCAACAAATGCTTGGAAACTTATCTTCGCTGCTTCACTTCTGAACAACAACATCAGTGGGCCAAGTGGCTTCCTCTAGCTGAGTGGTGGTACAATACCTCTTACCACACTGCATCTAAACTGACTCCATATGAAGCAGTCTATGGTTAGGCACCTCTAGTGCTCCTTCCCTATACTCCCAGTAGCTCACTAGTCCAGGCAGTTCACATAGTTCTCCGCACCAGGGATTAGATTCTTCGCACCTTATAGGATAATCTTCACATGGCCCGAAATTGAATGAAACAACAGGCATGGTGGAATTCTGTCAGTACCAAACTCTTCAGTTCATTGTTGGCCTTATTTTCCACGGAAAGGCTACAGGAGTAGTTTCCACAAGTGATTGGGAATGGGATGTTAGTAACCTTCTTCAATGTGAAGAGGGCATTCGGCTGCAAAATTTGTCTGCATTACTCTAAAAGAATTAACCTATCCCCGCAATATCTAGGGAGTAGGTAGGGTTACCCAGAGAATCTATTCACCCAAATTTATGTATGCTTCTATAATTTAATGAAGTAATTTTTGTAAGTACTCACCAGGTTCATCGCATATTGCAACAATCGGTACCCAGTGTCATGAGTAAGTGTCAAAATGTTATGGTAAACAAACGCATTGTTTACCCGGCATAAATTAGGGAAGATAAGTTGCCAGTGGACCTAGGGATAATGATCCCATGGCACCAACTAGTCGGGCCCATTCCTGAGAACACCCACTATCTACAAACCCTAAAAGGTAGGTCTCTATTGGGCCAGTGCCTAGAGTATGTAGGATGTCATGTAGAAATTTGAAGTCTAGAGGATGCTCTTTAGCTACGCGTCCACATGGTTGGCGATGATAGCCACCCAATTGAAGGTCTGATTATGGGTGGTGATGCAGTAGAGAAACTAATAAATCCATGCCAAGAAGTCTTGATCATGGGGCTCTCCAAAGAGCCTGCATAGAAATATAATCCCCACCTAAATACATTCTTTAAATTCCCCATGGGGAATCTCCAGCTTCATCTTTTTATAGTCTCTTCTCGGGGACATAAGCCAGTGAGTGTTGAGATGTTGTTGAGAGAGAAGGGAAGCTTCCTTGAACTCCTTCAATGATGCGGACTAGGAGAGAATAATGGCTCCCTTGAATTGGGGCATCCACAACCCTAAAGCAAAAGTAGCCACATCAAGATTGATGATGAGAACCAGATAGTGTAGTGTTCGACGATCGGCAAGAAAAATAACCTGGGTGGGTGTTTTTTAGAGCGTCATCAGTTGTTGTATCAGCTCGGGTGCTTGCACCAAGTAGGGAAAAATTGCAGCTTTGATAATTATGGAGGTGGCCATGTACTTTTCCATATCATCTCTGACGGTCCTCTGTTGGTATATGGCTTGGAACAAGCCCTGTATTTCAGCCCATTGTCTAGGCTTGGTATCTGTTATTTCTTGTAGCTTGGATTCCACCTTGGACCCCTCGAGAACACCCTCCCTTGGGTATTTGGAGGTTAGTGGTAGTTTGGCCAGCATCTTTTCAGCCTTAGTTTTTGTGGCCGCCTGAGTGGAGGTACTTGGCGGTTCCAGGCTATCAGGAGGAGTGATCACTTCAGACATTTTGATCAGACTATCTACAACCTGCAAGACCAAAGAATTGTTAATACATAATATGATAAAAATAATATTTTAGGGACTCCAAGGAATTCACCACCATGTCACACCTGTCCAAAATTATTAGTATGCACCAAAATCCCATAATATCAAAGTTAACAAGGATTGGATTTTGATCAACACCTGGGGGCTCCAGGGCATTAGTTTAGGTGAAACAAATGGGGTGAAGATCTAGGGACTTCTCAACACCCGGAGTCTGAAAAAACTATCCATTGTCGATGTGATTGGTAGTGAGTTGTACTTGGCTCACATGGGTCATCACATGGCAATGCGACAGGTGGTGTAAAGGCTCTTAATAGTGACAAGTGGGCTGAAATGGGGGAAGTAAATCCTAGATGGGATGGGTTTTGAATGCTCCTTCTTGGGAAATTAATCTTGCCATTAATAAGACATTATAGAGGAGAGAAAAAACTGCCATGGATTGAACAGGCGAGGTGCTGAGTTTGAACCATGGTGAATACCTCTCTGACAAGCTCAAAAATTTGGTCTGGACATGAGGGAAGGTGACGAGCTTGCCACAAATGGAAGGATATACATGGGATATACACATTTACAGAAGGCCGAAGAAATGCGAGGGCTGAATCACAACTCGCAAGACGCCTGAAGACAAGCATATATATATAGAATGTATAGAATATAAAGATCCTACACTAAACTATAACTGCATATAGGGAAGACAACCCTCTAGTAGAGCCATCCCACCAATGGGAGGTGAAAGAAAAAGAAAAATAGGAAACCAGACACAAAACCAACAACAAAAAAAGGGAAGAAACCGAAAGCCAAACAAATAAAAACACAGCCAAAGTGAAAATGAAAATGAGGGAAAAGAACCAAAAAAGGTTACCTGAAGAGATGAAGAATGTAGGAATGTGAGAACAGGAGGCACTCTGCACTTGGTTCACCTGGAAATGACCGCGAATGCACCACTACTTACTCTTGTTTGAATGTTGTTAATTACCAAAAGCTATTCACACTTAATCGCCTTAATCACTCTGGTAATGGCTCTGAGTATTTTGGTCGTGGTAAATGTGAAAGTGACTGGTAAATCCTATTTATACCCTTAGGGTAAAAACACATTGCTTTTCCCTCTACAAACTTGAGAATAGGAAAACCTCTAGACTCCAGGCCCGGGGATTCAATGTAGCCACACCTTCCCACAAAAGAAGACATGATGGCAGAGAATCCCAGAGTCCAGGATCTGGCCGGCTCAAGAAAAACACACTCTGGGACCAAGTCCTAGAGGAAAAATGAGACAAGAAGAAAAATAAAACAACCATCATGGAATCAAATCCCGGAGGGGAACTAGAGGGAACAAAAGGAACCAAGGAAAAAGCAAAAGTGAAAAAGGGGGACCCAACATTTTTCCTACAAAATGTAGGGATGGGTATACAGGGCATAACACTTAAAAACCCACCAAAATAACTATGGTTCTTTATAAGGACCTCTTAGGCTTCAATCTTTCCTAGGTCTTGGGTCTCCAAAGTGTCCGTACATAGGACTTTTAGCAAACCCCTATTTTTAAGGGTTTCTAAGGCATGTAGACCAGTCTGTCTTATTTTGCCTCCCAATGTGATCTAATGAACTTTTTTGCACTCTTCATTGCATACACATGACCATGACACATTCCCCTACACTGCTCCACTAGATATTGGCACAAACCAATCCATTAAAAAAGGCTTCCTACCTCTGCAACTGTGCAAACTCCTAACCGGATACCTTTGTACTCGCCTAGGGCCTGCTTTCATAAATAGCTCCCCTACATTAAAAAAAAACCCTAAATCCATATTTACACTATGTACAGAGTTCCCTTCTTTATTTGAAGTGGCTATTGAGATTCAACCACAAGAACTCAAGAAGGAGCCATATTTACATGGTTAACACTGTTCAGGTAAATGAACCAAAAGAAACTAAAGAATTTACAAAATGCCAATGAAATGCTCAAAACTCTAAAATTGATTCCACAAAGATTAATTACGTAAAAAAAACTAAAACTTCAAAGCATTAAATTATACCATTCAATCCATTAGGGTTTGGATGATGGCTAAAACTAGTCTCTGTATCACCAAAACAGTGCTTCCACTAAGTCCATCCATATAATCTCACAACCAACCCTTCAATTAGGGTTTGGGTAACCTTATATAGTTCATACCCACATGCTTAGACTCTAAGGTTAGGATTTGGACCCATTTAATGCCAAATACAACATTCTAGGAAATGTTGTCATGACAATTTTGCAAAGTTGCAAAGTTATCATGAGCAACTTTTGCAACTTTTGTAATTTTCGCTTACAACTAGTCTAACTTGCTCAACTCAATCTATAATCACTCTATTGGATCTCAAATCACCTAAAAACAATAAAATAACATATTTCCCTCCATTTTGGGGTTTTGGTCATTGTTTGACCAACTTTGACTTTCCTAGTCACCTATTGCAAAACTGACTACCTAAGACCTTCTTGGACCAAACCAAAGACAAAAATTAAAAAATCCTATTTACACACACACCTTGGGACTTTATCTTATTCCTTATTCATTGGCAGTTTTATAGAACCACATACAAGCCAAAATCTAAACTAGGATCAAACTAGGACCCTAAGGTGCTCCCGCACCACCAAGTCTAGCTGATATGCTAAGACAATTTGCTGCAAGATTGGAAGCTCTTGAGATAGCCCAATGCCGAGAAAAACATCTTGAAGATGTTATTGATGATGAATTTGAAGAAGTTCAAGGAAAATTTTCACTTGCACCTATGATGGATCAGGAAGAAGAGAGATTCCTATGAGCTTTGACTAGTTTGAATTCCACACCTCAGTTTAATCCTCTTAAGTATAGTGGAAAGTTGGATTCTGATGAATTGATAGACTGGATAACTGAGATGGAGAAATACTTTGAGTATGAGAATATATCAAAGGAGAAGAAATTAAATATTGCAAGTACAAATTTGAAAGGTCATGCATCCTTATGGTGGGAATATTTGCAATTGGATCGAAACAAAAATGGTAAAGACAAGATCAAGGTATGGGATAAGATGATAAAAAAAATTAAAGGAAAGTTTCTACATTGTGATTAACAAGTTAACCTAGTAAGGAGAATGCAAATTTTGAAGCAGAAATATAGCTCGGAAAAATATTACATTGAGGATTTTTACATATTAGACATCAGATCTAGACATGTTGAAGATGAATTGGAAATAATAGAAAGGTATCTGTATGGATTAAGAATTTCTATACAAGATGAGACCAACTTGGTAAAGATGGAGAGCATTGAAGAGGCATATCAGTTTTCCCCAAAAGCTGAGGAGAAATTGAACAAAAGATATGAACAAAGGCAAAGAGGAAGAGGTGGTAGATTCCCTAGAGGAAGAGGTATATCTCATGGTGAAAACAATAGATTTGAACCAGACAAGACAAATCTAGATATATATCAAGACAAAGGAAAGACTGAATGGAAAGGTGGAAGTTCATTCCAAGGAAGAGGAAACTACTCCCACGGTAGTTATAGTAGAAGAAGGTTCCAAGGAACTTGTTACGATTGTTGTGAGGAAGAAAATAGATCTTGTGAGTGCACACATGCAAGCGAGAAATTTGGTAGTAGAAGAAATGCTCTAGTGTAAAAGGAGTCATCGAATGAACCTGAGAAGGAAGGAAATATAATGATCATAAGGATACTTTGGAGTGAGAAAGATAAGAAAGATCCTGTCAGGAAAATTTTGTTCAAGACTAGATGCAGAGTTGTGAACAAAGTTTGGAAGGTAATTGTTGATAGTGAAGGTTCAAAGAATCTGGCATCAGAGGAGATGGTCATAAAGTTGTAGTTGGAAAGAATGAAGCATCTAAAGCCCTATCAAATCTCATGGATCAAGGATGAGCATACATTAATGGTGAGTGAAAAATGTTTTGTGAATCTGAAAATCAGAAAGTATTTTGTGATGAACTATAACTGATTGAATGTTTGAAGATGTTAAGTTTATGATCACCAAGTCATAGAAACTTAAAGCAAGGTGTTAAATCAGTTAATTTATTGTATTTTCATTGATGCCAACTTGATATAATCTATATGGTCATGTACACAATGCTAAAGACTTCAAAGAACCAATGAATCAAAGGCTATGCTATCAGTAATGCATAAAAGTTAAGTATTCACATAGTGACTATATACATCGAAGCAGTGCACACCAATGGTTAGAGTAAATCAATGAGAGAAGATTCACAGTGTTACCCGACGAGAAAATGCACAACATTATCGAAGAGCAAAGTCACAGTGTTTCCTGATGATCAAAGCACAGTGTAACCTGACAGACAGAATTACAGTGTTTCCCAATGGACGGAGATCCCAAAGACAACTGAAGTCACACCGATGAAACAGTCAATTGTCACCAATGACTAACTGAAGTATTGACTGACAGAATAGAGAGTTCATAAATGAAAAATTTCTTAGCTGTCAAGAGCTAAAAATAGACTTAACTGATACTTATCATTGTTTTAATCGACAAGATAAAGCCAGAGATAAGTAAAGGATTTAAAGCTACTTTGTCCAGTTGGCAAGAAGATCTCTACGAGATAAAACTAGATTTTTTCTTTAAATCTAATTGGAAAGAATTGTGGGTCACGCCAAGATCAAGAAAGCCAAGAAATGGTGAAATCATGTCTATATAAAAGACAAGCTTATTCATTATGAAAAAAGGGGAGTGACAAGAGAATAGATGTTGAAGAGATTCTAAAGGAGAAGAAAGTCTTCATTCAGACCTAATCAATCAAGCTAAGGGAAGAGATAAATTTTACAGACACCGACAAACAGTGATACAAAATCACAGAGAAGAACAATGTGGAGAAAAGGTATTGAATTGATAACATTGATAAGAAAGGTAATGCACTTACAATAGATCTAAAAATCTACTATTCAAGTTGTATATGTGAACAGATCAATTTACTATTTTAGTTTAACCATTGAAGCATCAAGTCTCTTAACCGAGAAGGACTTAAAAGTCATTTCTAATTGAGATACATCCCAAGGAGTATCAAAAAGTTTGATCATACAAAGTAGCATTGGATATGCCCGATACCTATTGACAGGCCAAGTGAGTGTTTGATCAAGGATGGTAGCATTAGATGCCAG
>MU228492.1:2274651-2288966 GCA_018584345.1 Thuja plicata | reverse complement strand
TTGGATATGCCCGATACCTATTGACAGGCCAAGTGAGTGTTTGATCAAGGATGGTAGCATTAGATGCCAGATACTAAGTGACAAACTATCTATTTAAATCCTCTAACAAGGTCACACCTAATAGTTTTTTTTTAACCTCTAATAGGGTTGGCTCTTAACCAAGCTCACTTTAGAAGAGTGAAAATTTGGGGTACCAGTCCTAGTGGTTTTTCCCTTAACAGGGTTTTCACATTAAAAATCCATTTGTCATGTGTCTATGAGTCATCACTTTATTGTTTTGCATTTTACATAAGTAAATCTGGATTGATCGGTATACACTAGTTATTTACTGTGTTTCGGTAAATAGTAAGACTGCTTATCGGTAAACATACATAAGAAGGTTTTACAAAGCATTCTGACAAGTAATAATTTGATATAAGTATTTCAAGGCATTCATCTTATAGGACTAAATATAACTAGAGGCCTAAAAGTGGTAATAAGTTTTAAGGTTTTATTTAAGGATTAATTTTTGAGGCCACTAATTCACACCCCCCCACTCTCAGTTATTACTAACAATTGGTATCAGTCCTTGTGTGCTTAGAAAGGGAGTTTAACAACTCAAGCGAAAGATCACAAGATGAACAGATGAGATGTGCCCAAGTTGAACAAAGATAACTTTTCTTGATGGAAAAGTAGAATAAGACTCCACTTATCAGGTATTGGAAATGATGTTACTCAATACTTATATACTGAATATGTGTTTCCATCAGGAGCAATCACAGTTGAACAAATGAGAGAGAAGCATGAGCACAACTGCATGATAAAAGAGCTTGCTTCCTCACTCTCCGATGCTGAATTTGAAGATGTCAAAGCATGCACAACTACAAATTAGATGTGGGATGAATTGAAGCTTGTACATGGTGGTGATAAAAAATTTATGAGAGCCAAGGCAAAATTCCTTAGAAGAAAGTTTGATGATCTCAGAATGAAAGAAGGTGAAAACATCACATAGTACAACACAAGAATCAAAGAGGTAGTCAATGCTATCCAAGGAGTTGGAGGTGTACTAGATGAAGATATAGTGGTAAGTAAAATTCTAAGAACCTTACTTCCTAATTATGCTATTAGAGTATCTGCCATACAAGAAATGAGAGCAGTAGAAAATAACAATGTTACTCTAGATAGTTTGATTGGAAGACTAATTTCATTTGACATGAATAACTTTGATAATAGTGTTTTACCAAACATAGAGTCTGCATTCAAATCTTCTTTGAGAATAAGTAAATCAAGTCATAAACACACTATGAGAAAAGATAATGATAGTGAAAGTGAAGAAGAAGATCTTGATGAAATTGAAGCACTTATGGAAAGAAGAATGCAGAGAGGCAAAGGTAAATTACCACTTGTATGTTTTAATTGTAAAGAAATTGGACACTTTGCTGCAAGATGTCCTATCAGGAGAAAAGATGATAGAAGTAATGACAGATCATTTGAAAAGAAGTTTGACAGAGGTGATAACAGAGATTACAGAAGCAACCGACAGTCAGAAAGAAGAGATACCCAAGACTACAAGGACAAAGGAAAGAAGGCTAGTTACCTAGCTAAATGCAAAGATGAAGACACTGACACCGAATATAATGAAGACATTGAGATGGTGTTTGTGCTAGTAAAAGATGATTCAAATGATGATGAAGAAAGGAATGTAGAAACTGCACTCATATCTAAAGTTAGTAAAAATGATGTTTGGATCATAGATAGTGGCTGCACTCACCATATGACCAGTGAAAAACAAAAGTTTGAGACTTTTGAATACTATAATGGTGGTTCAGTAAGAATGGGTAATGATACACCTTGTCTTGTTGAAGGTAAAGGAACTATAATGTTGAATAACCTAATAAAATGTGAAAATTATTATTGGGTAAAGGGATTGAATTATAATCTATTGAGCATTTCTTAGTTGAATAATTCAGGTCATAGGGTAGCATATGAAAATAAGAAGGCAAATATCTTCAATAAATCAGGAAGTCTGATTGGTACTGGTGAGCAGATAAAAGGTAACTTATTCTATCTGAATGATACTGACACCACTTTCTTAATGGCTAGAAACAAAGAAATATGGTTATGGCATAAAATATTGTGTCATGTAAACTTTGACAACATGATAAAGATAAGAAGAAAGAGAAATATAAGAGGCTTACCAACGATGATTAAGCTAGACAATATCATGTGCAAAAATTGTCAAAAAGGTAAGATGACAAAGTCTAGTTTCAAAAGAAAAACCCATACATCTAATGTCATTCTAGAATTAGTCCATACTAATCTATGTGGACCCATGATGAAAAAGAGTTACTATGGTGATAAATATTTTATTCTCTTTGTTGATGATTGCTCTAGAATGATGACAATAATGTTTCTAAAAGATAAATTTGAAGCATTCAAGATGTTTAAATGGTACAAAGAAATGGTAGAAAAACAAAGTGGTAAGGAACTAAAATGCTTAAGATCAGATAGAGGAGGGAAATTTATTTCAAATGAATTAACTAACTTTTGCAATGACATTGGAATCAAAAGATAGGTCTCTGCACCAAGAACACCACAACAAAATGGAATTGCTAAAAGAAGGAACAGATCCATTGTTGATTGTGTAAGGACACTGATGATAGAGAAAGGAATCACCCAAATATTCTAGAGGGAAGTTGTCAGTACTATTTTTTACACATTGAACAGAGTACAATTGAAGAAAGACACCAAGAAGACATCCTATGAGCTATGGTATGATTACACACCCAATGTAAGTTACTTCAAAAATTTTGGTAGTCAATGTTATATCTTAAAAGATGATATAAACAGAAAGATTGACTCCAAAAGTGATGAAAGAATATTTCTAGGGTATTCTACCAAGAGCAAGGCTTATAAATATCTCAATAAAGCCTCTAACAAAATTGTTGAAAGTGAAAATGTAAAGATAGATGAATTTGTAGAGAAGAAAGAAAAGGAAAGCACAAAAGAACTAGAGGACTACAAAAAGTTTGTTTACAATGAAGAACCTAACACTCTACCCGAGAAACAATATATAGCTCTCGAGCAATAGATTATTGCACCCGAGCATCAGGCTGCAAATATCAAAATCAGGATATTGCTCAAGATGATGTACCAAGTGATGGAGATCAGAATGAAGGACACAATGATGATCAAGATGATAGACAAAGAATTGAACCTATACTTGCCAAATATGTCAAAAGGAACCATCCATAGAACCAAATCATTGGAGACAAGAAGGTTGGTATGAGAATCAGAAGTAAGTCTCTAAACACAAGATGTCTTATTTGTTATTTTGAGCCACAATCTGTCAATGTTGCACTTGATAATGAAGAATGGATTAGTGCTATGAATGAAGAAATTGAGAAGATAGAGAAAAAAAAAGAGATGGCCACTTTTACCAAGATCAGATGACAAGAATGTCATTGGTACAAAATGGATCAGAAATAAACTGAATGAGAATGGAGAAGTCACCAGATACAAAGCAAGACTAGTATGCAAGGGGTATGCACAAGAAGAAGGGATTGAATATAGAGAGACCTTTGCACCTGTTTATAGGATATAAGGTGTAAGAATATTACTTTCTTATGTTTCATGTAAAGGATTCAAGGTATACCAAATGGATGTCAAGTCTACATTCCTAAATGGAATACTTGAGGAAGAGGTATACATTGAGCAACTAGAAGGGTTTGTTGATCCAGAAAAAAAGAACATGGTAAGTAGACTACACAAAGCCTTGTATGGATTAAAACAAGCACCAAGAGCCTAATATGAAAGACTTCATTCCTATCTCATAAGTATTAGATTTGTAAGAACTAGTGAAAACAATAATCTTTATTTGAAGGAAGATATTGATGCTAACATTTTGATTGCTGAAATATTTGTTGATGATATCATATTTGGAGGCAATGATATGCTATGAAAATCATTTACAAATGAAATGAGAAAAGAGTTTGAGATGTCTATGTTTGGAGAGATCAAGATCTTTCTTGGTATACATATCATTCAACAAGATGAAGGTATTTACATTACACAATCCAAATACATCAAGGAAGTGTTGAAAATATTCAAGATGGAAGATTCCAAGCCAGTTGGAACACCAATGGAAACTGGATGTAAGCTGACAAAGGAGGAAAAGTCATTAGAGGTAAATCAGACTTTGTATAGATCAATGATTGGTAAACTCATATACATTGTACATACTAGACCAGATATTGCACATGCAGTAGGAATAATTGCAAGATTTTTTTCTAATCCCAGGGAATCACATATGACTGTTGTGAAAAGAATCCTAAGATATCTAAAGAAAACAGAGGAATATGGCTTATGGTATAGAAGAGAAGGAAAATTTAAACTTAAGGTCTTTACCAACATTGATTGGGCTGGAAACATTGATGACCAAAAAAGAACAAATGGAGGAGCATTCTTCATGGGTGATAGACTTGTCACATGGATCAACAAGAAGAAAGGATGCATCTCTCAGTCTACTGTAGAAGAAGAGTATGTTGCTGCTGCTGTAAACTACTCAAATATTGCATGGATCAAACAGTTACTAGAAGGTATGCATATGAAAATTCTTGAACCAGTAATTATCTATTGTGATAATACTAGTGCAATAAACATTTCCAAGAATCCAGTCATGCATGCTAAGACAAAGCATATTGCTATCAAGTATCATTATTTGAGAGAAAAAGTTCAAGAAAAGGAGGTGATACTTGAGTATGTTCAATCAAAGGAACAATTAGTTGATATCTTCACCAAGCCACTGCCCAAGGATGCATTTGAATACTTGAGAAAGAGACAAGGGGTCAGACCCTTGTCTATTGGTCAGTAAAATAACTAGAAGGCTGCATCAGCCTACATATTATCAGAATATCATTCACGTTGATGCAAGCAAAAAGATGGACTACAAAGATAAATCTATACACAAAAAGGTATTTATCTACTCTGAGCACCAGAGTTGTTGTATTGCTAATGGATTGGGAAATTCAAGGAGTATATTATGGATAGAAAGGATTGTTTGGAATTACTGTCTAATATTTGTTTGGCATTGTTGTCAAAGGGAGAGAATTTATCCACTATCACATTATGGAGAGATTATATCCATCACATTATCCAAAGGGAGAGATGTAACTAAAAAGGGAGAGTACATACAAAGGGAGATAATTGCTGACAAGAGACAAAAAAAAAAAGAGAACATTGAAAGGGAGAGAGTTTGACATGAGAAAAGAACACATCACATCAGAGGAAGAAAGATTCTACATCTATCTAGTGAAGGGATTGAAGATAGAGAGAATGCTACAAGAATCAAATCTAAGCTCTCATAAGCTTACCGAGGACCAGATATTTGTATCAGTTATAGTACATAAGATTGGTAGTTTGATGAACTTCAAATATTATATTTAATATTGTATTAGTAATAATATAGTGTGATAATGTATTGTGTTTCCATCAATGCCAAAGGGAGAGATTGATGAACTATAACTGATTGAATGTTTGAATATGTCAAGTTGATGATCACCAAGTCATAGAAAGTTAATGCAAGGCATTAAATCAGTTAATGTATTGTATTGTCATTGATGTCAACTTGATATAATCTGTATGGTCATGTACACAATGCTAAAGAATTCAAAGAACCAATGAATCAAAGGCTATGCTATCAGTAATGCATAGAAGTTAAGTATTCACATAGTGACTGTATACACCAACGAAGTGCACACCAATGATCATAGTAAATCAATAAGAGAAAATTCACAGTGTTACCCAATGAGAAAATGCACAGCATTACCGATGAGCAAAGTCAAAAGGTTGTCTGATGAGCAAAGCACATTGTAACCCGACAGACAGAATTACAGTGTTGCCCAACGGATGGAGATCCTGAAGACAACTGAAGTCACACTGATGGAACAGTTAGTTTTCATCGATGACTAACTGAAGTGTTGACCAACAGAATAGAGAGTTCAGAAATGACAAAATGCTTAGCTGTCAAGAGCTAAAAATAGACTTAACTGATACTTATCATTGTTTTAATCAACAAGATAAAGCTAGAGATAACTAAAGGATTTAAAGTTTCTTTGTCCAGTTGGTAAGAAGATCTCTACAAGATAAAACTAGAGTTTTTATTTAAATCTAATTGGCGAGAATTGTGGATCACACCAAGATCAAGAAAGCCAAGAAACAGTGAAATCATGTCTATATAAAAGACAATCTTATTCATTATGAAAAAAGGGAGTTACAAGAGAATATATGCTGAAGAGATTTTGAAGGAGAAGAAAGTCTTCATTCAGACCTGATCAATCAAGTTGAGGAAAGAGCTAAATTCTGCAGACACCAAAAAATAGTGATATAGCATCAAAGAGTAGAATAGTGTGGAGCAAAGGTATTGAATTTATAACATTGATCATGTTAGGAATTTTTCTTTCTGAATCAAAATATAGATTAATAACTTGATCAATTCTATAGCTCCCAATCACTAATTCTAGCAAGACAAAGCCTAATTGATGAGGACTAGATAATATCCTCCTTCTTCTTTGAGCTTTACATCACTCAGGCGGGTATTGGCTTATCTGCACATACATGACTCCTTTCTGAAAACTACAAGCTTGCAGATATATAACTATGGAATGGTTTTTTCAGACTCTTAGGTAACAAAGACCTCAATACTTTATCAAATTTATATGCAACATTCACTCACAGAGAGTAAGTCTAAAAACCAAAGAAGACCTAACTCCTAACAGTATGAAATGGAAATGGTTTTTTAATTATGTGTTTGATGTATGGATCTCTATAACATCTCAAATCTTGCATAGACTAGTGCCTTATCCTATGGGCGATGGAGTCAAACATACACTTGAAAAGAGATCATGAATGAAGGGAAAACAACTCTGTCTTATGTGTTTTTATGCCTTACATAAAAAAAAATGGTATCAATCAGGTTCTAATTATTGATCCACCTGTGTATTCAGATATGCAACTTCCTACTAAAATAATTTAACTCTCTCCTTGAAAGAGACCTTGGAATTAGAGAGTACATAACCAGCATCCACTGGAAAGAAAAGATTGGCAACACCCTTGATGTTCCAACTCATACAAATCTAAAAAAAAAATCTTAATCACAGATATCCTTTAAATAACTCTATTGTTGATTATTCAATAGAAAAAACTAAAACACCCTTGATTTCCTAGCTTATATGATTTTGGAAGAAAAATGGAGACAACTTGCTGATATAATAATAGTGTTGAGATCATTCATAAAATTGTTGTTACAATGATGTTCTCCTAGAAATAGTAAGAAAAGAGAACACTTTTTATGCAAAGAAGAGAGAAAAGTATTACAGAAGATATCCAAAATGGAAGCCTAATCTGAAACTTCTGGCAGAGAGAGGTAGAACACATTCTGAAACCTCTAAAAAGTAGAGCAGAAGGTAGGGACAAGAACAACACCAAAAACTAAGAAAAGAAAAGAATAAATAGAAAAGAGAAGAAACCCTAAAAAAATTGTTTGATCAGCATCTGTCCTTCTCTCAAATGTGATTTGCATTTATCATCCTTCTTTTCTTTATAAAATTTGAACTTATTTTATCTTTTCAAAATATGCCTTTGCTCTGTCGGTGATCCCAAAATCTGATTTAACTTACTTTTAAACTTTACAAAATCTGATTTAAATTACTTTTAAACTTTACAAAATCCGATTTATCAATATCTGACTCCATTTGTCTTTTCAAAGTCTGACTCTTATCTTTTGCAAATGTCCTTTATTCTGTCACTGAAAAGCTTATCAAATCTAATTTCATTCTCATTCATGAATCTGGTCTTCATTTTCTAAGCATCCCCCAAATCTGATCATACTCTGAGAAAATTTGATTTCCATCTGTTATTGCAAAAATCTCCTAGAATGCACATTTCAAGTTTGCAAATAAAAAATGTTGCACAGACTAGGAAAATTATGCCCTAATGTTGCATAATATAATAACCTTTTATGCATTTTAAATCATATTTATGTCAATCAAATTGAAAACTATAACATTTTAAATCATTATATCATTTGTATTCTCTGCACATTTTATCCCTTGAAATTTTCTATTTTCTAAATTTTGTGCCCAGGATTTACCAGATTTTGACATTTGTCACCTTCTAATTTGCTACCTTTAACTGGTTTTTAACTCACCTTTTAACCACAGTCATCTTTTCCTTCATGTCTCCGAGTCTCTGAATAATTTCCTTAACTATGATTTGATTTGCAGACTTGGAGACAAGCTTTAGTCTCCAAGTCTTTGAATAGGCTTAACTCAACCACACATTAACCATTCCTTAACTATGGTTACTTTGCACAATGTAGTCTCCAAGTCTCTTGATTCTTCCACTAACCGTGGTTAAATCCAGAGATTTCACGACTACCCTTGATCTCCATCTGGATCAGATGGCTAGGGTGAAGTCGCATGATTTTAACCACTTAGCACTTTCTGTCTGGCGACCATGCGACTACACAGTCACCAAGTCTCGCATGGTTTAGCACTTAACCGCATTCCTCTTGCAACTATGTGACTGGCGGTTATCTCCTGGTCACGGCAGTTATCTATCCTAGCGGTTATCTTCTCACGACTTCGCGACTAATCGCCACATGTCCTTGCATCCTCGTCATCCTTGGCGTCACCTATCTACAAAATTTATTTTTGGTCACCCAAGCACACTTCCCAATACACTACCACTTGTCATCACACGTGAAGAGAGCCTCCTACTCTTCTTCACATTTACATATGTTTGCATTATTTCTTATAAACACCTCATTTTTCCTTTATGGGGGCAATGTGGGACTAAACGTCTTTAGTTTTTTAAGCAATTATGCATTTTGGTCCAAAATTAGGGGGGCCACCGTGCATGTAAACTCTCTAGCCAAGGGGCCCGCCAAAAGGTCTCTTAGTTCTTTCTTCATATCATCAACTGAGTGTTTGCATATAAGAACACAAAAAGAAACCCAAACGGGAGCAATGTGGGATATATGCCTTTGCACATTTCAAACTTTTTGAAGACTCCAACATGCTGGGCACCCAAACAATTGCAATGTTTGCTGGTTAAAACTAAAATCTTCTCCACCTTGTTGGGCGTCCCCTTTCATGGTGGTTGAACTTCAATATTTTCTCTTTGAGGTTGTGCATACTCACATTTCATTTTTTGTTGGCTGCAACTTAAAAACATTTAAAAACCTCCAACTGTTGCGCCCCATGTCTTACATTTGTTGTTTTAAACCTTTTATAACATCTTTGCTTCCATAAAATCCAACGCAGCTTCCTCTATGCAAATGGAGTTTGTTGTTTTAGTTTTTTTTTTAAACTCCAAATTCTTCCAATGTTCAATGCACCCCACTATATGCTTGTTGTGTTTTAATATTTAAAAACTTCAAAATCCTCCACTGAAATTAGTGCAGCCTTCTTGCTTTCTGTTTTGAAAGTTTTTTAACATCTTGTCCATCCAAATTTTGTGCAGGAACCATGCAATGGTGTTGGTTTTGGCTTGTTTAATGTTTTGAAAACTTAAAACCCCTCCAGCAAGTGTTACGCAGACCAGCATACTATATGGTTTTGCATTGTTTTAAATGATTTGACCTTTAGAAATCCCCAAACACTCTGTACAGGTAATGCTTGGAATTGGTTACTGTGTATTTAAAATTTTCAAAAAATGCCTTCCACAAAAATTAGCGCAGGCTTAATGGCATGTCTTCTAAATTGCTTTCATATGGCTTACACTAGCTCTCACTTTGAAAACAATAACATTGGCTTTTAAATGTTTTGGTTTTTAAAACATGATGTTAGCTTCCAACACTCATTACACAGACTCCTTCAAATTCTACACTTGCTTATTGCATTTTCTATTAACAAAGCACCTCCCAAATACTGCTTAGGTAATGCTTCTATTTCCCTGCCAAATGCATTTGCTTAAAGTTTGAAATCCATATGATGCGTAGGATGTATTTTGTTTTTTAAAGTTTCAATGTTTTACATTTACCTCAGGCTGCGTGGTTCAAATTTTTTTTATGTTTTAAATATCCTCTATTTAAAAACAGCGTGGTCTTCCATTTGGAAATAAACCTGTCAATAGCACTTTGCCTTCCTTTTAACATGTGGGCTCTTTCCCTTCACTTCTGCGTAACAAATTGCATGGTCAATGTTTTGCAGGTTAACAAAAATCTGTAATCTCTTCAAAGATCATCTGAATGCATATCATTAGTTTTCTTATTCTTCCACTTTCTATTGGCCAAAGATCTCGAAGAACATGAAATATTGAACTCTTTCCACTTCCATTTGGACCGGTCACAAGCAAGCTTCTTTGTGGAGTGATTTCAAAAGTTAATTTCCTTGCCAAGGATTCTCAACAAAAGGATTTGTTGATAAGCTTTTAGAAACTTTAAAGTAAATGTGATAGGCTGGCAAAAGCCAGATGCCACGACCTTGTACACATCCTCTTTATTCATTCCTTAATGGAAACTCTTGTAAAATGGTGTGGACAACCATTCAAAACATAAAAGATACTTGGAATATTCTTTGACGTTGTAGTTGCAATCTATCCTCATGAGAATGCAACTCGCGTTGAAGTAATACTCTGACATGTGAACTATTTGACAGAATGTTGAATAGAAGTCATCCCGGTGGATTGCAGTCACTGTCATTTGCATTATTTGGAAGCTTCCTTACACCTGATGCCTCTTTTCCATTCTTTCACATTCTAAATTTTGACCATAAAGTACAAATTGGTGCCCTTATAATCATTTTAACATTTATGCAGATTGATCACATTAATGGCAACTGGCCTCTGGAATGAACCTTGAAAACTGACTGAATAACATTTTGCAAGCATGAGAACTGAAAGTCACATTCACCTCCATCATATGAACATATTCGCCAACTAGATTCACTTGAAACCATTCGGGCCAAAATATAATAAAACTCAAAGTGGCCAACTTTATCCAATCTGTAAATTAAAGTATTCAAACTTATGCAAACCCTGCCAGAAATGCAACTTTTAAAGACATCATATCACTTCTTGAAGATCTGTCACTTGGAAGAATGACTCATTCATCAATAATGAAAATTCATTCAAAAATGCTTCTCCAGAATCAACTTCAGGTACAAGGTGCAACTGATCAAGTTTTGGCAATTTCAGCAAACAGTGTAAGTGCAAATGTTGAAGCAGCATAAACTTCATTCGGATCGGCCATTGCAAGATTATCAAAATATGTTCTTGGACCTCACAACTAGGTCAGGTAGTAAACTTACATTCCATGAGAATTATGCCACAATCGGTTCTTGAAAATAACTTTCAGACAAAAATTATCACTCCCTTAAAATGACCATTCTGTAAACTTCAATTCTATTCTGCACTACAAACTACACAAATTGTCTTTGATATTGAATTCATAAAGTCATCAAGAAGAACGTTCATAATCTGAACCTTTGGAACCTGATTCACCTTTACACATGGAACATGAATCTTCAACTAACTTTCATTGAAATTGAATTGATCAACCGGTACAAGTCTGCAAAGTTAGCACCTTACAACTTCCTGAATTTAAAACTCAGTAAAAATGCAGAAATTTGATTTGGAATCAAGCTGGAAAAGTGAATAACTGGATTGGTATGAATCTGAAACTCTTTAGGTAGGTTAAATTTCATCTTTTCAACATGGGAGAATACTCAATTATGCAGGGAATCCAACCAGATACAACTTACATAAGCTCAAAGTAGGCTATTCAGCAATCTGGGTATAACAGAGAAACTAGACAGTTCTGGAGAACCAACTTTAGGGAATATGAAAACCTATCAAACCGACTTGAAATGGCTTGGGTTTCAAAACATAAGCTCTTTGATATACATTTTAAATATTCAAAAAATGGTGAACCATGATATCTTAAAGGATGCAAGATATTTAGAAGCAAACTGGGTAAGTTATAGTAATTTGACACTTAAATCAACAAATGCAGAATGAACAAGTGCTCAAAACAAGACATCGCTGAATGACTCAAAACTTGAATCTAATGATCTAGGATGTCTTCTTATGCCTAAACAAGAGTGATGAACACCTGATATGCATGAAAAACTTCAAAATTGCATTTGGGAAAAAGGGCTCAAAATGCACTCATAAGGGGTCAGAATGCAAAAATTTTAACAAGGTACTCAAAAACCCTGTTGTATTTTTGAGTACCAACAGATCAAAAAGGTAATGCACTTACAATAGATCTGAAAATCCATAATTCAAGTTGTATATGTGAACAGATCAATTTACTGTTTCAGTTTAACCATTGAAGCATTAATTCTCTTAACCAAGAAGGACGTAAAAGTCTTTTCTAATTGAGATACATCCCAAGGAGTATCAAAAAGTTTGATCATACAAAGTAGCATTGGATATGCCTGATACCTATTGACAGGCCAAGTGAGTCTTTGATCAAGGATGGTAGCATTAGATGCCAGATACTAAGTGACAAACTATATATTTAAATCCTCTAACAAGGTCACACCTATCAGTGTGTTTGTAACCTTTAACAGGGTTGGCTCTTAACCGAGCTCACTTAAGAAGAGTGAAAATTTGGGGTACCAATCCCAGTGGTTTTTCCCTTAACATGGTTTCCACATTAAAAATCCATTTTTCATGTGTCTATGAGTCATCACTTTATTGTTTTGCATTTCACATAAGTAAATCTGGATTGATCAGTATACACTAGTTATTTATTGTGTTTCGGTAAATAGTAAGACTACTTATCGGTAAACATACAGAAGAAGGTTTTACAAAGCATTCCGACAAGTAGTAATTTGATATAAGTATTTCAAGGCGTTCATCTTGTAGGACTGAATATAACTAGAGGCTTAAAAGTGGTAATAATTTTTAAGGGTTATTACTAACATTTGATAAGGTGTTGTGTGATATTATGCCTATGGATTGTTGTCATATTTTGTTGGTTAGACCTTGAAAATATGATATAAAAGCTATACATGATGGAAGAGTGAATAGATATACTATTTGGGTTGATGGTAAGAAGAAAATCTTGTTACCATTGATTGAAGAATATACTAAAGAGATATGTACACATGTGAAAGTTTGTTTGATGGAAGATAGAAAGTTTGTTAAGGATTTGAAAAGAAATGATATATCTTATGGTTTGATTCCTAATGAACCGAGTAAGAATACAGAAGATGAAGTTCCTACAGAAGTTGAGAAATTTCTTATTGAGTACAAGGAGATAATTTTAGATAATTTACCTGATGGTTTTCCATTGATGAGAGATATCAATCATTGTATGGATTTGATTCCTAGAGAAAGTTTTCCAAATAAGGCACCACACTGATTGACACCGACTGAGAATGAGGAACTCAAATGAAAAATTCATGAGTTATTGAACAAGGGTTTGATCAGAGAAAGTTTGATTCCATGTGCACTACCAACAATATTAGCACCTAAGAAGAATGGAGAATGACGAATGTGTGTTGATTCAAGAGAAATAAACAAGATAATAGTTAAGTATAGGTTTCCTATACCGAGGATGGATGATATAATGGATTATTTGAGTGGAGAAAAATAATATACCAAAATTTATTTGAAGAGTGGATATCATCGTATCAGAATAAAAGAAGGTGATGAATGGAAGACTGCTTTCAAGACAAAAGAAGGTTTGTATGAGTAGTTGGTTATGCCTTTTGGTTCAACAAATGCACTAAATACATTTACGAGATTGATGAATGAAGTTTTGAAAAAATTCTTGAATAAATGTGTGATTGTATACTTGGATGATATTCTGATATTCAGTAAGACTAGAGAAGACCATTTGATGCATATAAGACAAGTGTTGTAGAGATTGAAAGAGGAAAAGTTGCTGATAAATTTGAAAAAGTGTTCCTTCATGAAAGAAGAACTTATGTATTTAGGTTTTGTGATTTTAGCTGATGGTTTTAAGATGAATCCTGAGAAAGTTGAAGTTACACGTAGTTGGCCTACACCTGAGAATGTCAGTGAGGTAAGATCTGTTGGAAATATAGATGGAGTAACTAAGAGGGGAGGGGTGAATCAGTTACCACAAAAATAAATCCACAAGTCCTTTAGATGTCTTCAATATATACTGATGTTACTCGGTAGATTAACTTATTATTGTTCATTAAACATTCACAGTTATTTACATGCATAAATAAAATAGCATAAACACAATTAACACCAGATATAACGTGGAAACCCAATTTGGGAAAACCACCAATGCAACTAGTTACTAATTTTCACTCTTCTGAAGTGAGCCCTGTTAGGAGCCAACCCTGTTAAAG
>MU228492.1:2259429-2274541 GCA_018584345.1 Thuja plicata | reverse complement strand
TGTTAAAGGATTTAATCACCCTGCTAGGAGTGGCCTTGTGAGAGGTCTTTAGAGCAATTCAACTGAATTGTCACCTTGTTAGAGGATTTATGAAATGGTTGTTAGACCAACTCTGCTAAGAGATTTAGGTATCACTTCTACAATGGTTAGAAAGTAACAATGAAGTGACCTGAATTAAATGCAACTTATCTTGCTGATACAGATCTTTTTTCTTCTCCAATAGATCCTTACTGGTCAAATATATCTTTGCAGAACCTCAAGGATATCTCTAATCCTTCATCAGAATTTGCACATTCCTTCTGCTTCTTCACATTTTCATACTTCTCACTCTTTTTACACACACTTTGAACTCGCAACTTGACCTTTCATATATACCCTTCAGGTTATTAAGTCGGCCCAATTACAAGTTTCAATTAATAGATATTACATTGGTCGGTTGTACAAACATTTCACAAATAAAATCCTTCGCAGGCCGACGCAGTCCATAAATGATATTCCAGTGTTGACCAACGGATGCTCGATGAAGACTGCAGAATCTGTGAAAATCCTTTGGTAACCGAGTGAACTCGGTAAAGTCTAACTTTCTGTCACATTTTCTTTGATGACCGAGTGAACTCGGAAGAGACTGAATTTCCTTTGTCGACCGAGTGAGCACGGTAGTAACTAACTTCTCGGTATAGTATTCTAGAGCGCTGGGTAGACTCTGTAAATAGCTTCTCTTACCGTCTGAGCTCGGTAGACTCTGTCTAATGACTGATATGACATTTGTGTAACATCAAGGACAATACACAATTAAACAATTGTTTCCAACAAGATCATTTCATGGATTAGCAAGTTTTTACAGAAAATTCATCTAAAATTTCAGTTCTATCTGTAATGCTATGACTGAGACAATGAGGGGAGATAAAAGAGACTTCAAATGGACACATGGAGATGATAAGAGTTTTGAGAATTTGAAACAAAAGGTTGTTGAATTACTTGTTTTAGCCTTACCTGATTTCAATAAGGTATTTCAAGTTGAATGTGATGCAAGTGGAAGTGCAATACGAGCTGTGTTGACTCAAGAAGGTAAACCTATTGATTTCTTTAGTGAAAATTTGAATGATGCAAAAAGAAAATATTTTTTCTATGATCAAGAATTATATGCTATTGTTCAAGCTCTAAAGAAATAGAGACATTATTTTATGCCAAGTGAATTTGTGCTATATACTAATCATAAGGCTTTACAGTATTTGGGTAGTCAGAATAAGTTGAATCAGAGACATATGAAATGGGTAGAGTATTTTCAGAGTTTCACATTTGTAAGAAAGCATAAAAGTGGAGTTTCTAAGAGAGTTTTTGATGTGTTGAGTAAAAGATCTTTTTTTACTAAAATGAGAATTGAGTTTCTTGGTTTTGATGACATGAAGAATTTGTATGAAAATGACCTTGATTTTTTTGAGCAGTGGAGAATGTGGAGAGACCTATTCCAAATTAATCAAATAAGTATGAAGAATATTTCATTCAAGAAGATACATTTTATTCAAAGGTATTCAGTTATGTATACCGAGAGGATCAATGAGAACTAATTTGGTAAAGGAAAAACATAGTAGTGGTTTGGCTGGACATTTTGGTATTGATAAAACCTTGAGTTTTCTTAAGCAAAGGTATTTTTGGCTTCAGTTGTATAAGATGTTAAGAAAGTTGTGAAAATTTGTGGAGTTTGTCAAGGTGCAAAAGGAGTGAGTCAAAATAATGGTTTGTATATACTAATTTATGTTCCTAAGAAACCTTGGAGTGATATCAGCATGGATTTTGTTCTTGGCTTACCGAGGACAAGAAGGGGTAATGATTCCATATTTTTGGTTGTGGATAGATTTTCCAAGATGACACATTTCATACCATGTAAGAAAACATCAGATGTAATACATATAGCAGATCTTTTCTTCAAGGAGATTGTCTGATTGCATGGATTACCGAAGAGTATCATCTCTAACCGAGATAGTAAGTTTGTTAGCTATTTTTGGAAAAAAAATTTGGAAGAAGATGGACACCGAGTTGAAATATAGTTCTACATTTCATCCAAAAATTTATGGACAAGCTGAGATTGCAAACCAAAGTTTGGGTAATCTATTGATATGCTTAGTTGCAGACACACCGAGTAATTGGGATTTGATGTTGGCACAAGAAGAGTTTACATATAAGAGTTTAGTGAATAGAAGTATTGGAAATAAACCTTTTGAGATTGTTCAGGGAACACAACTGAGAGGTATATATGACTTGAGAGATATTGCTAGAGAAGAAAAGAGAAGTGATGAAGGAGAGAAATTTGTTGAGTTTATGAAGACATTACATGAAGATGTAAAACATAAGTTGGAGAAAAGTAATCATAAATACAAGGATAGTGCAGATAGATCAAGAAGACATAAGACTTTTGAATTTGGTGATGCAGTTATGGTTCATTTAAAGAAAGGTAGATTTCCTACTGGAACATATGGTAAATTTAAAATGAATAATTTTGGTCCTTGCGAGATATTGATAAGATTTGACAGTGGAAATGCATACGAAGTAGAATTACCTGAGGACGTGGATATATAACCTATATTCAATATTTCAGATTTGTATGAATATCATGAACCTGATGAAGAAGTGACAGTACCAAGTGATTATCCTAAGAAATAGATAAAAGAAGTTGAGTAGATTTTGAAACACAGAGTTGGCAGAAGTACAAGAGGAAATAATTACATGGAGTATCTGATAAAATGGAAGAACACACTGATTGAGGACACATCTTGGATTTCTCAATCTTAGTTAGATTCAATTTAGGTTGGACCTCACACATGATTTAGAGAATCATTTCTTCTAATCTGAGGGGTCTGATGTAGGAGCATGTTGGGTTTTTTGGCAACCCTGACCAACCAAAAATATGTTTACTTTGGTTTAGTAGCTTGTTGATGGTTTCTCGGTAAAGTGCTCGGTAACTGCTTTTTTTCACTTGGTTTAAGACTTGTTTGGTCTCCACTTGAGCTCGGTTACTTGTTTTTTTTATTATTTATAGATGGGTCTCGGTGGTTGTTTGGCTACTTGGTGGATTTTCACCGACTGGTCTCTGTGCTCGGTTGGCTTTCTTACCAAGTTGTATTTTTGAAGTTGGATCTTCTCGCTGACTTCTGCATTTAATTTGCATAGCATAATTAATGTTGGGATCTCTCATTGGGATGTGTGTGGACCTATATCTAGGTCTTTTCTATTTCCTATGTTGGATCTTTAGGATCTGAGTGTCGACCTCTTTGGTGGACTCTTATATATATTTGGTTTTCTGTTCTTAGATTAGGGCCGCAATTGGGAGCATCAGTTTGAATATAAGATAGTATTAGAAAATTCAAATTGCATGTCTGTGACCTCACATGTATAAATATTATTATAAAAACATCTGAATTTATATGGCCAAAATTGGGAAGGCCTCACAACACGACATGTAATAAGTTTGATGAAATAATATAAATTTTATGTTATTTTCTTCTCTACCTTTCTGTGTTAAAGCTTTCGTGTTGTGTTGTGCAAGTTGGTTTGGTAGCTGGGAGTGCCTTTGGCTCTAGTTACTAACCCTCCTTGCGTCATGCATATACCCATGAAGTAAATTATAAAGGTGATGAATTACGCTATGTTGATCCTCTTCATTATGTTGATCCTTTATATGGTGATAAAATACACTACGTTGCAATAACAATAAATTAGAAATGAGATTGATAATCTTTGTGTATGATCCAAGCTAGAGGTGGATATGAAGAAAAAAATTCTTAGCTACAAGCTTCCCAGTTTATGCCAAATTATACTACTCAACATGTCCCCAAAATTCCAAATAATTCACTGTACATAAAATTTGGATCACAACTAGCTTTTAAATCTTAGTTCATTGATGAAACATATGTTCCACTTCTTACCATCTTTCTAGACTACAAACTAATTGGAAATTGTACAAATAATTGGAGGATATTAGAGTACATATTTCTAGGATGCAAGCATTAAAAGAGAGGGAACAAATGCTTATAATATCATAAATTCTAAATATTCCCTCTCCTATAAATGTATCAACATATATGTAAATACCTATGTTGTTAGTGTTTCTAGTACTTATTCTCGTTACATGAATGTGTCTACACAAAATGTGTCAATTTTTATTTACTCTATGTGTCATCTCATGCATCCACTATTGAACATGCCCCACTAGTAAGTGTTGCTACATCTCACCCACAACAACAAATAGTCCCAATGTTTGCACCTACCATATCTATACCTACAAGTGCACCAATTGTTTCAATATTTGTTTTACAATACCATGTTTATAGTCAGCCTCCAATTACAAGTGTGGGGGGAGAAATATATCAACAATATGGATATAATATGTATTATAGCTATGCACATATTTTCTTCCAATTTTTTTTTTTAATTCCAAGACTAAATGTTTGACAAGTGCCAAAAGTATTCGTAAGCTGGTGGGGCAATGTCTAGCCCCACCCCTTTTTCACCTACTTAAATATGTAACGCTAAAAAGTAGGAGCTCCTATTTTGAAGGAGATCAAGATTCCAAATAATTATGTAGCCAAACAAAATTTTATTGATGAAACCTCTTCTTAATAAATAGAGCTCAAGATTCCAAATAATTATGTAGCCAAATAAAATTTTATTGATGAAACCTCTTCCTAATAAATAGATCTTGAACCCCATATAGAACCCTTGCCTTAAAAAACCACATAAAAACCTTCCCTAAGAGAGGGAACAAATGCTTATAATATTGTAAATTATAAATATTCCCTCTCCTATAAATGTATCAACATATATGTAAATACCTATGTTGTTAGTGTTGCTAGTACTTATTCTCGTTACATGAATGTGTCTGCACAAAATGTGTCAATTTCTATTTTACTCTGTGTCATCTCATGCATCCACTATTGAACATGCCCCACTAGTAAGTGTTGATACATCTCACCCACAACAACAAATAGTCCCAATATTTGCACCTACCATATCTATACCTGCAAGTGCACCAATTGTTTCAATATTTGTTTTATAGTACCATGTTTATAGTCAACCTCCAATTACAAGTGTGGGGGCAGAAATATATCAACAATATGTATATAATATGTATTCTAGCTATGCACATATTTTCTTCCATTTTTTTTTTAAATTCCAAGATTAAATGTTTGACAAGTGCCAAAAAGTAATCCTAAGCTGGTGGGGCAATGTCTAGCCCCACCCCTTTTTCACTTGCTTAAATATGTAACGCTAAAAAGTAGGAGCTCCTATTTTGAAGGAGATCAAGATTCCAAATAATTATGTACCGAAACAAAATGTTATTGATGAAACCTCTTCCTAATAAATAGAGGTTGAACCCCATATAGAACCCTTGCCTTAAACAACCGCATAAAAACCTGCCCTAAGAGAGGGAACAAATTCTTATAATATTGTAAATTCTAAAAATTCCCTCTCCTATAAATGTATCAACATATATGTAAATACCAATGGTGTTAGTGTTGCTAGTACTTATTCTCGTTACATGAATGTGTCTATACAAAATGTGTCGAATGTTATTTTACTCTATGTGTCATCTCATGCATCCACTATTGAACATGCCCCACTAGTAAGTGTTGCTACATCTCACCCACAACAAAAAATAGTCCCAATGTTTACACCTACCATATCTATACCTGCAAGTGCACCAATTGTTTCAATATTTGTTTTATAGTACCATGTTTATAGTCAACCTCTAATTACAAGTGTGGTGGGAGAAATATATCAACAGTATGGATATAATATGTATTCTATCTATGCACATACGCAGTATCAAAATCCTCAAGTATGACAAAATACAATTAGACAATAAAATGTAAGCCTTCAACAACATATACCTCAACAAAATATGCATCAACAAAATGTACTTTCTTAACAGAATTTTCAACCTAGCCAAAATGCTTAGGATGGTCCTAATTTAAGGAATCATTTGTCCAAGAGATCTATAAATAGTTGGATAGATATAAAAAGTTGAACTTCAATGGTATACCTGGCTTCCCAAATATTGATGTTAGAAATTCCCTGTCTAATTTTTTAGCAAATAATGCCCTATCAGGAGAAGATTGCCTCAGAGTATTCATGAAAGTATTTCATAAATTTGAGATTGAAGTTGAGGATGTGGTCATGAAGTTGTTTATGCAGTCACTAAAAGAAGATGTATAATAAGGCATTGATGGTATAATAAGGCTTTTTTAAAATTTAATGCTAGATTCGTGAAATGTTTTAAAATGATTCTTCCTCATTTAAGGTCTAATGAATCATTTTTTTCTTATTTTTAATTGTAATATCTATGAACCTAAGATGAGATATGGCTTGAGAAATAGAGATGCATTCAAGGCAATATTTCCCACAAAGAAAAATATAAAAGAATGTGGAAAGGTAGATAAAAGATATGATGTTAAAATATTGCAAAATCCCAAAGAACAAAACCCTAAGAAGCCTAAAGAGGAAGATAATCTTGATAAGGTCATGAATGCATAAAAATATCGCAATTAGAAAATGTACAAGAGTGATAAAATTATGTCTCATGATAGGACCACTTATCAGAGACATGAAAGACCTCCTAGATTACATAATAAGTCATATGACACTACCTAGCATGATGGAAAACTAGTGCATAATAATTAAAGGGGTTCTGGAGAGCTTGTACTCTTGAAAAAGAGGTCAAAAGTTCAAATCCAACTAGGGGGTATGGTATGTACACCTTGTTTGTATCATAGTTAGGTGCCTCCTAAAAGGAGTACAAGGTAGTCACTATATGTAGACCCAAAAACATATGGTTTCTATAGTGGAATATAAAAGGGCTTTTCCTTTCCTTTCCTTTCTAGCGAAAACCCCCTAATCCCTTGAAAAGGCCAGGAGAAAACATGGTTAAGGATAGTCTATGGTGTGTCTTGTACCAATTACCACACTCACCTAGAAGCAATGCATGGTTAACCAATCATAGAGGGGAAGAATAAAAAGAAGAAGAAAAATATAATGAGCACGAAGGAGGAGAAAGCCAAAGGGAAATACCAATGCATTTTCCACTTAGGAAAAGGAGTTGGAGAAGATGCTAGAAGGATGGGGCTACATTTAGAATGTGCCCTATAGTTTTTAACTGGTTTTTTTTTTGTCATTAGTTGTCTTTAGATTGTTGTTCCTAAACTCTTTTAGTATCAGTTATTTTATGTTATGTTTATAAATCTTTGTGATGACATAACTTGGTGGGTTTCTCCCAGTTCCCTTGTTTTTTCTTTGTTGATGGCTTTTGATTGGTCTATAATGGAAATTTATTGAAGGTTTAGGAGAATTCTCCAAGCCCCAAAATTGAAATACTATAGTATTGAAAGTTTTGTCACCTGTAGGCTCTTAAGGTGTTATAGGTCTAATGTTTTTCTGTATAGTATCGTCATGGGTATTAAGTATAGGAATTTTGGAGTATGAATGTAATTCGGCACCTCAGTTTAATTGTCTATTTTGGTAACAATTGTATAATCTCCTCTCGTTTTTGTTATGCATATTCTAGGTATCATGGATGTATTGATGTAAAGGAGGCTTTTGAACTTTTTTGATAGCCCTCTTTATCAAAAAAAAAAAAATGTATAATTTTAACAGGGGGCATTTTGGAGCTTGTCAAGTTTATAGGATTTCTGGTTTATGATGGTAGTAGAAGTTGTCTAGCCCAGTGGAGTCTGCATTTTAGCTATGGCAGTTTTATTTTTAGATTTCTTCGTAGATTTAAACATTTAATATCTTAACAAATATTAATAAAATATGTTCAGGCATCTTCCTTTTGCCAAGAAACTAATAATAATATTAGTTTCATTTTGAAGATGGAGTGGGTTAAAGGTTCTAGCTCATCATT
Source organism: Thuja plicata (assembly GCA_018584345.1). Taxonomy (NCBI): domain Eukaryota; kingdom Viridiplantae; phylum Streptophyta; class Pinopsida; order Cupressales; family Cupressaceae; genus Thuja; species Thuja plicata. Next base: position 2,266,644 of record MU228492.1, on the reverse strand, counting down.
TATCTTTATTTCTATTATTGTTGCCAAACACATATACTTATGATTTCATTATAGATATCTTTAATTTGAAATTATTTCTAAATTGAGTATAGTTTCTTTATTTTTTGGTTGTATTTTTATTGTAGGCATGATTTTTTCAATATATTTTTGGTAATTTTGAGTTATTTATATTTCGAATTTGTGAGAATAGTTGGTTTTTTTAATCTAAAACTATAGGAGAAAAAAATTATAACTTTTGCATTTTTATAGTCTATATTATATCAAAAGATTTAGTCCATCTACGTCTATTTTAAAGAACATACATTGACATCAATTTTCCCCCCTCGACAGTGAAAAATTTCCTCTCATATGTCATGTCATTGAAGGTATGGTTTTTAATATCTTGTTAGTCTTCTTAATCTCTTATGTCATTGGTATGCTTATGAGATTAGCTTAGATATTTTCTATTACTTTATTGATTTGTTATGATGGTTTGAGATTCGCCAGCTCCCTTATTGCTACTTTGAGACACTCTAATATTGGTGCACCTCAACATTTAGCTGCCCAAAATCTCTCTCATTCATTTGTGTATATGTTAGATATGACAAATTAGATTTCAAGAATATAGTCGAGGGATGCGAACTATAATTATAAGATATAATCTTTACCATCTTCTGTTTCCCTTATTGATATGAATAGGATATATCTTCTTCTTTGATGCTAAAGGTAAAATAAAGGTTACCTTTGATAATCTTATCCTATACAAAAACCCACATCACTTTGATCATGATAACCATGGGATCCACCTACGGACAACTGAAAGAATGACTATTTGTAATGATCAACCTAGCTCTTCTAATGATCTTCAACCTATTATTCAGAATTTTTAGATTTCTTTAACATGAGTTCTAATAATTCTCAAGAGGATTGTAGACAAATGTTTGAGCTTGTGTCCACTAGACACGATTTATTAGAAAATTATAACAATCCTCTCTTCAATATAAAAACAAATGGTCATAAAAGATTGTGTATTCCAACAAAACAAGGTTCTTCTTTAAAAGTTATTAATAAGTTAATCATAACCCCTTAAAAAATAAGTAAAATATATTATAGATATTCATTCAACACTTCCATTATCTTTCCCATAATATTCATATTAAACATTTTTAACTAAAAATTATTGTACAAAAATCTTTTATCCCTCTTGATGTGAAGTTTGATTACAAGTTGAATGAACATCCCCATTCTTATTATTGCTCTAATCTTTCAGTACATCTTGTCTTCTTGCTCTCTAACTTATGTGTAATCTTGGCTTGGTGGCACTTTTTCATTTAAAAAAAAAATGAAAATGTTATGGTAACGATAGTGAGGATTTGTAATTCCCTGTTTTAGTATTCATGGATTTATTTAATAGAGTGCAATCCTCTTGTGAAGAAAAGTTGGGATGGGATCCACAGTAAGAAGATAAGATAGAAAAGAGACAGCTCTAGTGACTATTATTATTAAGATACTATTGAATTCACTCGCAGATCCATTTAATTATAAGCAAAATAGTTCTCCCATTAACTTGATAATTACTTTGCGAATGCCATTCAAATAAGGAAAACCGAATCAAAATTGTGCTTTCGTTGTTTGAAAGGGTAGTCCACCATTTTTTTCCCCACATGATAGATTAGCGATTCCTGATTGGGAGAAATGAATGGTCTGGATTGTTCTGAACTTTAAATAAACTAAAATATGTTTTATTTGGCAACCCAAACAATCAAACTGCATGCATAAGTAATCGATGACGTACATTGCTTTCACCAAATAAATAGCTATGACTGTTGTTGTAAGCATGGCGAAGGCCTTGCATAAGTAATCCATGACGCATATTGCTTTCAGGTTGAAACATATTCCATTGTTGTAAGTTTGCTGTCATAAACAACTAGATTCCCATTTTATTAAACAGTTATCAGAAATTTGAAAATGTGTGTTAATTTTTATAATAATTTATAAGTCTTGATACAACATTAGGTCATGAGAATTGACATGAGTGATGTAATTTGCAGATCTCAATAGAATATTAGGACATTAATTTACATGAGCCATTGTAGTAATCTTTGAGTCAATATAGCAATCTTCGATGTTAGGCATTTTGAACATTGATTTACGTTTAGCATATAATTGGTTATGCAATGTCAAGTAATATGGAATAAGGGTAGAGAAAGTAGTAATCTATATATTTGTGTGATTTTGGAATTCATGTAATGGATAATTATTTTGATACATGCTAACTGCAACACAAAATAATATATAAAATTGTTGTTGATCATAAACATAGGCTTGAAATAAGAAATAAAAAAATTGTAGAGTTTTGTATTATATATCATTGGTCAGTCATATTTATTGATGTTGATCTTTAGTAGAGAGTCTACTATGTAATGGAATAATATTTAGAATAATTTTTTTAGAGGTGAAACTTTTTCACCCTTTTTTCACTCCTTACTACAACAAACATTAGAACATTTGGTGGTTTAGAGCCAAGATTATAAAAAATATAATAAAAAACTCTTCCAAGAGATCCATTTGCAAATCATATTTGAGTCCATAAAATCATTTTTAGCATGTTTTTTTGGCCTCTACATAAGAAGAGTTTTTTTTTTTAAAAGAAGGGCGTCACATTAGATTCAATACTTGATTATGCTTTTGTGCTTACTACTATCTAATACAATTGAAAGATTTAGCAGTTTCAAAATTCTTTTGTTGTGTATTGTGACAATATTATTTGTGAAAAAAGGTGATATTGAGTTCTCAAATAATTATTTTTTAGTTATCATAAGTAGTTTGTTTTTTCAACTCATTAACATCCCTCAATCTTATTTTGTAGGCTCTACATTATTTATGTTTTTTGGCGGGAATTTAGATAGGGTCAAATCTACAAATAATTCTTGATTCACCAAAATCAATACCAACTTTACAAATCAATAGTTTATAAAGTCATCCAATCTATAACTATTTGACAACTAACTAAATCATTCTGTATCCTATGTTTTCTACAAATAATGCATCCTTATAATAAATATCCCAAATTCTTATTGCATAAAAATACATTATTGATACTATTACAAATAATTTTTATATCGTATGAAGGACACCAATCATTCAATATCTTCAATCTATAAAATAAAACTAGAACACCTCATTTCTAGTGGCCGAAATTGTTAATTTATGGATACCTGTACTTACCCTTGTACCTAAGCACAATGTCCCAATAATTCAATAGTCATTTTAAGAATGAGTGCCCTTGTGGTAAAATAATGAGATACATGTTGGAGATATTAAAAATGAAGATATGAGATAATGTTATTCAAACTACCATCATGAAATACAAAATTTTATACATTGCCATATTGCCATTATGATAGGTTACCCATTACACATCGTTCTTTGTTTGCACAAACTCATTAAATCCTTTGTCTTGTCTTCTATCATTTTAACTGTTCATAATAACTATCATGGAGAAATATTCTTATGAATATGCATTTGGGATCTATCCAATGCTCAAAATCTTCATCTTTGTAATCACTATATAGGATTTTATTTTCTTACAACTCAAAAATGATACTTTTTAGATGATATTTCTAAATAAAATCCTTGGATTCATTCTTGTTTATGTGAATCTCTTTAATCACATCATGCTTAAGTGATTCAACAAATTTTCCCCATTATATAATAAACAACAAGCTTCTCTTTGGTGCCAAGGTAAAAATAGAACCTAGGTAATAAAGAAACTTGCCCCATGTGTTTGATGGTCAAAATGACACAACACGTATAGTATATGCACTTTAAAATAATAGAAATATTCAAAAATCAAATAACTTCTACCACCTCTTCATTTCCTTGACATTAATACTAAAATCTCTCTAATCTATATCACTACTATCCTTCTACATGTCTAAGCAGTATTATGGTCAAGCTTCCACAAACATATCAAGTCATTATCTAATTTTTCCATTGTTATTTGAAAATAGAAGAACGTTGATATTTGAAAATTATTTTGTTATGAAGGAATGGTGATTCAATTTAATTTTCTACCATAAACATATCTAGAACAACCTTCTACTAAATGCTTCTGAATTCAAAAGTAGATATGTAAAAAAAAATTATAAATACAAGTGAATAGAAAATAATTTGATTGATGATCCATATATATAATACTCTAGATTCACCACACCAAATATAAGCATAGAAACTATATCTAAAATAATCTGAGAAATTAAATTCTTAGGGGATTTCAATGAAAAACAACTACATTTAAGCATGAATCAAATGAACATGATAAAGAAAATACTACATAAAGAATATACACAATGGTAGAGAATGACTATGCACATGAATGGTGGTTGCTAATTATTTTACCTTGAAAAGCATGGGATCTCAATGATAATCACCAACAAACACAGAAGAAGGGTAGATGCTACAAAACCTAGAATTTGTGCAAGGTGTACAAGATATTGCTAGTCCTTTGTTTGCACTATGTGACTTTTCAAAGAGTGGATGTGCATGGAAAAAGGTAACATGACATTGCAAAGGAGCTTGAGATATGAAATCCATTTCCTCTATCAATTAGATAAATGAAACATGCTCAAGTAGAGTGTGATGGGTTGAAAAAATGGGTCTTAGCCTAGGGACATAAATTTTTATCTTAATTATAAAATCACCATTGACCATTAGAGGAAATAATCCATAAGATCCAACTTTAGTTCTAAATAAGAGATGTGATATTTTTACTACTTCCTCTTTTAATTTGATTCAATATGAACATGAAATGTCTAGGTAAAATGATAGGAAAATGATCAAATTCCGCATAGACAACTTAAGGTACAAAAGTGAAAGTAGACACAGATGTACAGATTACATATTGACATGCATAGAGGAACTTGTAATGCTGGGATAGAAAGTGCTAGATAATAGAGCTAGTAAAATTAGTTGTAAGGAATTTTCATCAACTCAAGGTTCTAGACTCCAAATCAAATGGCTCTAAAGATTTATCTCCCAAAATATGGACTAAAATTGTCGGACACCAAAGCTAGGTGAATTAGTCCAAGGTCTTTTTCCTATTTGAAAGCTCAAAAAATCTATCATTCTATCTACTTTGCATTAAAAAAATTTAACTATCAGATTTGTAACATGCACACATACAAGAGGTAAAAATATTGTGTTATATAGGGGCTTGCCTAAGTCAAACTCTATGATGGTGTTTCAACCTTTACTATAGAAATGATAATGTAAAATGAGAGCTTATCCTTGACAGGGTAGAGGCTAAAGGTTAATGAAATGCAAAATTGACAAAATTATACCTTAGGATTGATAATGGTGGTGATGTAACACTCTTTAGACAATTCCTCCAAGTGTTGATGTAGCAACATGAAAAATCCTAAAATATCAAAAATCAAAACATACTTGTACATAATTAAACGTAGCTTGACGTCCCTTGTACTTAGATCTTCTCTTGATAAAGGAATAAAAAATTCTTGAATTGTAACTTATAACTTATGAAAATAGCTAGATGGATTTGTGAATGATAAATGATTATCTCATATAGGATTCTCATGGTATTTCTCCATTTAGGCCAAGTTCTAGTGATAAAATGAAAATATTGGGATTGGATCACAAATGGTAGGAATTGACTCTTGCACATATTCAAATTTGGCACCTTTTAGGGCATTAGTGTCTTTGAGTCAACTAGGACTAGATGTTGGGCACCATAATCCACTTAGAATGGAACAAAAAAAGATTGTGTCAAAGTATAAAGGTTGAAGACATAGGATCTAGTAACAAGATTGGTATATTACAATAAAAGGGTGTGATAAGGCTCAATTAGACTTAAAATTACCCAAGAGAGGCACAATAAAGTAAGGACCCAAATAAACTGTGAAATTGTAAGAGGATACAATTTATTGACACTACATTATGAGAATTAAAAAGGCCTCTTTTAAAGTCTTCTCTAATACAAAATGTTAGAAAATTTAGATAGACTCAAATCTACACATAATTATTCATTCTTCAAAATTAATAACAACTATTACAATGTAATAGATTTATAAATCCTTCTATTGTCACATCATGTTTTCCATTGGTAGTATTATTTATAAATTGATGTAAAAAAATATAATTGTTTACCCATGTACAATTCAAAATAATTATGCCAATAAATATTTCAAACACGTCACGTTGGCCTGGTCTCCAAAAGATAATTAATAAGGATTGTGTCTGAAGGATGAATTGAAAGGTGATATCTTCATAGGGTGATACCTGCAACCCGTCTGATTATAGTTGTCTGCAATTAATTGGGTGTATTTGACAAGTTTCAGTTCTTTCAAACATTATGAATAGATCTTCCGTAGTGTCTAGATTTATGAATATAGTTTACAAGCTTGTTGCCTTGTCAAAAGGCTATTTAGGTTTAGGTTGGTCTGATGGGAATAGTTTATATATTTACTATGTAATTTTTCTTTTCTAATTAATAATTGGAGCTATCCCCATAAGATGTCACTCACTTTTTAAAAAATACGCCAATAATAATTGGAGCTATCCCCATAAGATGTCACTTAATTTTTTTATATTAATAATAAGGAGTTCAAATATACAACAAAAATCGCAGAGTATCAGAGCATCAGAGGACAAGCCTCACACCAAAAAAGAAGATTTACATATAACCCGAGAAGATAAGAAAGAAATGGAGCAGAAAATAGCAACTAGTGGAGCACATCTTCAACAGTGTCCACCCATGCTGTCCAACCCATAGAGCCTTCCATCCAAACCAAGTTCTTCTGATCTTGAATTTGTTTCAGCATGCAGCTCATCTCGCCAGTAGTGCTATGAGGGGTCCTCTTGATTTCCTTGCTGATGAGCTTGACAGTTTGATTGAAAGTGTGAATATTATCCAAGTGCAGCCTCCAGAAGTACCCATTCTTCACCTCATTAGAAAAGAACGTGGCATGACCGTCTTTAAGCAGCCTTTTGAACTTAGACTTGTTAATTTTCATGGTAATTTGAACCTGCAAAAATATTTTAAAACAAGTGAGACTTCAAAAAGACTCGGTAAGCAACCTGGGTATATTTTAAAACCTTTCTTCATTTCTGCACTTCCAAATTTGCCACAAAATGTTAGCTGAGAGAATGTCCCAAAACATGTTAACATCTTTTTTTGCATTAAAAATAAAACCAGTAATAATTTCAAAAATATTGAAG
>MU228492.1:2233644-2259329 GCA_018584345.1 Thuja plicata | reverse complement strand
CCAGAGATATTTTCTGATGGCTTTCTGTATTTCCAGCACTTGGTAATCATTGAACATCCAGGCAGAGGCATAGTATATGTTGTATGAAGAGAGAATTTTCTGACACACTTGGATTCTACCAGCAAGATATAGAGACCTATTGTGCCATTTATTAAGTTTATTATCGATCTTATCCTTGATCCAGCTCCACATCTCTTTTAAAGAGGGCTCAACAGAGAAGGGGATACCCAGATATTTAACAACTTTAGAGGGGCCACCCCATTGGAAGCCAAATTTATCAAACCAATCAGGAGGTTGGTCTTTCCATCCAAGACAAATAGATTTAGAATGAGATAACCGAGCTCCGGATATTTTACAAAAAAAGTTTAGTTTATTGATCATGGCTTCAAAATTAGTTTTAGAGGCTTCATGATAAAGAGAAGTGTCATCAGAAAACTGGCAATTGATAATTTCCTTACTATCAAGAAGGGTGATACCTTTAACCATAGGGGATAAAGTGTTGTCCCTAAGAATATAGAAGAGAGCTTCGGAGGCAATAACAAAAAGGGCTAGGGCAAGCGGGCAGCCTTGTCTAATCAATCTTCCCAACGGGAAAGGGGCTGAAAGTGATCCGTTAATATCGAATTGAGCATAAGCATCTTTGAGAAGCATTTTAACAATGTCACAAAAGAAAGAGGGGAACCCAAAAGCATCAAGCATCATATTGATAAAATTCCTCTCAACTCTATCATAAGCCTTTTCAAAGTCCAGCAAAAAAATAGAAACATTTTGATTAGTATGCTTAGCCAAATTAAGAGCCTCCCAACTAGTGATTAGATTCTCTAAGATATATCTACCTTTAACAAAGCCAGTTTGGGTAGGGAAAACAAATTTAGGAAGAATGGTTTCCAGCCTACGAGACATAATCTTAGCGAGGATTTTATAAGAAACATTTAACAGAGTTATGGGTCTCCAGTTCTTGATAAGGGATTTATCACCCTCCTTGGGGATGAGTTTGATAATTCCAGAATTAATATGTCTACCCAGAGTTCCAGTATCAATGGCTTCATTGTATATGTTAAGTAAAAATTTACAAATCCATTTGTTGTTAGCTTTGTAGAGCTCCACAGGCAGACCGTCAGGGCCAGGGGCTTTATCATTATTAAGAGATTTGATGGAATTTTCAATTTCCTCAAGAGTTATAGGTTGCATGAGGAAGGAGGCATCATTATCTGAGATCCTCTCGGGGATAAGATTCCTACATTGATGTCTAAGAGCCCTAGCATCCTGAGAGTCCTCAGAAGTGAAGAGATCCTCATAAAATCAGGCAAACTCTTTCTTAATAATGTCAAGATCCGTAATCAGCTGGTTGTTAATAAGCAGCTTATCAATAGTCTCCTTAGCCTGCTTTTGTTTAATAAGATTGAAGAAAAATTTACTACCTTTGTCCCCTAATTGTAACCAATGAGCTCTTGATCGAATTCTAGCTCCCAGAGCTTTATGATGTTGATTCTTCCTAAGAGCATTTTTAGCATGAGTAAGTTGATGACAAAGGTGAGGATCATCAAAATTGTTTTGGATAGCCACTTCAGCATTATAAAGGTTACTGTTAAGCCAAGACTCCTTATATCTATAGTCCTTGGCCTTTTTTTGACCAACAGTCCTAAGTAAATTCTGCCAAGCAGAAATATCCAAGTTCCATCTACTAATATAAGATAAAGAGGGATAATGAGATTCATTAATAAGTCTTATAATAGAAATAGTAGTAAGGATATCTTCATCTTCTAGAAGACTAGTATTAAGGATGAATTTATGGTTAACATGATTGCTGAGGATAGGGGAACAACCGAAGTTAACCGAGATAGATATAGGATGGTGATCCGAGAGAGTGGTAGGGGAGACAATCACCAAGTTATTATGCTTGTTCGAAAGCACAGAGAAGAAATTGCTATTGAGGTAGAAACGATCCAGCCTAGAATAGATTCTAGACTGTCCTTTTTGAAAATTGCACCAAGTATACCAGAGCCCAGGGTTACTGTTCTTGTTCCCACTTAACAGATCAAAAAGAGATTTAGCAGTTTTAAAATTATTCCAAGCAAGTCTTTCCTGATCTTTCCAGGAAAAGGGAAGACCTCCCATTTTATCTTCTTGGTCTTCAATCATATTAAAATCACCTCCAAACATCCAAGGGATATCTGGAAGTGAACTAAGCCAAGACCAAAACATAATCCTTTCAGTATAGTCGTTGGCAGCATAAATAGAACATATACCAAACTCAAAATCATTATAATTAAAAATCAACCAAATAGCTCTATTGCAGGGAGAGAAACCAAAGCTCTTAATCCTAGGACCCCATTTAGGGCTGACTAAGATAGCCATGCCTCCTCTTCCCTAAGGGTGATTAGTGGAGAATTTAACAGCATCTTTCCAAATAAAGTTAAGATTGGATTCCAAATTGAATCCAGTAGATTTAATTTCTTGCAACATGATTAGGTCAATATTATTACTAGAGCTGAGAAAATTTTTAATCACAAACTTTCTATCGGGACATTCAAGTCCTCTAATATTCCATGAAACACAATTCATTGAGACATAATTTTAGAGTTAGACACTTCAGGATCCACAATATCCTCCATATGAGAGACATCGCCAGAGACTGTGTGGTTCTGATTTTTATTGTTCTTGTTTTTATTTTTAGAACCAGGAGGTCTCCCTTTCCTCTTTGAAGTGAGGATATCCTCTCTATCAGACAGAGAAGGAGAGGAAATATCCAGCATCGAAGGCTGGTTATTAGCAGATGATGGGATTGCTGGTATGACTTCAAAAATAAATTCATCAGAGATTTCTTGGAGATTTTTAACAGGGAGTTTTGGATTGGAAGGGGTTTTTGAAGCGAAAGAGGTGGGGGCGGAAGACTTAGAAGATTCCTATGCATTAACAATCGAATTAACATCTGGAGGAGGGGGGAATACTGGCACATTTGGGGCCGAATTATATTTATTCGATCAATTTTTTCTCTTTTTGGTAACAGCTTGAAAACTGTCAGCATCCACGATGCTAGTAATAGATGCATTTTGAAAGGATGGTGTTGGCAGAGAGGAGGGAAAAGGTTGCGAGGAGGCGAAAAGAGGAGGCGAAGGGTTGGTTTTAGCAGAGGAGGAAGGAATCAAGTGGGTAGAGGTAGGGGTATTCAAAGGATTAGGGTTTTTTAGAATTTTATTTTTAATGTCACTTACTTTTTAAAAAATACGCCAATAAATATTAGATTCTTGTTCATTAGAATTTTAAATCTCTTTAAAAGCACTTATGAGGTAATATTTTTTAAGGAAACAAATGGGAGTTGCAAAATAATCTTTCAGAACATTTTCAAAATCTCAGAAGATAAATATAGATAAGGGAGTGGGAATGAGAGGAGGCATTTTTCTCCAAGGGGTTTCTATTGGCATTAACAAAATGAATTGATTGGAAAGATAGATAGGGAATGGTCTTAAATATTTTAAGGGTCACAAGAATCAAGCATAAGAAGAAGAGATTGTTGGTTGTAAGCCATGGAATTCCATTTAGATGGAGTAGAGTAGAAAGATCATACACATGGCATAGGATTCTTTTGTTAAATATTCTCGCATGCCTTATTATGATTTCATGATTTAAATAAGATAAATTTTGAAATACATTTATTCTATTAGATTTTCCTAGCGCGAGTTTCAAAACAAGATATAAAGAGGTTAGTCTTTTAGTCTGAGAATCAAACCTATGCTCTTCTATGGAATTATATGTCTCTACATAACCAATGTTACAATATTTGTATTAGAAAAATATCAATAGAATAAATCTATATCATGCATTAGCATGCAACCATGTAGCCTTCATATAAATCCAATACAACATAGATCTATAACATTAATTACTATGCAATCCATAGATCATGCACACACAACCAAACATAGCATAGAACTAGAAAGAAACTAGATTCTATTTTTTAATCCTTAAGAATCAAAATATAATGTTCTTGAATCAAATTATCCTTATTGTTATGTTTTAAAAGCAAGATCGCTCATGAGAGATTCCACTTGAACAAGGGTTAGAATCATTCCAAGAAAGATATATCCAAGTTCTCTTTAATACCAAATAAAAGGAAGCTAAGCTTGGAAAGAAAAAGTAACTAGTTCCTACATTAATCTTATGAGACAACCAAAGTAATACTACACAAGATATATCGTAGGAAACACTTCTGGGAAAAAACTAGCCTCTAAAGAGCATACAATACAATATAAAATTTGTAATGCTTTGTGAGGAGAGAATTACTACATAATGACACCAACCCATATATCTAATACATGTAGCCAAGCCCAAAATGGGAAACCAGGGATAGTTTCGGAAAACCATGGATTGATTCACCACCAATTTCAAGGTACAAAATGTAATGCTCCACTAAAAATAGCCATTAAAATTTTGGCCTTATCCTTCTTTTAGAATGATCCTCTCATGCATCAATTATTGTCGGGATATTTGGATGTACGGGTTATTATATTAATAAAGTATTATGTTAGCCTCGGTCGTTAGTTACCGAGAGGTTAGATAGTTACATCACGACGTTTCGGTTGTGGCCCTTCGGGTAGTTTATATACCCTCTCGGAGGATGGACAGGGGAGATATTATTGTATGATCATTATTATGTAAATGTACTTATCAGTCTGGAATGATTAATGAAAGTATTTATTATTCTCTAATATCACGAGTAAACTAGGTTACCCCAATGGGTAAACATTTGGCACCGCTGCCTAGACGTACTCGGGAAGGAAAAATAAAATAAATTGATGTGTTGATTATTGCCTGAAGTGAGAAAAGAATTCATGCCCAATCAATTGAACAAAAATAGAAAGAAGGAACTCGAGGAGGAACAAGCCGATAGAAAAGTGGTACTCACACAACAACAAGCCAAGCGAAGGGAGAGATACAGAAGACACACCGAAGGACTACCGAAGGGAGTAAGTGAAGGCGAGGGTCTGGAGGTATCTGACCGGGAGGCTGGGAGAAGTGACGAGGACTGCCTAGAGGAAACACAGAGATTTTTTGGGTTCTTAACCTTAACCCCATGGACGGAAGCAAGAGAAGTCCGAAGGAAGGAAAAAGAGAAAGCCGCACGGAGGGAGGCTCGGGATACCGTTGCTGTCGCAAGTATCGAAGTGACTAAGGGGCACGGGTTTCATAGTAGCCCATCAAGCCTAGACAATTTTGGTAGTTTAGGTACATCAAGTGGTACAGTACCAAACAATTCTAGGGTACCAACGCCGACAGTACCATCCCAGCCTGTAACACAACCGGTGCTGCAAACACAATCGGCGTCTAAAAAAGTAAACATGGTGACCAACAAGGAGAAGTTGCCAAAATTCCATGGAGATGGAAAGGAAGATCCAGTACGACATTGTCGTACGTGTCAGACAATCTAGTCCACAAATGGAGTCGCTGACCAGGATGAATGGATGAGATAGTTTTCGGCAACCCTCTGAGGGGTAGCCATCGACTGGTACTCCGATGTGGACAAAACAATGGTGACCACTTGGGACAGACTCAAGAAATAATTCCAAAAGGAGTTTCAACTCCTAAGGGATGACAATGAAATTGTTTCCGAGATATATGGTACCAAACAAGGAAAGAAGGAGACGGTGCGGGCCTACAGCCACCGACTGAAGGAGTTAGTCAGAAAAATGGAGAGCCAGCCAGCGGATGGCCTAAAGAAAAGATGGTTCATGGAGGGCCTAAAATCAAACCTATGGAGGAAAATGAAGATAGTACCCCCCACCTCATACGAATATGCCTATAATCGAGCGATGGACTTGGAGAGCGAAAAAAAAACCTCCAAGAAGAAAAGAAGCAAGCCTTCTTCCGACGAAGATGACACTGCGGACAATGACAGTAGCAGTGATAGAGAGTCAAAGAAAAAAGTCATGGAACTCCAAAAGGACATGGAGAGAATGATGAAGGAGTTCAAGACCATGAAAGGGGGTACCAGCAAGGGGGAAGATGACATGTGGTGTACGGACTACAAGGAGAGTGGCCATACGAAAGGGTCGTGTACCAAAAATGCATTGTGTGATATTTGTCAGATCATGGGCCATTCCACCAAGGAATGCCCATACAACATGAAAGTGAGGAATCAACAAGTGTTATTTACCCAAGAGCAACCATCTACATCAGGCGGGTATGGAGGCAACCAACGCGGTGATGGAAGGGGTAGTAACAATAACACCAACACAAGGAGTCGAATACAATATGACTCTAAGGGTCAGCCGGTGATCTAGTGCCTAGCTTGCAATCAATGGGGCCACTTTGCAAAGGACTGCGACAAGGGTGACATCCCGCAGAATCTATGTCATTGGTGTGGTCCTGGCAACCACAAGGATGCCAACTGCCCGAAATCTGGCATTAATTGGCTAGACATAGATAGAAGCACAAATACGGTACTGACCATCACTCGAGGGAAAGAAAAGCAATCCACATATTCAGACCCTTGAATAGAAAAACAACGGGCACGGGAGGCTAAGGAAGAAATAGAGAAGGTGATGAAGGCACAAAAACAAACATGGGGGATGGCTAGCACCTCAGACCAGAGGGAGGCAGAACAAAACATTCTGAGACAACTGTTACATTTAGAGGTACCGGTGAAACTCCAAGACCTCCTTCACACCATGCCCCACTTGGGAATGACACTGTTGGGGAACTTGGCCACACAGCCAAATACCATACGTATGGACATCCCTGGAGGGTCTGCAATTGACCCAATGATACTTGCTATAAACAATAGGAGGTACCCGGCAGTCATTGAGATGGGTATCCTTGGCACCACTCTCACAGACACCATTGTAGATGGTGGGTCTAGAGTAAATGTACTTCCAGAGGAGACATGGAAAAAGTTGGGGAAACCCACACTATGGCCTCCAACCTTCAACTTGTTGGGAGCGGACTAGCACGGCATCAAACCCATTGGAACCCTCATGGCTCAACGCGTAATGGTTGGGACACAGCCCTTTGTACTCGACTTTGTGGTGATCCGACTAAAGAAAAAGGGCTACGAGGCTATTTTGGGATGAGGGTGGCTCACCTCGGTGAAGGTGAACCACAACTGGAAGAAGAACACACTCACCATGGAGAAAGCTAGGAGGAAGTATGTGATTCATCTCTGCACGCAAATGGTCAGTGAGGAGTTAGCATCTTTAGACTCAGAATCTGAAGGAGAGAAACTGAGAGAAGACAGAGGGCAAAGAAGAATGGAGTCCAATGACGAAGGGGTTTTGGAGTTGGAAGAATGTTTTGGGGATGATGGAGATTGAATGAATGGCCTCTTTCATTGGCAGATGGAAGATTACGAGTTCTTCCCACCATCTTGTAACATGCTAAGCATTAGGGAGGAGGAAGCCACCCCCGCACGCCAGTTTACGGAGGACAAACCCATCAAATACCAGGAGGTAAAATCAAAGGGGAAAAACCTCAATGACGACGTTCATGTCAGCGGCAGTTGGAACCCAGTGGCTGCAGCCTTCAAATTCATGATTCTCCTTCTTCTTATGTACAGGCCAACGATGGTGGTCCGTATAGAATTTAGGGTTTCTAGTCTTTGGATTGCCATCGAAAATAGACCCAAGGACAAAGTTCAAGAAGTCAGTTATGACGGGGCCATCCAGTTGCGGACTCCCGATGAATGGGAGATATATGAGGCCATTAACAGTTCCAAATTGAAACCTCACCCCGAGAGGATGGACAAAGCATTCGAAAGGATGGATAGGGCAGTCGAGGGGACGGAAGGGTACTGGAGAGGTCGGACAAACGATCGAAGAGGCCTCCAAAAATTAATTAGATTAGGCAAATAATAGTTTTAAAAAAAAAAAAATCAAAAAAAAAAATTCAAAAAAAAAAGGTGACGTACGGCCCGACACCGTACGGCAGGTGGTCATACGAGACCACAACACAGAGTGCTACATGTGACCATACAGGACCGCATAATAGCATACATCATGTGGCCGTACGGGACCACGCACCCCACCGTCTGGGCCTGCAACACAAACAAACCAGCATAAACCAAAAGCATAACACCGTACAGTGTACGGCACCATACGGTTTCAAACTGTATGAGCAAGAGAAGGAAGGCACCATACGGGCCCACAAGACCTAACACACGCCTTATGAATACAAGATTTTTTATGGACCGAATGAAGTAAACAACATCTCAGAGCGGCATCATAGTTGCAACGTCAAGTAAGCAATGGTCTCTCCTTTCAGCTAAGAGGTGACAACAAGTCACTCAGGCCCGTGATCTTCAGGGGTGTCTGGCAGCGCCCTCTTCATTTAAAGGGATGAAAAGACATATCAGGCCGTACGGCCATATGGAGTTGGCACCAAAACATTTCTGCAAGCCGTACGGACCATACAGACAGAATAGGCTAAAGGGACACAGACCATATGGAGTAGTCCAATGGCAGGTGTAGATACCGTACGGACTGTACGCATTCACAGTATGGTAGCAGGAGCACTTATCGTATGACCGTATGGAATAGGAACACAACAAAGAAGAGTTAGTCCGTATGGCCATAACAAAATTATGCAAGGAGGTCGTACTACCGGAGAGTATAAAAAAAAAATGATGAAAACAAAGATAGTGAGGAAAATCAAGTTATTGGTCATCTGCACACGCACCATAATGCAGTTAGTAGAGGAGAGAGGGCATCGGCCAAAAATCATGAAAACGGTGTGCACCATGGACTTTCGTGTGGGTTTGAAGGTGCTAATTTGGTCTTGGCGGTGGGGGCACTACCCCTCGACCCCGCTGGGGGCATTTCCCCCTAGACCCCCATCGTCTATTTGAGGTACACCACAATTGTGAGTTGGAGCATCAAAATGGCATGAGAAATTACTCAGTTATCACCCTTTGGGAAGTGTGACCAGTTGATGAGACCCAAGGTTGTTGTAGGAATGGAGTGTCTACATGTCAGAGGTGGCGAGAGCACTGGAGCAAGCCTTTCAAGAGGGGTACTACGCTTTGAGGCACTCAGAGTAGGTGTTGGCTAGACGTGAGACTGTCTTGGTGGATGCACAGAGAGCTCAGGAGGATCTGACCACCCATTTGGAGGTAGTAGAGCGACACTTGGCTCAACGTACCCGTTGGAAGGGAGGAAGGTAGCACGGGTGGCTATCGGGGTTAGATTGGCTCGGGAGACAATATTGGTTGAACAAGAGTTAACGGAGGCTACAGTTGAAAAGTATGTTGTGGAGACAAGTTTGGTGCCGGCACGGGAGGAATGTGATGTGACGGAAAAACACCAACGACGCAACATTGATAGGGAGGGCGACCCTTCAACTTTTTTAGGGACGCCCTCGGGCCCTTCTCTTCAGTGATTTCATCCCCTTGTTGTTGTAAGTCGTCGGAGAGGACTTGTTTTTTGGGGGGGATGATGTTGTCGGGATATTTGGATGTACGGGTTATTATATTAATAAAGTATTATGTTAGTCTCGGTCGTTAGTGACCGAGAGGTTAGATAGTTATGTCACGACGTTTCGGTCGTGGCCCTTCGGGTAGTTTATATACCCTCTCAGAGGATGGACAGGGGAGATATTATTGTATGATCATTATTATGTAAATGTACTTGCCAGTCTGGAATGATTAACGAAAGTATTTATTATTCTCTAATATCACGAGTAAACTAGGTTACCCCAACGGGTAAACATCAATGAGAAAACTTGTTGAGTTTTTTACTCACACATAACTCCTCTTTATCATTTGATAAGTAGGAGATATTTTCCTCTTTATCATATTTTTCCTCCTATAATGTCTTAACGCCTCACAAATGTCATAGTTACTTGTAGCAACTCTGATGACATTAAGAATTATATATACAAATATATATCAAATTTTACATTTTCGACATATGGCAAAAAGAATCACAGATCATGTGGGATACCTTTTTCCATGTGAACACATAATAAATTAATTAATTAATTCAAACATTAGAAAATTGTAAGGTATAAGACGTCTAATCATAGTCCACTTAAATATCACATCAAGTAGGATACCTTTTTTCCATGTGAGCACATAATTAATATAGATTAAGAAATATAAACATTATGAAAACCACTAATCGAGACACCTATTAACATGTCTATTAAACCTTATAACATATTGGTTAGTTTTTAAAAGTGGTCAACAAACAATTATATTTTAACATATTTAAAACATTTTTTACAATTATTCATTTGGTTATTTTATATTTATAAATTAAAATAAAATAAAATTTATTTTAAAAATGCTTTAGTTCATTAATGTTAGTAGATTTCTATAATTCATGAATTTAAGTGTTGTTATTTTTGGATTAGATTGTGTGTACTTTTTGACATCAATATTTTATATCCATTCCATGATCCATTAACAGAATATTAGAGAATATAAGAAAATTTTGTATGAGTCTCATAATGAATCACAAAACTTAAATTCGTATATTCAAATTTAACAATGATATGGAATGGAGTACACATCCTCATACTAATAGATTCAAATAGGAATCTATCCACACCATATGACCAAACACATGAATCAGATATATAATAGATATTATATATAGGTAATAAGCAGATATATATATAATAGATATTATAGGCAATGCTTATTGCTTTCATGGAATAAGATTTAACGCATTATCCTCCATTTTATGACTCGCACAAGAGACGACTAGGGATTTAGGTTTCCCACATCTAACCACATCAATTATTGAGATTGCACAAACCATGGGAAGCCCATCGATTCTGGCGTGGACAGCCTTTTCCTATTCTCCCCACTTCTCATCTTCACTTTTACCTTTAAACATGTCATTAATGGCCCTGCCTTCCATGTTAGTCTATATACATCCCCCATTCTCAACTATTTCTAAGCTTGTAAATAAATTGCAACCATTCTGCAGTTTCAATGGAGGAAAGAAAGCAAAGGTGTTCTATGCAGCTCAAGTTGGAGATTGTTAGAGCAAGAAATATTGTGATTCAGCCTGCCTCCAAAGGCAGTTTGTTTGTTCGGATATATGTAAAGAAGAAGATAGCAGTGAATACAAAGGAGGTGGAGGCATCCCGAGAGCCCCAGTGGGGAGAAATGTTGTGGTTGGAATGTGGGGGGAAAGGAGGAGTGGATGAAATGTTGTCTGCACTGACAATGGAATCGGGTAAAGTTGTATTTGAAATGAGGTGGAGGAAAAGAAGAGGAGTGTTTGGAGGATCGAAGAGCAAATTGTTGGGAAGGGTTGAGATTTATTGGAAGGAGATATTTTCATACCCTAGTCTCTCAATAAACAACTGGTTTCCGCTTGTTGTGAAGCAAAAGGGAAGCTTAGCGGCATCACATGATCTCACTTCTGCTTTGCAGATTGGAGTGTTGGTTACAGATGTTCAGTCTCATGGGCCTCTTACATGGATACAACCAATCAAGATTGAGAACGATTCAAAGAGTAAGTTTATAGTTTCCTTCAGTTTAATTAACGTTTTGTATTATGGTTATTTATAGATTGCTCATTTGGTGTGATTGTGGGAGGATGAGCAGAATGGAGGGAGGGAGGAAGAAATGAAGAGAGGCGTTTGGAAAGGGAGGAGTGTGGGTGTGGAGGACACGCGTGCAGAGCTCATCAGGACCTCCATTTTTTCGGTCAAGCGTAATGGAAACGTGTTTTGTTATGTTGGAAACGTGTTTTGTTAAGTCGCACAAATATAGAAATCTTGTCCGCCACCACTTGGTAAAGTAGTATTAAAATATCTGCTGAGAACATCAGGGATGGTGTTTAAACGTCTGAATATACTGTAATCCTGGCTTGTGCTTGGCACTGTAGTTACTGTTTTGATTAAAGTAATATAAAAGGATTGTCACTTTACAAGTAGGTTTTCCACTTTTAACATAGGTGTATGAAGTAGAAACGGCTATTTAGTCTTTAAGATGTATGCCCCTTAGATACTTTGGTGAATTCTATGAAATTTTCATATGAAATTTGGTATTCATAAGAGGGGAGAGTGCGAGTATATGTTAGCATCTATGAGGCAATAAAATTCATTTTACAACTAACCTAGGTTTTAATGAACGCCAACCAAATAAAATGTTTATAATTTAATATTAAATTACATAAAAGAATATGAGATGTACTAATTTTACAGGTAAATATTTTGGTATTAAAATTTAAGATACACTAGATAAAAAATTAGTATTGTTGATGATGTTTCTAAATTTGGTTGTTTTTTTTTTATTAAAAAGTTACTATTTAAGTATAAAAATGCATTGCATATTTGTTCTATTTTAAGTAAAGTCTTTTGGTTTTAGTCTATTTTCATGTATAAGCATATTTAACCTTTATGGATAAATTTAGTACTATTTAATTTGTAAACTTTTTTCCTATAACCTTTTTGAGTTATCTTTGTATACTTTACACTTTTCTAATATTTGAAATTGGTGGTATTTAGAAATACCATGAAAGGGTTGTTATATTGTAATAAGACATGTTATAATTGTTTCCTTTTTAATTAATCTCAGGTTTGGAAAATAGGAAATGGTTGAGTTGATGTTTGTTTTTTAATCTTTCTAATCGTAAAAAGAATATGTTTGGAAGTCGATAAAGGGAAAGCTTCAAGTTATTGATATATTTAGATTGTCACAAAGTACACAAATTTGTGAACTATATAAAAGTGCAATAAGGCTAAAGTGAACTAGATTCCAATCATTGCTAACTTTGCAAACTCACGAGCCTTCAAAACAAAATGAAGGTAAGTTTGATATGTCGCAAAGTTTGGAGGTTCACAAATTGGAGAAAAGTGCAACAAAGTTCTTAAGGTTCTCAAGTTCATGAAAGACATAAAAATATGAAAAAAGCGAAGGAAGAAGACCACTTGGTTCGTAATGTTGCAAAGTTTGTGAGTTTACAAAAATAATAAAAATTATCAAAGTAACAAAAAGTGCAACAAGATGAAGACAATGTCAAAAAGAAAATGAAAGAATAAAGAAATAGGTAAAAGATGAAGAAGTTATAAATTTTGCAAAGATCGTGAGTTCACAATAAGTGCAAAAAGTGTAATGAGTTAAGAAAAAGGCCAAAAACATTATCTACATAATGAGGCAAATTCAAATTTAATTTGAGAAAGAAAAAGTGTGATATTTAATTTGGTTGGTCCATGCAAGATCCAAATCACTCATTTGGGTTAGATTCACTACTAGTCATTGATTTCAATTATTTAAAGGGGTAAATGCATTCATTTAAACATTCTAAATTTTACACCAAAAAAAATTCCAACATTATCTAAGGCTTACGTTAAAAAAATAAAATATTTTAATGGAAACTCTTGAGTTTGTTAGAAATTAGAGGATAAAAACCCTGTTGGTTTTGAGAATTGAAGAATTAAACCCCTTTGGCTTTGTATGTCTATGATTTTCAACATAGTAGTTTTATTTTATAGTCACTATTATTAGATTAGTTGTTTATATTATTTTTGCAAAAAAATTTGATGTGTATTATATCTTATTAGAAAAAAAATTAAAATAATGAAAATCAATTTTGGCTTCTTATATTCATCAATTTTATTTTTATTTTGTTGTTGCACTAGAGATATTCCCGCAACCCAACCCAATGGCCAACCCACCTTACCTTGGACTTACTTAATTGAAAATTGGGGTCAAGATAAGGCAAGCTGGGGTAGGAAATATCCTTTGGGGATGTACTAAGGCACCTGCAAGCTGGGTTATTCACTGATTTTATTATTATATTGATGCAAATTTCTTGAATTTTTTTTTATTTTTGAAAGCCAGAACTAAATTACAAATCTAAACTTTATGTGTCTAAAATAATCTATTGCGATTATTATCACAATTTCAAAGCTCTAAAGATATTTCCATCTTATATGGTGTTTTGATTTTTGATGTTACATAATGATGTAAAAATTAGATATCTCATGTGGGAGTAAATAAAATTGTGAGTACAAAGAATGGGCACAATGGACTTACATAAAATAGAAATTTATTGTAGAAAGAGATATAAGAGCTAATATGTAAGCTATCTCTATAAATCAAGAAAAAGGAAAGTTTGATTTGATCTTAGATGTGATGGAACAAATGATTCAAAAGGTAGATAATAACATGAATAATCACATTACCTAAAAGAATAAAAAAAATATCTTCAAAAGGTAATAATATTAATATTAAAAGTGATGATTTACCACTATGACCTACTTTCCTTAATAAGGACATAGAAACTCAAGTTTTGATGGAGAGATATTACTTCCTATTATACTGAATATAAAAGAATCATAGCAAAGAACAAAGAAGTAATGTCTCTCTCAAATTTCATAAATAAGGAGAAATTTAAAAGTGCCCCAAAATAGGATCTAAAATCTCAATAGAGAAAAATAGGTCATTTAGTATGAATTTGTCCACACCACATCACCAAGTACATGGAAAGATATATAATAGATATATAGGTAAAGCTTACTGCTTTCATGGAATAAGATTTAATGCATTATTTCTCATTTTATGACTCTCACACTAAGACATGACTAAGTATGTCGGTTTTCCACATCTAACCACATCAATTATTGAGAGTGCACAAACTATGGAAGCCTATCAATTATGGCGTAGACATGCTAAAGTGAAGTGGCAGTGCAGTAGAGTACATAGCAGGTGGTGAAATTAACTAATACACCCATTTCCCATTCTCCCCACTTTTCATCTTCACTTATACCTTTATACATGCCACCTTGAGAATGAAGATATGAATGATGATTTAAAATAAATCTCACTTTTTTCTATTTTTTATTTCAAATAAATGGCAGTTTGCATACTACTAAAATCTTTGTATAAAATTTGTTTGTTTTTTTTAATCTTATCATGGGGTCTTCACTTAAGGGGCAATTCACTATCACGTGCATTCATATTGGGGGGTTTAAAATGGGAGAAAAAGAGGGGCAATATATTATCTAAATAGGGGGGAGGGGATTTTTTGGGGGTGGGGAATGTGGGTTTAAATAGGAAAACATGTGTGGGGGGTATTGNGGGGGTGACGAAAAGGGAGATTGGGGCAATATTTTTTGAAAATAGAGGGATTATTTAGTATGCCACGAATCCACATGCTATTATTTAAGTTCACTAATTGAAGCCCCTGTGTATCTTATTTTAGGAATTTGGTTTGTAAATTAGCAATTTTAAATTGCTAGATAATATTTTTTTTTAATGTTTTTTTTTTGTTTTTTCCTATTTTTAATCAATTGTCTTCAAAGACAATCCTTGTAATTAATTCAATTTATTCAAGTTTCTTATATGGTTTTTTTATTTTTTCTCTCAACTATATAATCTTTTATTTGTGTGTTGTGACTTTTCAATTATAATCTTTCAATTGGTATTAGAATATGTTGTTAAAATTTTAATGTGCAGGTAACAAAGTCAAAGAACCAGTTATCTCCAAATGGTTAATGGAAAATATTTATCATTTTAGTTTCCATTATTTACAAGAGAAAAATATGATTATTGAAGTATCAAAATGAAGACTCTTCTATTAGCCCAAGATCTATGGGATTTTGTTGAAGTGAGATGCAAAGAACCTGTGGATCAAAATATAAGAAAAGACTCAGCTGAAAGAAGACAGAAAGAAGGACAACAAAACCCTTTTCTTTATTCAATCTACATTGGATGTTTCAATTTTCCCTCGAATTTCCAGTATGAAAAAATTAAAGGATGCATGAGAGGCTCTCCAAATTGCATATCAAGGTACAAATAAAATTAGATTGGTAAGACTTCAAAATTTTTAAAGAGAATTTGAAATTTTGAGGATGAAGGGATCTGAGTCCATTCATGAATTTATTACTAGCACTCAAGGTATTGTAAATCAGACTAGGACTCAAGGAGAAAATATAAAAAGAAAAAATAATTGTAGAAAATATTTTGAGATCTTTGCCTCCTAAATTTGGTCCAATGGTGATAGTCATTGAAGAAAGTAAGAATCAAAGTTCCAGATTTAATTGGTCCTTTGCAATCTCGTGACGAGCATATGCAATGTTCTACATAAAGTTTGGTGCAAGCTTTCCATTCTTGTGTAAATATTGTGTAAAAAAGATAAATATCCTCCCTCTCATACTTCTAAATACTAAAGTGAATCTTCTTCTAATACCAGAGGATGAGGTAGAGGAACAGAAAGAGGAAAAAGTTATTGGATTGAAGGAGTGTCCAGTGTAGATACTGTGAAAGGTATGGTCACTATGAATCAGAGTTCAGAAAGAAGAAATCTAACTTGAACAATTTAAGAGCCAATTACACTAAGTTTAAGTTGATGCGAAGAATTCTACATTCTTTGTATGAAATTTAGAAAAATAAAACCAAGAGGATGTCTAGTTTTTGGACAATGGTTGCTCCAATCACATGACAAGTAAATATGATATTTTTGTCCAATTATATGATTAAATGAGGACTCAAGTTAAGTTTGGAGATGATAAGGAGGTTTTTGTCATGGTAAAAGGTACCCTTGTAATCAAGACTAAGAAAGGAGAAACTACCCATATTTATATAATACTTTATTTGCACCAAAGTTACAACATAGTCTTTTGAGTATTGACTAGCTTGTAAAAAAACTACAAAGTAGTGTTTCAAGATAACTGAAACAAAATATTGGATAAATCAGATAATCATCATCTTGTAGAAAAGGCTTATATGACTGAAAATGGTTTTACTCTTCTCACATTGTTTTCTAGTAAGTTGTATGCACTTAAATAAACCATAGATGATTCATGTTTATGGCATCAACGATATGGTCATCTTAATTTTCAAGGGATAACCTTATTGAATAAGAAGAATATGGTGAGAGAGATTCTTGCAATCAAGGAAAAATAAGAAGTTTGTTCAAGTTGTGCACTTGGCAAGCATCGTCAAGACAATTTTCCAATGAACAAATCTTGGAGAGGCAAATATCGACTAGAACTTGTGCATGCTGACATTTTTGGTTACATTAAAGTAGAATCATTGGGTAAGAACATTTTTTTTTCATTGATGATTTTTATCGCCACACTTAGGTTATGTTATGCAAAAATCTAAAGCCTTTGAATGCTTCAAGAAATTTAAAGCATTGGTTGAAAAGAAAAGAGGGTGTCCTATCAAAATACTCAGAAAAGAAAGAGGGGGAGAGTTTACTTGTAATGAGTTTACTTATTTTTGTATAAATAATGGCATACAAAGACATCTTACTACTACAAATACACCTCATAAGAATGGTATTGATAAAAGAAAGAACCGTACCATTATGGAATTTCATAAAGTATGATGTAGACAAAAAAATATCCCAAAAACTTTTTGGGGAGTAGTTGCCACTATTGTATGTATTTTCAACCAGAGTCCCACAAAAGTAGTTTAAAATGTCATTCCAAAGGAAACCTGGAGTGGTTAAAATCCTTCCATGGCTCATCTTTGAGTCTTTGGTTGCTTGGCATATGTGCATGTTCCAATTTAAATATGTAAATTTAGTTGGATGCCAAATCCAAACTTTGTATCTTTGTGGGATATTCTACTGCAAGTAAAGGCTATAGATTCTAAAATCCTGACACAAAGCAATGGATTGTTAGTCGAGATGTTATTTTTTATGAAGGGGGAGTATGAAAGTGGAAAGATATTGTGTAGAGAAATCCATGCATAATCATAAACATGGAAGATAATAGTGCTCCTCATCTCCCCACAAGCTCAAGTGGAAGTTTAAACTCTAGTTCTAGTCCTCCAAGTTCACTGAGTTATCCTAGTAGCACAAACTCAGGTGAAGATTCCCTTCTAGCATTAGCTCCAAGAAAGGTATGGAGTTTGGTTGATATTTATGAGAGTATTAAAAATATAAATCTAGTTGTTAAATTTTCCTTTCTTAGTAAAATTAAAGTTGAATCCTCTGTGTATGAAGAAATAATGAAAGAACCAGTATGGGTTAATGTTATGAATGATGAGATGAATTTCATTCAGAAGAATTAATACTTTGGAATTAGCTCAACTTCCCAAAGAAAGCGGGTAATTGGTGAGAAATGAATATATAAAGTCAAATATCATGCAGATGGTTCAATGGAATGACATAAGGCAAGATTGGTTGCTAAGGGATTTTCCAAAACTTCTGGAGTAGATTATGCAAAAATATTTTCTCTTGTTGCTAGACTTGATACATTCAAGATTATAGTGGCTATTTCATCACAATACAAGTGGCCAATATTTCAAATGGATGTGTTCAATCAACATTCCTGAATGGTTATATAGGTGAGCAAATTTATGTGGACTGTTGGTGTAATTAAATATTCCTAATTACACTTTACTTAATCTTACTTAGGATAATGCATTGCATAGTAGTTTTTCATCGAGACACTTAGGAGTTTGCATCCTAATTAAGCACATTGTGTAGGATAAATTCCACTTTAGGTGGTGATAGTTGTTATCTCATGTGTATGATCCACCTTTAGTGCACATACCACATTATCATCCTCATCATATGGCACATACTTCATTGTATATTGGAGGATGATCCACCTTTGGTGGACATGTGATTCCACCTTACATAAGTGATATCTTATCAACTCCTTATCATTGTCTCTTATTTCCTTGCTTGTATATGCAGACACTTCTATATTGTAAATCATCTCTATATCTATAATCTTCAATATTCTATTGGCATATTGCATCATTAAAAAATATCAAAATCCTATTTTACATAATATAAGACGCATATAGAATTAACCTAGTTCTTAAATATGATTTTATGTGATTTTTTCTACAAAATATCTTATTTTAAAGTAAAATGTTCTAGCTATATTTAGCCGATAGGCTTTCTATGGGGATAAACCATTGACCACGAAAGTGTCTCACGCCAAAGTTCAGGCTTCCAGAATTTTCTGCGTTGCCGTAAAAATTCAGACACGTTTTCCATTCCTGCCAGATATATTTATAAGCATCGATATAAGAGGGCATCCTACTGTGAGTTCTATAGGCGGTGATGAAAATATCAATATATGCACCGCAAAGCCCCAAACATCGCTTCTGTCACCTCATCTAGAGTGGTTCTTAAAGTCCATAATAATTTTAATTTATTTCATTACAGGAAGCCGTTAAAAGTTGCTTCCCAAATTATACACAAGACTACGAGGATGTTTCCAACCATCGCATCTGGTAAATGTTTGTTTCTCAATACTTTGGTGGATTCTTATGCCCTATGTCAAAAATCCAATAACATCCATGGAGTGGGCAAGCAAGGAGGACATTGGCGTCATTTGGGTCAAATATTTCACCTAGCGATTGCAGTTGCTTGGGCACTTTGTGGCATATTCCACAAACGTATTTGTAAATACTTTACTCCATTGATAAATGTTCAACCCTGATCCAAAGGTCCCATTATGGTTCAGATCGTGCAATCATGCTTTCCTAAAATCACCATAATTTATTCAACAGCTTCTATGTGGTGAAAATCCTTGGGGCATTCTGTTAAACAGTGTGCATATCCACACACCCTACCTTGTATTTGCTCTAAAAATTTTAAGCCTTTCAACAAACCGAGTGCATATCCTACAATCATTGCACACGGTGAGACCATAATCCTTTAAGGCATTTTGTCTAGCGGTCCATGTGCCTGGTAGGTGCTTTGTTTATGACTCGACATTTGCATTCACACCTAGTCACTTTGCTCTGGGGGATGTCTAAACCTGTTCCGTAGTCTCCAAGTTCTCACAGGCATATTGACATTGAAATAAAGCCTTTTCAACACATCAGTATGCGTACCTTGAGAATCTTATTTTACAGACCCTGTGAATACTGCAAATTGCGCTTTCTCTATGATTTCATAGTCGTCGTTGCATTGTCCACTAGCATTTTCCATGCATGAACAAAAGGATCAAAACCTTAAATCCATCTTTGAAGATTCCCTTGTTTTCGCTCATCATTCCACTCTTTTTACATTTCCTTAGATGAAACACGGGGAAAATTAAATCTCCGCTCAACATGCATTCTTTTTGTCACCCTTCCTCTGCACTTAAATGGAAAACCCAAAACATACCACGGAGGGTGATTTTATTTTCCTCCTTTATTCATGCAGAGTTGTGGGATTACCATTTCCCATTTGCATATGGAATTAAGTCCATACTAATTTTACTTTATTTCATTACAGGAAGCTATTAAAATTTGCCAGGAAACCCGCAATCAGGAATGAATCAAATGGATTTACATTTGATTCCACGGTAGTGGTCTTTTGTCTTGCACACAGTACAAATAAACAAGCAATAGTTTTGAGTGCCTTCTGAGAAAGATGATTGTAGAATTTGATGAAGTGAGCTGCAACTACAGGACTCCAGATTTCATTATCAAGTATAAGGCGTGGATCTTTAATTTCTTTCTTCCAGTCCTCAGTGTAGTGCCCATGTTAAATCATGTGGGATAAATCAGTCAATTGATATTTGTTCAATTTGGATTTAAAAAACAATTATTTTTACTTTCGTTGTAATATTATCCTATACTAAGAAAGAACTTATGGTATTTAAATATCAGATTTATTTGTTTATCTCACATCTTAGATAATTTTTATAATATTTCATAATTATTCAATTAAAAATCTTTTACATAACCTTCTCTAATTACTCTATATTTCATTTAGACATGAACAATAAAATATTATATTGATATTTCTAAATTTATATTTAATATTAAAAATTTAAATTTATTAAGAAAATATAAAGTTAATTGAGTTGAATAGTCATTATTTAAAATTAAATTATATATTATATATTTGATATTTTAAATATATAAAATATCAAATATAAAATAAATAATTTAAAATAAAAATATTAAATTGTATTTTTATTAAGAATTCTTGATGATTTATAAAAAAATTATAATTTTTATTGTTCATTATTTATTTTTTAGAAACTAAGTACTTTTATGAGTTTGTTTAAACTATACTATTATATTTATAGATATCACTTATTCATTTCAAATTTCAAATCATGTCATAAAGTTCAATCATTTTCATAATTTAAAAAAAATGTCAAAAATGTTTGAACAAAAGAAAATCATTTTTTTTTTGTCAATTTCCTAATTATTATTTCTTAAAAACTCAAGGTCAACA
This sequence comes from Thuja plicata, assembly GCA_018584345.1. NCBI lineage: Eukaryota > Viridiplantae > Streptophyta > Pinopsida > Cupressales > Cupressaceae > Thuja > Thuja plicata. Next base: position 2,238,231 of record MU228492.1, on the reverse strand, counting down.
ATCATTATTATTTTTCAATAAAAATGTGACAAATTCTAGATCTAAAAGTCATTTTTTTCCTACAAATAGGTGAGCATTATCCCTATATACAAATTCATAATTTTAAATTTAAATTCCATTATATAATTAAATATCCCTATTGTTGTTATGATGACATAAATTTAAAATGCAATATAACAATTTATCAAATGTAAATTGACTATGTGAAAATTTCCACACAAAATAACTTTAGCTCTTTCCAAAACTATATTTTTCAGGAACTTTTAAAAATATAAAATTAAACTAAACACATACAAGTGTAAACATAATGAACTAAAGTTAGATTTAACACTCATGGCTCTAAAATTTTCATCAAGTATAAAAGGAATTATGCATGAAATTGATCATGTGAGGAACTAATATGTTATTTTCAGCTAAAAATACATATTTTAAAAAAATAGAATGTTCTAATTGGCTATGTTAAAAATGCATATTTTAAGTTCGAATTGACTATCTATAATATATAAATGTTCTACTTCACCACTTCTTCCTCGTGTTTTTTTCTTTTTAATTTTCATTTATGACAAACAAAGAAAGTGATGTCTACACACGTACAAATCTCTAGTGAAAGCATACTCTACTTCACCACTTCTTCCTCGTGTTTTTTTCTTTTTAATTTTCATTTATGACAAACAAAGAAAGTGATGTCTACAGATGTACAAATCTCTAGTGAAAGCATACTCAATAAGTAAAAAAATAATTTTTAAGATTGAAACAAATTGAGAAATGGTGTGTACTTGAAGTATTTTGAATTTGAAAAATATAATATTCTTTTCTTTGTTTCTCATTACAATTATCTTATATTCATCTTTAATATAGTTGAGTTGCTTATTTTTAATTTTTTTGTAGATAATAATTGAGATAATTGTCATCTTGAGAAAAACTTATAGAATTTAATCTCAAAATAAATATTAATAATAGATTGTAATTCTATTGTAACAAAATTCATCTATTTTTTAATATTATAATCTTAATTTTAAATATATTAACTATAAATTAATAATTAATATCAATATTACTTAAATTGCTATATTTTTATTAGTATATTTACAAATATATTTGTTTAGGAGGAGATAATGCGATGATAGGCTCTGCTAAACCTGCGAATTCCACTATCTCCAACTCCATATGCGATTCTGGCAGAAATCTTAGCGGTGGCGGGGTCTCCAATACCAAGATGGCAAGCATTAACGGCATTCACGATGGTTTCTCTGACAATGGTGTCGCCACAGGGCCAGGTGTGTTCGCTCCTAACCTCCCTACCTCTAGGATCCTTAATGACATTAACTCCCCAGCAGATGTCGTACCCACTCCTTCTCTCTCGGCTCTGCTAAGGGACAATATTAGCACAGACAAACTTAAATCCTCTGTGATGCATTCTAATCCTCCTGTCTGCCCTAAGTCCTTTTTGGAAGCCGTAGCTAACGCAGGAATAACCATACACTCGGATGCTAGGTTTTCGGTAAACAATGGAACCCATCTCTCTGGTAAGAACCCTGGAAACTCTGAGACTTTCTCTGTTTCTCCAAATTCTGAGATGCTTGCTGAAATTGTTGAGGAAAAAACTAGGTTAAAAAGCTCAGCTATTTTCTTTTCAGCAGTGGAAATTGATAAGGTTCCTCCTAGGAAATTTCTTGATGATTGGTTTCACAATTTCTGGAATCTTAAGCTTGGTTTTCATATTTCATTCTATAGGCAGATTCAAAAAGGTTTGTTTGTAATTTTGTTTGTTAACCATGAGGCTCAAGCAGAAGTTTTAAAAAAATAGTATTGGGCTGTTGGATCTACATCTTTTAGGGCTATAGCTTGGTCCCCAGATGCTAATTATGAAGAAGTCCTTGCTCTCTCGGCTCCTCGCTGGATTTTGATCAAACACATTTTTCCCTTCCTTTGGCGGTTTATTCCTCAACTTTTGCAACCCTTGGGGAAAGTCATTCGAATGGATGACACTGTTCAGTTTGTTCCACATATGGACGCCCGTGTCTTAATATCTCTAAACCCTGGACTGGAAATACCAGCCAATTTCAACATTAACATCGATAACACTGAATTTTGTTGCCCTATTGAGGTACTCGGTGGGCTCAATGCTTGTTTTCTATGTCGAAAAGAAGGTCATCAAAGGAAGGATTTCCCTATCATTCAGAAAAAAACTCCATCTAAAAAACCAGAATCTACAATGGTGGCTGAAACAGTAAATCAGTCGGGTAGTTTGAAGACGGTTAACATCTCACAATCTAGCCCCAACCCTAGTAGCCCCTCTCCTATTATGACTCAATCCAAACAACCTGACTGTGGTGACAATCTCCTTGCAGATGGTTTTTAGAATGTGTCAAAAATCTCCAACAAGAGAAGGAAATCTAATAAAAATCCCTCATCCATTCTAAGCCACACCTCCCCTGTTACGTCTAATATGTTTTCCCCTATCAATATTGCTTCTCCGCTCTCTCAACCTTCCCCCACTTCAGTTGTTGATATCCTAGAATCGTCTGCTCTCAATACCTCTAATAGAACCCTTAAAGAAATCAGCAATGAATATAGTATTGTGGTAATTCCTGCTCTGCAAAACATAGTTGGGGATGTTTTCCCTAACTCGATTAAATCTATGGAATTTGGCATTGTCTCTGATTGTGAGGAAGAATTTAAAACAGGGCTCCCTTTGTCTAAACAAAGAGGAAGACCCCCAGGTTCCAAAAACAAGATTGTTAATAAAAATGATGAAGAAATTTCTGCTACTATGGTGAACCCGAATATGGATTCATCTGAATTGTGTATCTCTCCCTACAACGTTTCCTCATGAACTGTGTCTCCTGGAATGTGAGGGGACTGGAGTCTCCTGATAGGAAATATGTCATTAAAAGTTTCCTCCAATATTTTCATATGATAGACTTCCTTATGTTGCAAGAAATTAAGGCCACTGGTTTCATTTTGGATTCTAACTTAAATGTTATATGGAAAGATGCGGTTAAGATTTATACCTACCACCCGAAAGGCAAAGGTGGTGTTACTCTGCTCATCAACCCTAAATGGGAGAGGTTTATAACTAGCCGTGGGATCTCTCCATGTAACAGAGCGGTCTGGATCACCCTCAATTACAATAATTATGAATTTGGCATTTTCTCTATTTATGCTTCGAACGATCCTAAGGAAAGAGGCAAACTTTGGGATTGGATGACCTCCCTCCCCTGCATCCCTTGGGTCATTGCTGGTGATTTCAACATGATTGAACACCATGACGACAAAGATGGGGGTCTGCCCTTTGCATGGAAAGATATGGAAAAATTCCATTGGTTTAAGATGAAAAATACTCTGCAACTTTTTGACCCATTAGCTGGTAATAAAAACACTAACGCGGGGCCTTGGCATACATGGTGCAATTACCAACAGGGTTTGGACAGAATTTACTCCCGTCTTGATCATTTTTATGCTAATAGAAACCTCTTCTCCTTCCTCCTGGATAAATTTGGTAACTCCGTTCTGGTCTCTCCCACCACTCTGTCTGATCATCACCACATCTCTGCATCCTTTACTTTCAACAGGGCCCCAGCTAGATATAACACTGCTAATTCCAAGTTCATTCTTAATGTTAGTCTGCTTAATGATGTGGAGCTACTAACTACTATTCGCATTATTAGTATCATTAACAAGAATAATTTTCCAAAGGAAAATAGCAGAGACAATTGGAGTAGGAATATCCACGCTTGGCAGAATCTTCTCAAGACCATTGGTCAAAAGAAAGCTAAAGACTTTCATGCCACTGAGAAAACTCTCTCTGCTGAATTAACTAAGGCTGAAATTAACAACCAAACTAAAACCTCTGATCTTAACTGTACTTCTCAGGTTATGAAAGCCAAGGACGCCCTCAGGAGGCACTTAGTGACTAAAACCAGAGGAGCTAAGGTTAGATCCCGGGCACATTGGCTCCAATATGGGGACCGAGGAACCAAATTCTTCTTTAACCTTATCAAACACAAGCATTCTAATGAAACAATTGAAAAGATAATCCATGATAACCATGAAATTACCGACATTGATATGATTAAAGACACTTTTTCTCAATTCTACCGTAACCTCTTCTCTTCTAAGGATACAGTGGAGGCCTCCTCCCTCAGAAATCAATGCAGAGCTCTTATCCCTAAGATGATCTCCTCTAAAGACGCCCTTATTCTTGCAGAGGATATCACTTTAGAGGATATTAGAAATGATATTAATTCCCTTAAAAATGATAAAACACTTGGCCCTGATGGCCTTCCCATTGAATTCTACAAAGCCAATCAACACTGGATTGCCAAAGACCTTCTCGAGATTTACTCAGAGGCTCTGGCTCAAGGATCTCTTGGTCCTTCTATCAACAAAGGCATTATTAAACTTATCCCCAAGGATGGGGATAAAGCTCTCATCAAAAATTGGAGACCAATTACGCCCCTTAATGTCTCCTATAAAATTTTTGCCAAAATCCTGGCCACTAGACTTGTGGGTATTCTTCCCAAATTCATATGTTCTACCCAAACTGGATTTATAAAAGGTAGATATATCTTGGAAAATGTTCTT
>MU228492.1:2212908-2228011 GCA_018584345.1 Thuja plicata | reverse complement strand
AGCCCACAAAGCATAAGTAAGTTGTGTATGCCAATCTTTCGCATGTTTGTTAACTGTTTTCTTTAATATTTGTTCAATAACCTTATTTGATGCTTCAACTTGACCATTAGATTGAGGGTAGTAGGGAGTAGAAAATCTATGTTGTATACGATATTTCTCCATCAATTTTGTTACTTCTTAAGTCTCGAAGGAAGTGCCATTATGCAAAACTATCGTTGAAGGAATACCAAATCATGCTATAATATGGTTAAGGTTGAAATCACAGATAACATCTGTTGTAGTAGAATGAAGAGGGATAGCTTCTACCCATTTTGTAAAGTAATCTGTAGCTGTGAGAATGTACGTATGTCCTTGAGAAGAAGTCGGTCAGATTTTTCCAATAAGGTCAAAACCCCAAATGCTAAAAGGCCACAGAGAAACTTGATTAAGAAGCTCACAAGTAGGAGCATGAATTAAATTACCATTTTGTTGACACTCAGGACACTTTTTGACAAACGTAAAGGAATTTTGCTCCATTGTTTGCTAGTAGTATCCCATTCTGAGAATTTTATTGACTAAATATTTCCCACCAAAATGTCCTCCACAAGAACCAGAATGAGCTTATGCTAAAGCTACAGGTACTTTAGTTTTGCTAAGACATCTTAATAGTAAACCATTGTAAGAATGTTTGTAAAGCATTTTCCCTAAAATAATATAATGAGCTGCCATTTTTCTAATACGATTACGTGTGTTTCTTGTTGCTGATTTAGGAAAAGTATTATCTTTCAAAAAATGAAAGACATGTGATACCATTCATCTAAATACAAGTTACAACAATCAACAGTAACTTTATCAAAAATTGTAGGGGATTTAAGAGTGTGTATAGTAAATTGAAAGTCTTTGTCATTGTTCTCAAGACAAACCAAAGAAGCCACGCTTGCCATGGCGTCTGCATCTTGATTATCTTTCCTAGGTAAAGTTTGAATTGTGTAATAAGAGAATTGTGAAAGAATATCTAGAGCCAAATCTTGATATTGCATCATCTTTTCATTCTTAGTTTGATAACCTCCTTTGATTTGTTCCACAATCAATTGTGAATCCCTGTAAACTTCTAAGTTTTTAATATGAAGGGATGAAGCTCCCCGTAAGCCAGCTATAAGAGCTTCATACTCTGCAATGTTGTTAGTACAAGGAAAAGTTAATTTATATGACATAGGGATTAGTTTCTTTGTAGGAGGGATCAAGATAATACCCACCCCAGAACCTGTCTTGCATCTAGAACCATCAAAATATAACTCCCAAACATCTTCTTGCTTGATTTCAAATATATTCTCATCGGGGAATTCTACTGAGGTAACACATGTATTAGAATGAGGAAAAGGAGCTTCAGCTAAATAATCAGTTAAAGCTTGTCCTTTAATTGACTTTTGAAGGATGAAATTGAGATCAAATTTCGTAAGCAACATCACCCACTTTGCTAATCGGCCAGAGAGATCAGTTTTTGAAAAAAGGTGTTTTAAAGGATCAAATTTAACAATCACATTGACTTCAACATTCAACAAGTAATGTCAGAGTTTGTGACAAGCATAAACTAAAGCCAAGCATTGTCATTCTAGTTGAGTATATCGTGTTTCATAGTCCAACAAGGTCTGACTAATATAATATAATGGTATTTCCTTTCCTTCACTGTCATGTTGAGCCAACAATGCACTCACTGCATTGGAAGTAGCAAAAGTATATAGATAAAAGGGTTTATTGAATTGAGCAGGTTGTAAGATAGGAGGATTAGTGAAATATTCCTCAAATTGCTCAAAACATTTCTTACATTCCTAGTTCCAAGAAAAAGTGGTATCTTTTCTAAGTAAAGAAGTAAAAGGAACAGTCCTATCGGCTAGGCTAGAAACAAAGCGACGAATAGATTGTATTTTACCTTGTAAACTGTGTAATTGAGAGATATTTTTAGGAGGCATGTTAACAATAGCATCAATCTTCTCAGTATCAACTTCTATGCCTCGCTTAGAATTAATAAATCCTAATAATTTTCCAGAATCCACTCCAAAAGCTAATTTCTTAGGATTTAACCTGATGTTGTAGCTCCTAATTATTTCAAATATTTGTCTTAAAATGAACACATGATCTTCTCTTTGTATAGATTTTGCCAAGATATCATCCACATAATCTTCCAAAATCTTATGAATGTAATCATGAAAAATCAAAGTCATGGCACGTTGATAAGTGGCTCCCGCATTTCTTAATCCAAAAGGCATCATGACCCAACAGAATGTCCCCCAAGGTGTAATAAATGCATTCTTAAGTTGATCCTCAATAGGAATAAAAATTTGTTTATAACCCAAAAATCCATCCATAAAAGATAATAACGCATGACCTGTTGTTGAATCCACAATCATGTCAATATTAGGTAGTGGGAAGTCATCTTTTAAGGATGCTTTATTTAAATCCCAAAAATATGTGCACATTCTTATTTTATTTTCTCCCTTAGAAACAACCACAATATTGGAAATCCATTTAGAATAATCAATAGAGCGGATGAATCTGGCACCTAATAATTTTTCAATTTCAGCTTTTACCAGTAAAGAGATGCCCGGATTCATCTTATGAATCTTCTGTTTCATAGGTTTAGCATTGGGTTTAAGGACAATATTATGAGTGACAATCTTGGGGTCTATACCTGGCATATCCGAATATGTCCAAGCAAAGATATCTTTATATTCAAGCAAGAGAGAAACCAATTGGTCATGTTCATCTTGACTCAAACACTTTCCAATTTTGATTTTTTTTCAACATCATTCTCATCCACTTGAACATCAATGGTCTTAGTTATTAAGAAATTACTTTGTATGGGAGAATCTAGTGGCAAAGGGGAAATATTTGATTCATCATGTTCTCCAAAATAGGCTTCACTATTCAGGCAATAATTCTTTCTCCTTTTATGATGAAATGTAGGTAGATCTTGATAGGCTCCTAAAAAATCAGCGAGGGCTTCATCCTCATGAAAAATGTCCAAACTAGGATTTTGATCCATGTCCAAGAGAAGCGGATTAACCAATTTAAAATGTCCACCACAAATATGATTAACATTAAGAGGAAAAGTTGATGGTTTCATATAAGGATTGAATCCTAATCCATAAGTATAATCACAACCTTCATTATCCAGGGGTACTTGTATACCTTGTTCATACTTACCACAACCTTTCCCATTAAATCTTGATTTCATGAGTAAATGATAACCAGAACCATATCTGTCGGCCATATCGGATTGAGTTAAAGGAGCAACATATATCACAATGTCATAGCAATCTGGTTTTATTGTCTCAATTGTTTCTTTATGAGAAGCGACAACAAAGTTATTTTTTAATTCCTCAAAAAGCGGAGAAGGAATAAAAACTTGTTTTTCAAACTCAGTTTGTTCTTTCATAAATTCTAATTCTGAGACTTTATATTCTCCTAGAAAAGTAGGATTAAAATCCAATGTTCCCCAATCATCTTCTGGCAAGGAATAAGATGGAATCTCATCTTTTTTAACCTTGGGTGGTTGCTCAGGTTTTGTTACTGGTTGTATAGGCTCAGGAACCTTAGCAAATTCTGCATTTAGGCGAGGATTTGGTGCATCATCTGCATGTAGTGTGTACATCAGATTGTTATAAATGAACCTAACTTTGTGATGAAGAGTAGAAGGAACCGCATGCATAGTATGTAACCAAGGTCTTCCTAATAAAAGGTTATAATTGAGTGGTCTGGGCTTAACATGGATAGGAGTGTAGAGAAGCATAGGGCCAACTTTAATAGGGAGCATAATAATACCCAAATTTTTCTTTGCAATAATATCAAATCCATGAATAGGAATATTATCTGGTTGAATAGTTGTAAGATCGGCCTTAATTTCCCTAAGCATATCCATGCTACAAACATTAAGCCCAAATCCATTATCAATCAATGTTCTGTGAATGATACTCTGATTAATGGAGACAGCAACCATAAGAGCATCATATTGATTCTGCACCTCAACAGTAGGTAAATCATCATCGAAAAACACAATAGGAGGTACAGAAGGCATAGTATGCATGCACTCCAGAAATTAATTAATGTTCTCTTGATTAGGAGGCATAGCGGGGAGAGTAGATACAGCTTTTTGCAACGCCTCATGATATGTAGGAGAAGTTTGAAGTAATTCCCATAAAGATATCTTAGCTGGAGTAGTGCGTAACTATTCCACTAAGTCATATGAACCTTAAAGGAAGAAGGTAACCTAGGTGCTTGAGGAAGTACTGGTTGAGAAGGAGGTAAATTAGTTGGGACAGTAAGTTGGGGATTATTTCATGTGCGATAAGCATGTGAAACAGAATCCGTGTTATCAAAGAAATCTAAAGGATCTCTGGGTTTACCCTTAATAGTTATTCGAGGACACCCTTTTACCGTCATCAAAGGTTTAGGAAATATCATTTTAGGTGTCTCAATGTTGCAAATAGAGGAATATGAAGGTAACCATGCATACACTCTATGGTAAAGGTCAATTGGAAAGATTGTGGAGGAGGATGAGATAGGAATGGGATCCATGGAGATCTCATTCAAACCATTTTCATTCTCACTTCCTTGTACCTCATTAAGGGATCTATCATTTTGTACAACAAAATCCTCATCAAAGTATTCAAAACAAAAATCATACATGTTGAACACAAGGAAGCACTACAAGCATGAAAAATGTAAATTTTTTTGTATTTTTAAAGTAATTTTGTGATTTTTATTGTTTTTTGAAATATAAATGCAAGAAAAAAAAAAAGAAATCTATTTCTATGTTCATGAAAGATGTTAAATGAAATGTAAATCTAACACTAAGGAAAAGAAAGAGTTGTCTATCGCGGGTTCACCAAAATGTAAGATCTAAATTTGGATCGTAAAGGATCTCCTATGTAAGATTTGCATAATGAGAATTGCATAAGGAAACAGGTCCTAAGTCCAATTTCAGTATCTTACATTTAATTATTATAATAAAGAATGGAGGAAAGCTTGCAGAGAATAGTGGGATAAGATACCTACCTCATAACATAGTAGATCTAGAAAAAATCATTTATGTGGTCTATAGACTGTTTCTAGAAAAACTGAAGTATGATCAGGAACCGAAACGCAGAGACGAACAAAACCCAGAAATATTTTCCTGATCTAACACCGTCTTGTGAAAAAGGTTGACCTTGACCCACAAATGTCACCGTTGACCCAATAATGTCGACCCTAACCTATGCTGCCTTGACAAAGAATCAATTTTCAGATCCTGGTAGTTCACTAAAAAGGGTATCCAAATATGGTCACGGATCTGTTATTCTACACCTATAGCTCCCGAAAATAGCACCTGCAAATATCTAAAAAGAAGGGTTTTGGGGTGGCTATATAGAGTTTTTCCTTAGTCAAACCCCCATTTTGGTGATCTCCACCTCCATGAATAGACGAATATAGAATGGATGTGTGTGTATTTCTCTTTTGAAAAGAGTCTTTAAATATGCAATATCAAGATCTAATCTTCTGGATTAATAATCCTAACATAACATAGAAATGAGAAAGAAATGCATAGATTTGAATGTGACAAAGAAATCATACCAAGCCCCCAAGGCTAAATTATTCCTATCAACTCACAATCTGTAATTTCTACCCCATGATAGTGTCCTTTGAATGCTTGAATGTTGAGAATAGTAGATCTAAAGAGAGTGCCTTCTTGCTTCAATGAAGATCCATAATAGCTTGTCCTCAAAATTCTTGATTAAAATTATGATATGTCCTTCTATATCATCCTCTTTCTTTCTTGCATCATCATTTCATCATGTCATCTCCGGATTTTCTTTCATGATCAAATGAAGGCAAAAGAGAGTGTTTATATAGAGATCTCAATATAGGCCGCCTAGGGCAATGCAAGGGACCCAAATTCAAATTTCACCTTGAACCATGGTCCAATTACAATCACCAACCAAGGAGGGGTTATATTAATTCAAATATCATAGAAAACACTTCCACATCCGAGCCCGGGGACCTATTTTAAGTTCCGGACCCCGATAAGCTCCAGATTTGAAAGCGGGGACCAACACCCAACAGAGGTCTATGTCGACCTCGCCCTTGACCTAGGTCAAGGTCTACCTCAACCCTAACCTAGGTCAAGGTCAAAATTGACCCTGACCTAGGTCAGGGTCGACCTCGACCCTGATCTAAGGTTTCAGGCAAGTCACCAGAAAGTATCTATGGGATTCCTATGTCAGCCGGGGACCTAGGAAGGTGAGGGAATATTCCAGAATGTTAAGAAGGCCTAGAGAGAGAATGGGATGAGGCCTAGGAGGAACAATACATAGACCCTACCTAGAGAAAATATTCATGGAGAGGGAAATCTAGAGGATCCACAAGATCCTAGCCCTATTTTCACCTAAACATGCAAAATCAAGCACAAATGTATCCTAAATGCAAATCTAATATGCTAACATACTAAATGAGGGTGATAAACCTATCAAAATGGAAGTGATTCCATTTTAAGATGATACATTTATCCCCCACTTCATCTTAGATATGACACTACGTGAATATGCAAGCTAAAGTAAGAAAACATGATAAAGTATAAAAAGGATATAGCCAAGTCCTCAATGTAAAGATCCTGCAAGAAACCATTAGTATTTGCAACCTATAGCACACAAAATTAATGAAAATCCATAGACAACCTAAGTCTTATTATGATGATCTTTAGAAGTATATAGAGCCCCTTATGCCCCCCTGATTTGGCTTACTAAATCATGGAAGGTGAAACAGGGTGATAAGGTAATTCATATACACTGAATATGCAATTTGTTGAAAAGTATTTTCCTAAACTAGTTATAAGGGTCCTAAACCTTTCTAAACTAAGTCAAGAGGTTAGGTATCTGAATCATGATTCCAACACCTCTGACAACACTAAAAATGGAGCTACCGAACTCAAGTTATAATGAAAAGAATAGATGTCTATCTAAATGCATATAAAGGGAAAATTTGAGTTTAACCTAAATGATTTCAAATGAAACCCTAATAAAACCCTAATTTATAGCTTATAAATAAGAGGAAGAGATACTTGCCTCCTCATTCTTACCATTTACATGATTTGAAAAGGAGATAGGATTCTGAAGAGAGAGGAATTTTGAGCGAGCCGCATGGAAGTCCTAAGAGAGCACCTGGCCAACAGACAACCACTGTCTGACGTAAATTTCTTGTTTCTAGTGCCTGTGATTAAAAATTTCATGGTTTTACAAGGTAGGTCAACCCTAACCCAAATAGTTCAACCCTGACCCAGTTATGTCGACCTTGACCCAGAAAGGTCGACCCTGATTGGGAAGGTTCAGTCCTTTTTGGTGTGAATGTCAACCCTGACCCACAAAGGTCGACCCTAACCCAATAAGGTCAACCCTGACCCATAAAGGTCAACCTTGACCCAAAAAGGTCGACCTTGACCAGGTTAATTTGGTATAGTAGATGTTTGATGAAGAATTATTAATAGGATTCATGTTTGTGCTTACAAGATCAAGTCCATCTTCGAGAGCATCCCTTCGGAGGGTTACTACTGTCTACCAGAGGGAGTATCTCTGAGGTACAACATGATGAGATATAGTTATTGAGAGATGTGGGATTGTACTGGGTAGCAATCCTACCACAGCTAAGGTTCCATCGATCCATGATATCAACCATGATAGAGAAATGGGATGAGGATACTTGTTCCTTCCATCTTCCATTAGGAGAGATCATGATCATGCTAGAGGATGTGTACAGGATCCTATGACTTCTGATCTGAGGTGATCCTATCATACCGAGAGTACCGTGGGGTCCTCTCAAGATTTTTGCAGATATGGAGTATTGTTTGGGATGAGTACTAGATTTGGTTGTAGTGCCCAACACAAAGGGTACAGTATTTTTAGCACCACTCACCCATCTCATACAAAGGATGAAGAGTGATAGGGTCATCATCTCATGGGACCGCAGCATGTTGGCTCATCTTTATCATGAACTGAGTTGGTTAGTGAGATACCAGTAGGAGAGTCTTACGGTGTGCACCTTGCTACAGGTTTGGATGTTTGAGCATTACACATGTACACGACCACAAGGTACTCCTATGATGATAGATGTGAGTACACTAACAGCCTTTGCGTATCCACTAGCAGATGTCTGGCAGCATAGAGATATCCTTTTTTGGAGGGTATGCTTTGACCGTATACCAGGTATAGATGTGATATGGAGACCTTATTGTCAAATGATAGCGTGGCTAGATACTTGACATCAATTGAGACACTCACAGCAGCACAAGCAACTAGAAGGTCCTACCAATCATGTCATGATGTCGTACTACTATGATAGGGTGATGAGACATTTTGGTTTGATACAAGGGGTCCCTCATACAGTACCTCAGTTTTCCTATCTGATGAGATACTATCAGAGACCCGGTGCCATACACCGACCTACAGTAGCTGATATTTTAGATAGTGAGACAGATGAGACCAAGGATATAGAGGTAGCCCCTGAGATATCCTATACAGGTGTTAGCAGAGAATATATCAGATACTAGAGTTTACAGGGGACCCATCCTATCTTCCCCGATGACTATCCCACGGGTGATCCAGGTCCTTCAGAGAGGAACCACCGAGGAGATGACATACCAGTAGGAGAGGAGGAGGATCAGAGAGATGAGGATGAACCTCCCTTTGAGGGAGATCCAATGGAGGAGGAGAGAGTAGAGGAGAGAGCGGAGAAGAGTGCAGAGGAGATGCCCCCAGGCCACAGTACAGGGGCCAGTGATCAGGCAGTCTATGTTTCACATTTGAGATCACGATGACCTCCTCGAGCACACACAAAGACACCACCACCTAGGCCTAGACAAAGTGAGAGAGGAGAGAGTAGTCATTCCATGCCCCCACCATCTAAATCCTTTGGTGATACCCAGGCAGGAGATCCAAGTATGATATAGTTTTTAGAATGTTTTGAATAGATATTTTGTCTAGAAGAAGTATTTAAAGAAGCTTTACATTTGAATTTTGCAGCGAGCATAGCGGAGGGGAGGATTTTTGTATCTGAGGTTCTAAAGGATACATGTGTATCCTACCAACTGCCAGCTAGTGAGAGAGAGTCCCTTATAGGACAAAGGGATCCTGGAAGGCATGCAGATATTTTCCTATGTGTACAGCGATAACTGAGGTTATGCAAAGAAAGAGAAGAGAAATTGATGGCTGATCTACAGAGAGCCCAGGAGTGGGTCCATGAGATGAGCATATCAAGGAGTCACACACGGACTACCATTTTGAGATCCTCATCCTCACACCATAGGTCTGAGAGAGCTGGGAGCCATCGACCTTGAAAGCATAGAGATAGAGATTGATAGATATGGCACATGTGCCACCTATGTACCAAACTCAGAAGAAGTTTATTTATGAACAAAACTTTGTCATTGAACAATTAGTTCTATGGCTAATTACCTTTATTTTCATTAATGCACAAAACTTAACACAAGAAAGAGGAAAGGAAAATATGTATGAATGTATTCTAATTCACATAACTTATAAAATAATTATTCTATAAGGAACACATACATACATAAAGAGAAATGAATTAAGGAAAATAACGTTTGAGATGCATAATATTAATAGCTTCCTTGAGAGGAACACCATTCATATCAGCAATTTTATAAGCACCTGAAGTAAAATTCTCAATTACGACAAAGGGTCCAAGCCAATTTTGACTAAATTTTCCTTTCTCACCAGGTAAAGCATTCACATTTCTTTGGTTTTCATATAACACTAAATCACCTACCAAGAATGATTGTTCAATCACCTTGTGATTATATTGTTTTTAAAGTTATTTATGATAGACCTTAATGTGTTCCAAAGCATTTTTTCATTGTTCATCTAACATTTCTAATTCTTGTAATCGTTGTTCCCCTAAAGTATCTTTGTCAATACTCCCATGAAATGAAACACGCAAAGATGGTATTTCTAATTCCAAAGGCATAATAGCATCAGTACCATAAAAAAGATTATAACGTGAAGTGTTGGTGGCCATACAAACACTAGTCCTATAATCCCAGAAATCATAAGTAAGTTGTGTATGCCAATCTTTCGCATGTTTGTAAACTATTTTCTTTAATATTTGTTCAATAACCTTATTCGATGCTTCAGCTTAACCATTAGATTGAGGGTAGTTGGTGCAGGAGCACCCTTGAGAATCCTGTCAGTTGGTGGTCTCATGTCATTTTGGGTGTGTGAAAGTGTTAAAGACCCTCTTGAAGGGCATTGTAATTATATAAGGTCATGTGGACCAAGTGTGGTTTGAGTTAGTATTTAGTTGTGCTTTCTGTTAGGTCAAAGTAGTTCATTTTGGCTCATTAATGACATTGTACTTGATAATGTGGTCAAGTGGAAAGTTGATGTTTTTCATGTCTTTAGGGTCCTATGATACCCTAAGAGGTCTAACTAGGGTTAGTTAGGTCAGATTAGTGTTAAAACACTTGAAAATTGCAAATGTGTAAAAGATGGCAAAATGTTGCTATGCAACATTAGCAACTTTTAAAAGTTGTTGACAACATTTTTTGTTGTCTTAAGGGTTTCAATGTTTAAGTTGTTTTGAACCCACCCAAGGAGTTAGGAACGTTTGTTGAGGGGATATAAGGAAGGAAAATCCTAATTTGAATGGTTGGAAGTCATTGTACGGATTTTGGGTTTTGGAGCCAAGGAGATTTTGAATGACAGAGTAGCAGAATTGAAGAAATTTGTTGTTTTCTTATTGTGCATGGATTAGATTTAGTACTATGATCATTTGATGCCATTTTTGGGCATGTTTTAAAGTCATTTCAATATTTATTTTTATCTATACTTACTTTTCTTGTGGTTTTTGTAAATTAGTTAGTTTTAGACAGTTTGCTATCCATTTCTGACAGAGAGGCAAAGATGTGGACCTAACTCCATTTTCCACCATTGGTTCTATATGGCCACTTGGGAATGGAGAATAGGTTCATGGAGCTTCAATAATCTGGGAGGTGGAGCTCTGGAAGTGTGTGCACCTATTTTTAAGGTCTTTCCCTAGGCGAGCTATGGTTGTAGCCCGTCTAGGAAGACCAAGAAGAAGTGTTTAGAAAATGCAGGAAGGATGTTTTCATGAGCCAAGAAGGCCATGTATGCATTGATATATGTTTTTTAGGTACTCATGAATGAGGAGGAGTGCCCAAGAAACCAATTCACCATGTTTTGAGACCAAAGACCAAGGACTGGTCTAAAAAGCTTGAAAAAGCCCTATTTCTGAATCAAGGTATACAGACAAGGTTGAGACCTGAGACCACAAAAATATTGAAGGTCTTGAGAGGTAGGTGTGAACTACCAAAATTAATTTGGGGGTCCTTTGAGGTTTTTCCACTAAAAATGTGCATTCCTACTTTTTAGGAGGCCTAATTGGAGAAAAAGGCTACAAGGCCTAAAAGATAGGAAATTGGCAAGCGATGGGAAAATGGTCTGACTTGGAAAATTAAGACCAATGTTGGGATTCAAGATTGAAGTTGAATGAAGCCTTGGCCCTCCTGCAATCCAAAACAATCATTAGGGCGGAGGTATAGTTGAAAGGAGTTCTTGCAAAGAACAAAGGATGGAAACCTAATAAGATAGGAAGATTCTTAGGAGAGGGAAAGAATAGAATCTTTCCAAGATTTGGAGGGTGGATTGAGGAAGCCCTAAGGGTCCTAGGAATGACCTAAGAAGAGTTCAATACAACTCAAAGATATATCTAAGTTAATCCCTATTAGAGTGGTATCAGAGCTTAGGTTCAATATTTGGGATAAGCAGTGTTGCAGCTAGTGGATGTTGCAGACTGAAGAATCAAGTGGAGAGTCAAGTGCATCTAGCAAGATGGTGACCAATTCTAAATTGGCCAAGAAAGTTGAAGAAAAAGAAGAGGATAATAGACTGCTAAGAGAAATATTGATCCAACTAGATCAACTCTTAGGAGAGGTCCAAGACAAGGCAGACAGAGTGAAGGACAAGGTAGACAAGAAAGAAGAAAAGGAAGCTAAGGAGAAGGAGTTGGACTTAGAAGAAGAAGCACCTGCTCCTGATTTTTTCTTACCAAAGGAACCCTTCTTGAAGGCACTCAAAGCCTTAAGTGGTAAATCCTTGGAGGGTGTACCACTTTTTAGTGGACAAATGGATGCTGATCTAGTCATGGACTGGATAGACAGTCTTGAAAATCACTTTGAATGTGATGGTGTGACAGATGCTCAAAATTTGAAAGTGGCTAAGTCTAGGTTGAGGGGACCAGCACTTACCTAGTGGAAATATGGTCAGACTAAGAGAGAGAAAGAGGGAAAAAACCCTATTGTTACATGGAAGGGTATGTTAGCCAAGTTGAATCAAACTTACCTACCAGATGATTATGAAGTTCAAATGCATAGAAAGAGACAAAACCTCAGATAGAAAGACCTTGATGTCCAATCATATACTGAGGAGTTCCAAAAGTTATGCTTAAGATCCAAGATAGTGGAGGATGAGAGCATCAAATTAGCTAGATATGAGAATGGACTCAAGTGGTCTATACAAGAGGAGATGAGTCTTACTACCCTAACCAGTGTGAGACAATGTTATCAGATGGCTTTGAAGATAGAAAAGAAAAGAAAGAGGAAACATGATCAGACCTCAAGAGGGAGAGGTAGAGGAAAAGAGAATAGAGGACATAGAGGTAGCTTTGCTGGTAGAGGCAGTGATTATAGATCTCAGGAAGAATCCAAATTGACTGAAATAGTCAATGAGACTAGTGGAAGAGGAAGCATGAGTAGAGGAAGAGGATTCCAAGGTGGAGGAAGAGGTAGATTTGGAGGTTCAGGAAGAGCCTCACACTTTTCAAACATGAAATGCTTTCATTGTAATCAACTAGGCCATCCAGCCTATAGATTCCCTGAGAAGGCCTCTAGTTCACATGGTGAAAAGAGGGTGAATTACCTAGCCCAAGAAGAAACCAACAGTATTAAAGCTCCTGAAATTAACCTTGATTTTGAGAGTGGGGAGAATCTAATGATTAGGAGGATTCTCATAAAGGAACCTGTCAAAGAAGAAGTTAAGAAAAGGAGGGCACTTTTCAGAGTAAAGTGATAGATACTTGGCAAAGTTTGCAGGATGATCATAGACTCAGGGTCTACTGATAACATCATCTCAGAGGAGGTAGTCAGCAAGCTAGGACTAACCAAGATACCTCATACAAACCCTTATAGAGTTACATGGCTGAATAAGGGTCAACATGTTCTTGTAAATGAGCAAGCATGGGTTGATTTTTCAATAGGTAAATATGTGGATAGAATCTTGTGTGATATACTTCCAATGGATGCATGCCACCTACTCTTAGGTAGGCCATGGCAGTTTGATAGGAAGATAGTTCATGATGGAGAGAAGAATTCCTATTCTTTCAAGAAAGGTGGGGTCACCTAAAAAATTTAGTCACTCATTAATGATAGGAGTCTACATCAGCAAGACCTAATGTCTTATTGCAAGGAGGTAAGGAGTACATGCAAGGTGTAAAGAATGGAGAAGGAACACACTATGCTCTCATGCTTAAGCCTAGTGAAGAGAAGAAGGTGGAACAAGCACCATTACCAAAGGAGGTGCAAGAGTTATTGAAGGAGTTTAAAGACATAGTTAGTGATGGGTCACCTGATATGTTACCACCTCCTAGAACCATAAGTCATCAGATTGACTTCATACCAGGAGCATCTCTACCAAATAAGGCTGCATACAAGGTGACTCCTGATCAAAACAAGGAGATAGCTAGTCAAGTCCAAGAACTTTTGGACCAAGGTCTAATTAGACAAAGCATTAGCCCATGTGTAGTACCAGTGGTTCTAGCATCAAAAAAAGGAGGTAAATGGAGGCTATGTACAGATTCAAGGGCAATTAATAGGATCACTATAAGGTACATATTTCCCATTCCTAAGATTGAAGATCTTATGGATTGTTTGGGAGGAGCAAGGTACTACACTAAGTTGGATTTGAAGAGTGGGTACAATCAAATCAAAATTAAGGAGGGGAATGAATGGAAGACAACATTCAAGACTACAGAAGGGCTCTATGAATGGTTGGTCATTCCCTTTGGGCTTAGCAATGCCCCAAGCACCTTTATGAGGTTGATGAATGAAGTGTTGAAGGAATACATAGGTAGATTTGTAGTTGTGTACCTTGATGATATCCTCATTTTCAGTAAGACAAATGAGGAACACCTCCAACATTTGAGAATTGTGTTGAAGAAACTCCATGAGGAGAAGCTGTCCATTAATTTGGAAAAATGTGAATTTATGAAGCAGGAGCTGATCTATCTAGGTTTTGTGGTGTCTCAAGGAACCTTGAAGATGGATCCTAGCAAAGTTGAAGCAATACCAAGCTGGCCTACCCCTACATGCAACACTGAGGTAAGGAGCTTCCATGGGCTTTCCCAATTTTATAGGAAGTTCATTAGAGGTTTTAGTGAGATATGTGCACCAATCTTAGATACAATAAAAGGTGGAGTAAAAACTAAATTCAAGTGGACTCCATAGGCTGGTAAGGGTTTTGAGTGGTTGAAAAAGAGAGTGGCTACACAACCTATTTTGGTTTTGCCAAATTTTGATAAGTTGTTCACCCTTGAATGTGATGCAAGTGGTATAGTTGTTGGGGCAGTATTGAACCAAGAGAATAGGCCAGTGGCATTCTATAGTGAAAATTTAAATGAGGCTAAGAAGAGGTATTCCTCTTATGACCTATAGTTATATGCATTGGTGCAATCCTTGAGGAAGTGGAGGCACTATTTGTTGCCAAAGGAATTTGTGGTTTATACTGACAATAAAGATTTGATTTTTATCAATTCTCAGGAGAAGTTGAGCAATAGACATCTCAAATGGATGGAATATTTTCAGGCCTATACCTTAACTATCAAGCACAAGAAAGGGTAGTTGAATAAAGTAGCTAATTCTTTAAGTAGGAGACTCTTGACAGTCCAAGAGGTGCAGCTACAAAGTATAGGTTTGGAGAGTTTCAAAGAGCTCTATGAAGGAGATGAAGACTTCTCGGAAGCATACAAGGTATGTAAAGATTTCAAAAACCATTTCCATAGTCAATTT
>MU228492.1:2201160-2212858 GCA_018584345.1 Thuja plicata | reverse complement strand
GAGGTGCAGCTACAAAGTATAGGTTTGGAGAGTTTCAAAGAGCTCTATGAAGGAGATGAAGACTTCTCGGAAGCATACAAGGTATGTAAAGATTTCAAAAACCATTTCCATAGTCAATTTTCAGACTATACCATTCAGAATGATCTCTTATTCAGAGGAGGACATCTATGTATCCCTAGGGGATCTATGAGGGAGAATGCGATACAAGAGAAGCACAATGGGAGCTGAAGTGGCCATTTTGGCCTAAACAAAACACTAGAACTAGTGCAAATGTTCTATTATTGGCCTAAGATACAGAAGGACATCAGAAAGTATGTGGAGATATGCTTGGTATGTCAAAAATCTAAGGGTACCTCTTCTAATGTGGTTTTGTACCAACCTCTACCCATTCATAATAGGCCTTGGGAATGTATTAGTATGGATTTTGTGGTTGGGTTGCCTAGGACCAAGACTAGTTTAGATAGCATATTTGTGGTGGTAGATAGGATTAGTAAGATGAGCCATTTCATTGCTTGCAAAACCACCCGTGGTGCCAGTCATACTGTACATTTGTTCTTTAAGGAAGTGGTCCAGATTCATGGCTTACCTATCAGCATAGTATCTAACAGAGATGTAAAATTTATGGGTCATTTTTGGAAGACCTTGTGGACAAGGTTAGGAACTAACCTATCATTTGGGTCACCCTACCATCCCTAAACTGATGGTCAGACTGAATTTATCAATAGAGTGCTAGGAAATCTCCTTAGATTCTTGACAAAGGAGTATGAAGTTATGTGGGATCAGTTGTTACTACAGGCAGAATATGCCTACAATGACACTGTTAATAGGACAATAGGAAAAAGTCCCTTTGAAATAGTTTATGGGCTACACCCTAGAGGTGTGTTGGAGTTAAGACACTTGGAACATGAGGAAGGTAAGAGTGCATATGCAGAAGACTTCACTCAATCAATGAAGGAGGTTCATGACCAAGTAAAGAAGCAGGTCCAAGAGGCTACTCAAAGACTGAAACCCAAAGTTGATGAAGGAAAGAGAGATATTTAGTTTTTTTTGGGAGATCTTGTGATGGTACACATTAATAAATCCAAATTGTAGAAGGGAGTCCCCACCAAACTTCAAGTGAGGAGGATAGGTCCTTGCAAGATTCTTGCAAAATATGGGAAAAATTCTTATAAGATAGACCTGCCATCAGATTTGGCACTATCACCTATCTTTAATGTGCAATATTTGGTGAGGTATAATGGGCCTACATCAGTACAAACTAATTCATAGTGAGACAGTAAGGAAATCACAATGGATGTTCAGCTTTCACCTACACCAACACCAATAGCTGTGAAGATTTTGGATTCTAGGGTGAAGAAAAAGATCAGACAGGGTACTTATATGGAGCATCTCATTGAGTGGTAGGGGAAATTAGAGGTTGAAGCTAATTGGGTAGCTGAGAATGAGTTCAAGAAGCAGGGAGTTGATCCTAAGCTCCTGTCACCAGAGGTGACTTAAGTTCTTAGCCTTGGTAGTATCATGCAAGAGCACCCTTGAGAAGCCAGTCAGATTGGTGCTCTCATGTCATTTTGGGTGTGTGAAAGTGTTGAAGATCCTCTTGAAGGGAATTTCAATTATATAAGGTCATGTGGACCAAGTGTGGTTTGAGTTAGTATTTAGTTGTGCTTTCTGTTAGGTCAAAGTAGTTCAGTTTGGCTCATTAATGACATTGTACTTGATAATGTGGTCAAGTGGCAAGTTGATTTTTTTCATGTCTTTAGGGTCCTATGATACCCTAAGAGGTCTAACTAGGGTTAGTTAGGTCAGATTAGTGTTAAAACACTTGAAAATTGCAAATGTGTAAAAGATGTCAAAATGTTGCTATGCAACATTAGCAACTTTTAAAAGTTGCTGACAACATTTTTTGTTGTCTTAAGGGTTTCAATGTTTAAGTTGTTTTGAACCCACCCAAGGAGTTAGGAATGTGTATTAAGGGGATATAAGGAAGGAAAACCCTAATTTGAAGGGTTTGAAGTCATTGTACGGATTTTGGGTTTTGGAGCCAAGGAGTTTTTGAATGACAGAGTAGCAGAATTGAAGAAATTTATTGTTTTCTTATTTTGCATGGATTAGATTTAGTACTATGATCATTTGATACCATTTTTGGGCATTTTTTAAATTCATTTCAATAGTTATTTTGCTCTGTAATTACTTTTCTTTTGGTTTTTGTAAATTAGTTAGTTTTAGACAGTTTGTTATCCAGTTCTGACAAATAGGCAAAGATGTGGACCTAACTCAATTTTCCACCATTGGTTCTATACGGCCACTTGGGAATGGAGACTAGGTCCATGGAGATTCAATAATATAGGAGGTGGAGCTCTGGAAGTGTGTGCACCTATTTTTAAGGTCTTTCCCTAGGCGAGCTATGGTTGTAGCCCAGCTAGGAAGACCAAGAAGACGTGTTTAGAAAATGCAGGAGGGATGTTTTCATGAGCCAAGAAGGCATGGATGCATTGATATATTTTGTGTAGGTACTCATTATTGAGGAGGAGTTCCCAAGAAACCAATTCACCAAGTTTTGAGACCAAAGACCAAGGACTGGTCTAAAAAGCTTGAAAAAACCCTATTTTTGAATCAGGGTGTAATGACAAGGTTGAGACCTGAGACCACCAAAATATTGAAGGTATTGAGAGATAGGTGTGAACTAAAAAAATAAATTTGGGGGTCCTTTGAGGGTTTTTTACTGAAAATGTGCATTCCTACTTTTTAGGAGGCCTAATTGGAGAAAAAGGCTACAAGGCCTAAAAGATAGGAAATTGGCAAGCGATGGGAAAATAGTCTGACTTGGAAACTTAAGACCCATGTTGGGATTCAAGATTGAATTTTAATGAAGCCTTGGCCCTCTTACAATCCAAAACAATCATTAGGGCTTGGGAGGTATAGTTGAAAGGAGTTCTTGCAAAGAACAAAGGACGGAAACCTAATAAGATAGGAAGATTCTTAGGAGAGGGAAAGAATAGAATCTTTCCAAGATTTGGAGGGTGGATTAAGGAAGCCCTAAGGGTCCTAGGAATGACCTATGAAGAGTTTAAGACAAATAAAAGAGATATCTAAGTTACTCCCTATCAGTAGTAGGGAGTAGAAACTCTATGTTGTATACGATATTTCTGCATTAATTTCATGACTTCTTTGTTCTTGAAGGAAGAGCTATTATCTGAAACTATCATTGAAGGAATACCAAATCATGCTATAATATGGTTAAGGATGAAATCACAGATAACATCTGTAGTAGTAGAATGAAAAGGGATAGCTTCTACCCATTTTGTAAAGTAATCTATAGCTGTGAGAATGTACGTATGTCCTTGAAAAGAAGCTGGAGAGATTTTCCAATAAGGTCAAAACCCCAAATGCTAAAAGGCCATGGAGAAAATTGATTACGAAGCTCATGAGAAGGAGCATGAATTAAATTACCATGTTTTTGACACTGAGGACACTTTTTAACAAACGTAAAGGAATCTTGCTCCATTGTTTTCCAGTAGTATCCAATTCTGACAAGTTTATTAACTAAAGATTTCCCACCAAAATGTCCTCCACAAGAACCAGAATGAGCTTCTGATAAAGCTACAGGTACTTCAGTTTTGCTAAGACATCTTAATAGTAAACCATTGTAAGAAAGTTTGTAAAGTGTTTCCACTAAAATAATATAATGGGCTGCAATTTTTCTAATACGATTATGTGTGTTTCTTTTTGCTGATTCAGGAAAAGTATTATCTTTCAAAAAATGAAAGACATGTGAATACCATTCATCTAAATGCAAGTTACAACAATCAACAGTAACTTTATCATAAATTACAGGGGATTTAAGAGTGTGTATAGTAAATTGAAATTCTTTTTCATTGTTCTCAAGACAAACCAAAGAAGTCGCGCTTGCCATGGTGTCTGCGTCTCGATTATCTTTCCTAGGTAAAGTTTGAATTGTGTAAGAAGAGAATTGTGAAAGAATATCTAGAGCCAAATCTTGATATTGCATCATCTTATCATTCTTAGTTTGATAACCTCCTTTGATTTGTTCCACAATCAATTTCAAATCCCCATAAATTTCTAAGTTTTTAATATGAAGGGATGAAGTTGCCCGTAAGCCAGCTATAAGAGCTTCATACTCCACAATGTTGTTAGTACAATGAAAAGTTAATTTATATGACATAGGGATAGGTTTCTTTATAGGAGGGATCAAGATAATGCCCACCCTAGAACATGTCTTGCATCTAGAACCATCAAAATATAACTCCCAAACATCTTCTTATTTTATTGAAAATATATTCTCATCGGGGAATTCTACTGAGGTAACAGTTGTATTAGAATGAGGACAAGGAGCTTCAGCTAAATAATCAGTTAAATCTTGTCCTTTAATTTAAATTTGAAGGATGAAATTGAGATCAAATTCTATAAGAAACATCACCCACTTTGCTAATCGGCCAGAGAGATCAGTTTTTGAAAAAAGGTGTTTTAAAGGATCGAATTTAATAATCACATTGAGTTCAACATTCAACAAGTAATGCCAAAGTTTTTGACGAGCATAAACTAAAGCCAAGCATTGTCATTCTAGTTGAGTATATCGTGTTTCACAGTCCAACAAGGTCCGACTAATATAATATACTGGTCTTTCCTTTCCTTCATTGTCATGTTGAGCCAACAATGCACTCACTGCATTGGAGGTAGCAGAAGTATATAGATAAAAGGGTTTATTGAATTAAGCAGGTTGTAAGATAGGAGGATTAGCGAGATATTCCTTAAATTGCTCAAAATATTTCTTACATTCCTGGTTCCAAGAAAAAGTGGTATCTTTTCTGAATAAAGAAGTAAAAGGAACAGTCCTACTGGCTAGGTTAGAAACAAAGCAACGAATAGATTGTATTTTACTTTGTAAACTGCGTAATTGAGAGATATTTTTAGGAGGCATGTTAACAATAGCATCAATCTTCTCAGTATCAACTTCTATGCCTCGCTTAGAATTAATAAATCCTAATAATTTTCTAGAATCCACTCCAAAAGCACATTTCTTAGGATTTAACCTCATGTTGTAACTCCTAATTATTTCAAATATTTATCTTAAAATGAACACATTATCTTCTCTTTGTATAGATTTTTCCAAGATATCATCCACATAATCTTCCAAAATCTTATGAATGTAATCATGAAAAATCAAAGTCATGGCATGTTGATAAGTGGCTCCCGCATTTCTTAATCCAAAAGGCATCATGACCCAACAGAATGTCCCCCAAGGTGTAATAAATGCGGTCTTAAGTTGATCCTCAATAGGAATAAAAATTTGGTTATAACCCAAAAATCCATCCATAAAACATAATAACGCATGACCTGTTGTTGAATCCACAATCATGTCAATATTAGGTAGTGGGAAGTCATCTTTTAAGGATGCTTTATTTAAATCCCGAAAATCTATGCACATTCTTATTTTATTTTCTCCCTTAGAAACAGTCACAATATTAGAAATCCATTCAAAATAATCAATAGAGCGGATGAATCCGGCACCTAATAATTTTTCAATTTCAGCTTTTACCAGTAAAGCGGTGCCCAGATTCATCGTACAAATCTTTTGTTTCACAGGTTTAGCATTGGGTTTAAGGACAATATTATGAGTGACAATCTTGAGGTCTATACTTGGCATATCCGAATATGTCCAAGAAAAGATATCTTTATATTCAAGCAAGAGAGAAACCAATTGGTCATGTTCATCTTGACTCAAACACTTTCCAATTTTGATTGTTTTTCCAACATCATTCTAATCCACTTGAACATCAATGGTCTTAGTTATTAATAAATTACTTTGTATGGGAGAATCTAGTGGCAAAGGGGAAATATCTGATTCATCATGTTCTCCAAAATAGGCTTCACTATTCAGGTAATAATGCTTTCTCCTTTTATGATGAAATGTAGGTAGATCTTGATAGGCTCCTAAAAAATCAGTGAGAGCTTCATCCTCAGGAAAAATTTCCAAACTAGGTTTTGGATCCATGTCCAAGAGAAGCGGATTAACCAATTTCAAATGTCCACCACAAATATGATTAACATTAAGAGGAAAAGCTGATGGTTGCCTATAAGGATTGAATCCTAATCCATAAGTATAATCACAACCTTCATTATCCAGGGTTACTTGTATACCTTGTTCATACTTACCACAACCTTTCCCATTAAATCCTAATTTCATGAGTAAATGATAACCAGAACCATATCTGTTAGCCATATCGGATTGAGTTAAAGGAGCAACATATGTCACAATGTCATGACAGTTTGGTTTTATTTTCTCAATTTTTTCATTACGAGAAGCAGCAACAAAGTTATTTTTTAATTCCTCATAAAGCAGAGAAGGAATAAAAAATTGTTTTTCAAACTCAATTTGTTCTTTCATAAATTCTAAATCTGAGACTTTATATTCTCCTAGGAAAGTATGATTAAAATCCAATGTTCCCCAATCATCTTCTGTTAGGGTAGAAGATGGAATCTTATCTTTTTTAACCTTAGGTGGTTGCTCAGGTTTTGTTACTGGTTGTATAGGCTCGGGAACCTTAGCATATTCTGCATTCAGGAAAGGATTTGGTGCATCATCCACATGTAGTGTGTACATCAGATTGTTATAAATGAACCTAACCTTATGTTGAAGAGTAGAAAGAACCGCATGCATAGTATGTAACCAAGGTCTTCATAATAAAAGGTTATAATTGAGTCGTCTGAGCATAACATGGATGGGAGTGTAGAGAAGCATAAGATCAACTTTAATAGGTAGCGTAATAATACCCAAATTTTTATTTGCAATATTATCAATTCCACGAATAGGAATATTATCTGGTTGAATAGTTTTAAGATCGGCCTTAATTTCCCTAAGCATATCCATGCTACAAACATTAAGCCCAGATCCATTATCAATCAATGTTCTGCAAATGATACTCTAATTAATAGAGACAACAACCATAAGAGCATCATATTGATTTTGCACCTCAACAGTATGCATCATCAAAAAACACAATAGGAGGTACAGAAGGCATGGTATGCATGCACTCCAGAAATGAATTAATTTTCTCCTGATTAGGAGGCATAGCGGGGAGAGTAGATAAAGCTTTTTGCAACACCTCATGATATGTAGGAGAAGTTTGAAGTAATTCCCATAAAGATATCTTAGCCGGAGTAGCACGTAACTGTTCCCCTAAGTCATATTCCTTAAAGGAAGAAGGTAACCTAGGTGCTTGAGGAAGTATGGGTTTATAAGAAGGTAAAGTAGCTGGGACAGTAGGTTGGAGATTATTTCATGTGCAATAAGCATGTGAAACAGAATCCGTGTTATCAAAGAAATCCAAAGGATCTCGGGGTTTACCCTTAATATTTATTTGAGGACACCCTTTTACCATCATCAAAGGTTTAGGAAATATCATTTTAGGTGTCTCAATGTTGCAAATAAAGGAATATGAAGGTAACCATGCATACACTCTACAGTAAAGGTCAATTGGAGAGATTGTGGAGGAGGATGAGGTAGAAATGGGATCCATGGAGATCTCATTCGAACCATTTGCATTCTCACTTCCATGTACCTCATTAAGGGATCTATCATTTTGTACAACAAAATCCTCATCAAATTATTCAAAACAAGAATCATACATGTTGAACACAAGGAAGCACTACAAGCATGAAAAATGTAAATGTAATTGTATTTTTTAAGTAATTTTGTGATTTTAATTATTTTTTGAAATGTAAATACAAGAAAAAAAAGAAATCTATTTCTATGTTCATGCAAGATGTTAAATGAAATGTAAATCTAACTTCAAGGAAAATAAAGAGTTTTCTATCGCGGGTTCACCAAAATGTAAGATCTAAATTTGGATCATAAAGGATCTCCTATGTAAGATTTGCATAAGGAAACAAGTCCTAAGTCCAATTTCAATCTCTTACATTTAAATATTATAATAAGGAATGGAGGAAAGATTGTAGAGAATAGTGGGATAAGATACCTACCTCATAACATAGTAGATTTGGAAAAACTCATTTTTGTGGTCTGCAGACTGTTTCTAGAAAAACTAAAGTATGATCTGGAACTGGAACGCAGAGATGAACAAAACCTAAAAATATTTTCCCGATCTGACACCGTCTTGTGAAAAAGGTCGACCTTGACCCAAAAATGTCATCGCTGACTCAATAATTTCAACCCTGACCTGTGCTACCTTGACAGAGAATCTATTTTCATATCCTCATAGTTTTCTGAAAAGGGTATCCAAATCTGGTCGCAGATCCACTGTTCTAGAACTATAGCTCCCGAAAAGAACACCTACAAATATCTGAAAAGAGGGGTTTTGGGGTGGCTATATAGGGTTTTTCCTTAGTCAAACCCCCATTTTGGTGATCTCCACCTCCATGAATAGCCGAATATAGAATGTATGTGTGTGTGTGTTTCTCTTTTGAAAAGAGTCTTTAAGTATGCAATATCAAGATCTAATCTTCTAGATTAATAATCCTAACATAACATAGAAATGAGAAAGCAATACATAGATTTGAATATGACAAAGAAAGCATACCAAGCCCCCAAGGCTAAAGTATTCCTATCAACTCACAATCCGTAATTGCTACCCCATGATAATGTCCTTTGAATGCTTGAATGTTGAGAATATTAGATCTAAAGAGAGTGCCTTCTTGCTTCAATGAAGATCCATAATAGCTTGTGCTCAAAATGCTTTATTGAAATTATGATATGTCCTCCTAGCTTGTCCTTCTATATCATCCTCTTTCTTGTTTGCATCATCATTTCATCATGTCATCTCCGGATTTTCTTTCATGATCAAATGAAGGCAAAAGAGAGTGTTTATATAGAGATCTCAATATAGGCTACCTAGGGCAATGCAAGGGACCCAAATTCAAATTTCACCTCGAACCATGGTTCAATTACAATCACCAACCAAGGAGGGGATATATTAATTCAAATATCAGAGAAAACACTTCCGCATCTGAGCCCGGGGACCTATTTTAAGTTCCGGACCCCGATAAGCTCCAGATTTGAAAGCGGGGACCAACACTTGATAGAGGTCTATGTTGACCTCGCCCTTGACCTAGGTCAAGGTCAACCTCAACCCTGACCTAAGGTTTCAGGCAGGTCACCAGAAATTATCTGTGGGATTCCTAGGTCAGCTGGGGACCTAGGAAGGTGAGGGAATATTCCAGAATGTTAAGAAGGCCTAGAGGCCTAAAGAGAGAATGGGATGAGGCCTAGGAAGACCAATACATAGATCCTACCTAGAGAAAAGATTCATGGAGAGGGAAATCCATAGGATCCACAAGATTCTAACCCTAATTTCACCTAAACATGCAGAATCAAGCACAAATGTATCCTGTATGCAAATCTAATATGCTAACATACTAAATGAGGGTGCTAAACCTGTAAAAATGGAAGTGCTTCCATTTTAAGACGAGACAAAATGTTATGCATGTAGCCATGTTTTCTACTAGAAATTTAAAATTACTTAGAATCCACAAATTTTGGTTCAATATTATGGAGATATCAGGATATTTTTGCCCATATGTACCCCTTATTGTATTAAACACATTTTCAAAATAAAAATAGGGGGTCCTTGCAAAAACTTTTTAAGCTTCAGCCATCGATCAACAGGGTGACTTGGAACTCCAAAGCCAACCAATCCTTTAACATGGTGTGGTAAACAAAAATTCATATCATGTTCTATAGACATACATTTGAAAGACGTACTTTGTTCCAAGTTTATCTTCTGAAATGGTTTCTTGTGATGGGTGTCATTGCGATTGTTTAGTCTTTCATTCAATCCTTGCAAAAGGAAACCTTTATTAGTATGACTATTGAAATTGATGACTCTCTCTCTCTCTCTCTCTCTCTCTCTCTCTCTCTCTCTCTTGTTTGTAATATAGGGTATACGCCCTATAGTGCATNTATTAGTATGACTATTGAAATTGATGTCTCTCTCTCTCTCTCTCTCTCTCTCTCTCTCTCTCTCTCTCTTGTTTGTAATATAGGGTATACGCCCTATAGTGCATATGCCATATAGGGCGTACGCCCTATAGTAAGTGTATCATCTTAAAATGGAAGCACTTCCATGTTAAGGACATTTAGCCCTCCTTAGGGGATTTTTTGACCACCATCATACTATCCCCTCATTTTTGCATCATCTCCTTCTTTTTTTCCTATTTAGGACCCTGATTGGGCCTCTCCGGGCACCTTCTATCCCACCTGACACTTTTTCCAGGGGTTCTGACCCCGTTGGCCAAGGTCAACCTCAACCTTGACCAATTTTAGGGTCAAACTTGACCTTGACCTAGGTCAGGGTTGACCTCAACCTTGACCTAGGTCCCCCTTTCAAAACTAGAAACTTGTCAGCTTCTGGAGGTCATCAAAAATTCATTTTTCTCACTTCCGGGTCGGCTGTTTTGGGTTCCGAAGTGGCACATCCTAAATTGTATTTAATATGGGTCCACTCCTAGGGTTTAAGGATTTAATGTGAATTTAATTCTCCTATTTCATCCTCCTTATAAGATTGTGCCCTAATTTCATATAAAAGGAAGTTTTCTCCTCTCATTTTCTCTAAGCGATATTGAGCAATAAGAAGTCTTCTAAGTGCAAAAAGCTCTAACCAAGATTTTTTCAAGAAGAAAAAGGTTAAATCATCCATTTTTCTACATGTTTCCAAGCTTTCAAGGTGTTCAAGTATTCCTCTCAAGCATTCAAGTTCTCCATTGAAGATCAAGGATTCAAGCTTTCAAGCCTTTGAAGGGATTTGGTTCCAACATGCAAGATTCATCATTCAAACCCTAGATCTAGCCATCATGGTGGTGTAATCTTCTTTCAAGATCCTTTGTGCATCCTCAAACATTCATTCATTCTCTTCAAGGTGGATTCCAAGCATACAATCATGGAGGTTTATGGTTTCTATTGAGTCCAAGCTTTCATATTTACATACTTGCTACATTTGAATTACAATTGTATATCTATTAAATATCATAGCTTCATTCTTAGATTCAATTCTACTACTTTCTAGCATTCTATACTTTATTTATTTCAAGGTTATTTCCTAAATTGGGGTTTGACTAAGGAAAAACCCTCCCCCCCAACAAACAAATCTCTTTTTCTTGAAGGTACAGGTTCAGGATTGAAGATTTCAACTCAGATCTGGATACCCTTTTCAACAAACTATCGGGATCCGTGAACAAATTTTTTGTTGGACCTGTGTAGGTCAGGGGTGAGATTAGTGGGTCAAGGTCGACCTTTTTCATAAGACAGTACCGGGTCGAAAACATATTTCTTGGTTTTGTTCGTCTTTGCATTCTAGCTCTGGATCATACTTCAAATTTTCCTCTCATTCTTTTCAATTACTGTTATATACCATATCTACTTAATCATAAAATAGAATTTAAGATCTTCTTCCTTTCTCTCATTTCTGAATGGTCGATTCATTTGTGCATTGATCCTTCTTTAGGGTTAATCAATTGGGATCTTTCATTTGTGCATTTGGGGATAAAAGAGGAACATCTTATCTTCCTTCTGCCTACATCCTTAATCACATTACAATATCACATACATTAAAAATAATAATTAAATGTAAAGGTTAAGGAAATATAACACACCCCTAATAATCAATTTTCCCCCTTTACATTTTGGTGAACCCGCGATAGACAACTCTTTCTTGTTGGTGTTAGA
>MU228492.1:2119584-2160823 GCA_018584345.1 Thuja plicata | reverse complement strand
GGTTGGTTTCTTGGATAAGCAAGAAGAAGAACTGTATTTCTCAGTCAACAGTAGAAGTTGAATATGTTGCAGCAGCACTAAATTGTTCAACCATGGTTTGGATCAAGCAGATGGTTAAAGACTTTGGTATTCAGGTTGATTATCCTATTATTATTCATTTTGATAACACTAGCACTATTAACATGTCTAAGAACCCTATGATGCACACAAATAAAAAACACATAGAGATCAAGTACCATTTTCTAAGAGAAAAATTTGCAAACAAAGAAGTGAAATTGGACTATGTGAGCACCAAAGAACAGTTGGCAGATATTTTCAAAAAACCTTTATCAAAAGATACTTTTGAGTATCTCAGAGATAATTTGGGATTAATTCCCTCTCCTAAGTCTAATTAGAGAATACAGGAAGAACATCAGTCCTTTGTGACTGATAAATGGTTGACTACTCTACTTCTGGAGTAGTACCTGTGCCTAATGGTTTATGGCACCCTTTTCCATTGATGTTAAAGGGGGATTATGTACTAAGGGGGAGCATATACTCTGGGGGAGTATATATATGGAACAAAAACATAGTCAGAGGAATTGCAGCAGTATAGAGAAATATTTGATGAGGATATTGAGAATATTGTAAAAGAAAGAGGACACCATAAACAGAGGGTGTTTTTAAAATCATATGTTGCCATCAATATCAAAGGGGGAGATTGTTGGAGATTTTTTTATGTGTAGTTGATTGATTGTATGTTTGTCATTGATGACAACATATAATATACAACATTCTGTATGAACTTATCAGAACAGTGTTATCCAACCTTGCGTGGTTAGATACATATTGTAGACATGCCTTGGTTACTATATTCATACATACAGGTCTAGATATAATGTTTCAGTCAAGTTGTGTAATTCTGTTATTGACAGTTACAGTTCTGGAAGAGTATCTATTCAGAGCCAACGTATTTAACGTGTTTCTTGAGTTGCGCCTATCTTCAAGATATGCATGTGTATATTCATGATTAGTTATGATTTAACTATGTTTGGTTAAACGCGCCTATCATGTAACATCAGGATCGTGCTATTTGAGATGATTTGGTGAAGCCGACTTAATGAAGCATCACGTCTATTCAATTTGTGTTGCACAAACTTAATATTGTTTGCGTGCTTAGTTAAGCCGACAAAGATGTTGAAGTGTTTCCAAGAGCTATCATGACCTTCTACTTTAAAGAAGATACTTATAGTAGTTTGTTTGTAAACGCAAAGTGTGAATGATAAGAATAGAGATAGAAAAAGTACAGAGCAGAATATCAGAGTTGTTTCATTCATCAAGGATCTATGTGAATAAGCAATTGAAGATTACAATACATTGGAACTGATCAAGATAGCAGGTCTACTCTACAGTTCATCATTAGATATAGTGTATATATTTTCTACAGAAGGTTGTAGCCTTCACCATTGAATTAGTGAGCTTTTGGACAGTGAGTCCTCACCCCTAACAGCGTTATTTGTAAAAGACTTAACAGGGTCAGACCCTTAATCAGGTCACTATACTTATTGCATTGTAGAGTACAACTCCTAACAGGGTTGAAATATCTTCTAACAAGGATTACTATAAACAAGTATAGTTCATTGTGGATACTAATTCCCACTGGGGTTTTTACCATTTGGTTTCCCCATAACCAAATTGAAGTGTTGTCTATTGTGTTATCTGAATGTGTATTTACTTTATTGTATTCTGAAGTTAATAAGAGAAAATAATTAAATTGGCTTATAACTGATTCACCCCCCCTCTCTCAGTTATCCTTTGGGACTATTCTAATAGTTCATACAACAAAGGTCTGTATGGAGAAGTGATAGCTTCCAATCAACTATGCATCTAGTTTTAGGTTTTTAATCATGACTTGAATAAACCCTCAAAATTAAGAAGATCATTAGGCTCCATTTTAAATAAAACGATTTTATGTTTGCAGTAGAGGGAGAAAAAGTTATAGGGATATAAAGAGGGATAGATAAAGGTGGGAGAGATAATGTAAGAGAGGGGTAGAAGATAGAGATGGAGAGAGAGATGAGGAAGAAGAGGTATATGGAGAGAAGGGAAGAGACAAAGAGAGAGAGAGAGAGAGAGAGAGAGAGAGAGGAGAGAGAGGGATAAATATATATGGAAGAGATAAATATATAAAGAGGGAGAGAGAGGTATAAAGAGAAATATAATAACAAAGATGAGTAGTTGATATGTGGAGAGAGGTAGAGAGAGATGAAACAAGAAGTATCGAAAGATAGGGATACAAATATAGGGGCCTAGGCCTATAGAGAGTGAGAGAGGGAAGAGGAGATATGGATGGATAGTGAGAGGGAGACATGTCTATAGATAGATGGGGAGAGAGGAAGATAGAAGTAGAGAAGAAAATAGAGTGAGAGAAGAAGAATGATAAAAATAGATGGAGATATAGAGAGCGGTAGATATGGGTAGATAAAGATATATGAATATGGAGATATATAGAGAGAGATAGTGAGGAAGAGGTACAAAGATGTAAAGAGAGAGGGAGAGAGTGAGATAGAAAGAAAAATATAGTTATAGAGAGATAGAGAGAGAGAGATAAATGGTAAAATATAGTGATAAATATATCAATAAGATATAGAGAGTGGGGGATAGGAAGGAGAGATAAAGAGATAAATAAATAGAGAGAAGTATAAATGGAGAGAGGTAGAGAGAAATAGGAAGAGATAGAGAGAAGATTTGAGAAAGACGAATATATCGATATTTGGGAAGAAAAGGAAATAAAGAGATAGATGGGAAGATAGGGATGAAGTGAGTGTGTGTGTGTGTGTGTGTGTGTGTGTGTGTGTGTGTGTGTGTGTGTGTGTGTGTGTGTGAGAGAGAGAGAGAGAGAGAGAGAGAGAGAGAGAGAGAGAGAGAGAGAGTTATATTCTAGAATGACTGAAATTTTAATATGAAAAAATTATAAATTCAATTAATTCTATTGACTTTTAATTTATATTGTAATTTCATAAAAGAAAATAACTAAAATAAATTTCAAACTTAAAATCTAAATTAAAAGTTAAAATAAAATATACTAAATACAAAATCAAAATATGTTAAAATCGTATATAAACTAAGAAATTGGGTGACCTCCCTATAAACTGTAGAGTGTCAAATTAAATTTTTAACGTGACTACTCACCTTAATAAATTTAATAATAATTGACATGACTAATCACCTTAATAAATTTAACAATGATTAGCATATTTAGCTTGGATTATGGCCTAATCTCACATGGTATTAGAATCTAACTAGTGCAAATGAAGATTATACAAACAACTTGAAATAAAAATGATCATGAAGACTCGAATTGAGAGCAACAAATGAAGCTGGAAGGATTGCAAAGTTGTTGTTCATTATTATCATTTTCACTTTCATTTCTAGTAATTTTTGAGAAATTTTGGTTCAATCAGTTTTATATTTACAAAATTTTTGCAAAATTGTTTTTAAAAAATATTTGCAATTTATTATAATTTGCAATCAATATGATCAAATTTTTTTGTAGCATCTTAATATTTGCAAAAGTTAGCAATATTTTGACACGAAATCTACAAATAATCAATTTTTGGTGGAAATGTGGTCCATTAATACGTAAATATACTTGAAAATCAACCTGATATTCTCAAATTAGTTTTGACTTTTGTAATTTTAGCTTTTATTTGCTGGGCTATTTTGGGAATTCAAATGTGGACATTGATCTGCCATTATTTTTTCTCTCATCTCAGTTAAATTATCTCTATATGCACATGCCAAAATATTTGGCAATAAAAATGTTTGTTCACTATATAAGTGGACTTGCATTTGGTTGAAATCCCTGCTCTAAATTGACTTGTGTGTCTAAATTTGCTATCATTTGTATTGTAATTGTAAAAATTTAAAATTGTTTGTGGAACTCTACAAATTCAAGTTCATTTATTGTTGTATGACATTTTAATGCTCTATTTTAATGCTTTGTTTTGGCGTTATCCTCCTCCTCCTTCCATGTTGCCAACAATGGTGCATCAAAGGATAGGAGGAACCTCAAAGAAGTTAGTCCAATCCTTGCAGTAAGAGTCACACAATGAAAGAAAAAAAATTATGGAGAGATATATGCAAGATCTACTTTCTTATTATCATCCAGAAATCAAGTATAATGGATCTGCAACATGCATTCTTACATTCTAGGCATATAAACCTTTTTTTGAACCTTTGATAAGTTCTTTTCATACTATCTATCACAAGCTCAAGCTGATAGTTCTAGCTAACGAAGATATATCACTTCTTGTATCATCTTACAATGGAAGAACTTCCATGTTAAGAACATTTAGCCCTCCTTGGGGGATGTTTTTGACTACCATCATATTGTCCCCTCATTTTTGCATCCTCTCTTACTTATGTGTCTGTTTAGGACCCTGATTGGGCCTCTTCAGACACCTCCCATTCCATCTGGCATGTTTTCCAGGGGTCCTGACCCTCTGGGTCAAGGATGACCTTGACCTTGACCTGGTTCCCCCTTTCAAATCTAGAAGCTAGTTAGTTGCCGAAGGTCATCAAAAATTCATTTTCTCACTTCCGGGTTGGCTATTTTGGGTTCCGAAGTGGAAAATATTAAATTATATTTAATATAGGTCCTCTTCTAGGGGCATGGATTTAACTAGAATTTAATTCTCCTATGTTGGCCTCTCTAGATGATTGTGCCCTAGTTTTATATAAAAGGAAGCTTTCTCCTTTCATTTTGAGGAACCATTGATCATAAGTCATGTGAAGCAATAACTATCAACCAAGGTGAAATCAAGAAAGAATCAAGAATCCATTGTTCTACATGTTCTCAAGCTCTCAAAGTGTTCAAGTATTCCTCTCAAGCATTCAAGTTCACCATTGAAGATCAAGGATTTAAGCTTTCAAGCCTTTGAAGGGATTAGGTTCAAGCATTCAAGATTCATCATTCAAACCCTAGATCTAGCCATCATGGTGGTGTGATCTTCCTTCAAGATCCTTTGTGCATCCTCAACATTCATTCATTCTTCCTTCAAGGTGGATTCCAAGCATACAATCATGGAGGTTTATGGTTTCTAATTGAATCCAAACTTTCATATTCACATACTTGTTTACATTCAAAATATAATTGCATATCTATTTGAATATCATAGATTCATTATTAGATTTACCTCTACTACTTGCTAGCATTCTTTACTTCAATTATTGATTTCAAGGTTAATTCCTAAATCATGGTTTGCCTAAGGAAAACCCCTCCCCCAATAAAAAAACCCATTTTTCTTGTAGAAATAGGTTCGGGACAACAAATCAGGACAGAGATTTAGATACCCTTTTTGGAAAACTTCTGGGATCCGAAAGCAAAATTTTAGTCTAAGACTTTTTAGGTTGATTGTGACCTAGGGCGCAATCAAAAATTATGGCAAATGGTGACATTGACATGAGGGTACAAATTGGAACTGTCTTAGAATGGAAAAATATTTCTTGAATTTGTCCATCTCTGTGTGTCTATTCGCGATCTGGTCTTGGATTTCCCAGAAACTCAACACAGGCTTCAAAAAACAACATTCTTTGATCTGCAATATTTCAAGGTTAGTGCATTTCTCCCATTCAATTCAATTAAGGTTTGCAATCTATCTAAATCTAAAATACACGTTCAAATTAATCAAATCAATCAAACCTGGGTACTTAAGATCTTCCTTCCTTATTCTTGTTTCTAAACGATTGATTCATTTATGCATTGATCCTTTCTTTTGGGTTAATCAACTTGGATCTTTCATTTGCATATTCAAGGATAGAAGGAGAGCATCTTATTTACCCCCATAACAATGATAAACACAACATATCTAAATGTAAGGGATTTTATGATAAATGAACACCCCATATCCATCAATCATTTTATCCTTTACATTTTGGTGAACCTGCGATAGACAACTCTTTCTTTTTGGTGTTAGATGCTCTGCCTCTTTTTCTTAGAGACTAGATCTTGCATATTTAATTATTTTTATACTCTTGAATTTTAAAAATACAAAAAAATCTACATAAACATCAACATATAAAAACACTTCTTGCATTGCATTTATTATGAAGATCTTCAAGATGATTTGGGGGATGGTTGTTTTTCTCATTATGCTTCTTTTAGCATCTCTCTATAGTAGTTATGATATATATGAGAGTATCATTCATTTCATTATGTTTTTTAATCTTCATGTTTCACTTGTGTTAGCTCTTTTTCTTGTAGGAATCAAATAAAACAATAATAAATTCCTGACATCTATTCCCAACACAGATTCTTACATGGAAAAGGCTAATCAACAAGGATAAAATCCTTCTTCACTTTGAGCTCCACAAACTCAGGTGGGTGTACCTATCTTCAGATTCACTAGTTCATAGAGAATCTTACAATAGATCAAGGATTTATAATCCTTCTTCTTTTTAAGTTCTTTATAACTAGGAAGGTTAACCTATTGATTCTCTCTCTAAGGAATCACTACAATAGACTGTATTCTTCAATACAATCAACTAAACATACATGTTCTTGATAACAGAAAGTAAATATTTTAGTATTTTAATGATTGATGATAATACCACACATAGAAACTAGACCAATTCCTAATCATGGGTTATAGAGTCAGAAAAAAACATACATACATCAGGGATAATTAATTGAAATACAAACAAAACCTCAGATGGAATGCCTTACATTCTATCCTCTCATCCTCACACCCCTGTATCAAACTCTTGCATAAGCCTTAACCCTCTGCAATTATCTGCAAGATTTAAACTCTCCTTGAAAGCAACTCACAAACAATGACATGGCTACCTTATAACCAGTACATTCAAATTGCCTTACAAATTGAACATACAAGAACTAAGAGAAAATACAAAAAGACATCATTGATGTTGAAATGGAGATTCCATTGTATTTCATTAATATAAACTTGACATAAGTACATTCAAAGACTCAA
The DNA here is from genome assembly GCA_018584345.1 of Thuja plicata. NCBI lineage: Eukaryota > Viridiplantae > Streptophyta > Pinopsida > Cupressales > Cupressaceae > Thuja > Thuja plicata. The sequence continues at coordinate 2,153,852 of MU228492.1, read as the reverse complement.
AACCAAAGTTCAGACACAATTCAGAAGTCTGCTTTGTAGTTTTTATTTTACCATCCTTATTACAATATTACAGCTTGATATTTATAGATATCCCTAGTCATCTTGGAATCCTTTTGGAAAATAAGGATGCAACAAGCTACGGATGACTAGGCTAGAAGACAAAATACAGTTTACTGATGAGACAAAATTTCAGGCGGGTGGGATAACAAATCTTTGTTACAAGCCATGTAATCTTTTGTCCTATGACCGCCTGAATGCTTGAAGTTGTTCTGAGGTTGCTGGGTCCTTGTCATCTAGAATTTTTCCTCTTGCTAATGCAGAGTCCCCAATATCTGATTTTCTCAATCTTCTCAACATCTTTGGTGCTCGCGGTCACTCCTATACTTACTGTCTTATGCTACCTGAGTGACTACACCATATTTTCTCACCCAAGTGGTAAACACCCCATGATCAGGCCATCTAAAGTTGAGAACTTCATCCTTCTAGATGTTATACTCCACCCAATCAACATTTTCCTTCTCAATTTCAGCCTCCCAAGATTCAAATAATTTCCTGGCTTTATTTAGAATATCAATGGTCAACACAAACCAGCCAGTATTTTCTAATTTAATAATACTTTTTACCTTGCTAGTCATTGCTTCATTTAGTTGTCTTAGCCATAGGGTTTCATTCTTGATGTTCCCATCCCATTTGAACATATTGGGGAACATATCATATATGTCTCTAGAGAACTCTCCTCTCAAATTCTCCACCTTTCTGATAACCATGTCCTTCTTGGTGTCCAAGTTGACCATCAATTTAAGGCATTTGTGGGTCCTTGTCAGAATGATGTCAATATTATCTTTCTCCTTCGAGAGAGAGTAAAATTATTTAATATGGTCTATTTTTCCCTTCCAATTATCAATTATTAGGTCCCATTGTTTCTTACCCTCATCATGTCTGCTCATGATGCCTGCAATCTTCTTTCCTAGTAAATAGAGGTTGGAAAGGTTAACCTCACTAGCACACCTCTTGAGGTTGGAAAATATCTAGTTAGAACGCCTTTGCTTCACTAATTCCTCAGCCTCTTTGTATGCAAGGGAGTCTTCAAGATCCCTTTTGCCCTCTTCTTCTAGCCTTGATCTTTCACTGATCAACCTATTTTTCTCAGCCTCTAGTTCTTCTCTCTTAGCATCAATGGCTTCTTGGGTAGAGGGAATCAAAGGTGCAGGGGATGGGGGATAAGTCAAAAATGGACTAGATGAAGAAGGTTGATGAGGATCCTATGTTAGCATTATTGGAGGGGTAACTTGGGCCTTTTTCTTACCCTGTAAGGTGGCAATCACCTTATCCTTTTCAATGGACTTCAATACCTCCTCATTGTATGCCTTCAATGTTTTCTCAAAATTTTCAGTCTGGATCAAAATCTCCTCATCTCTTGCCTTTTCCACCTCTAAATTAAACTTTGCAACCTCAAGAGTGGTGGTAGTTACTTGTGTTGCTAATGTATCCGAGACCCTACTTAAAATAAGGCTACCCACCTGTTCAGCTTGATCACCTTTATTGTTCCTCCTAGGATCTCTTTTCCTTAGGTGCCACATGACAAGGGCTGCATGATACTCACTAAACTTTACTCCTTTGGAAGCTTGTTTAGCTTCCAACTCAGTAGCATAGATAGTTTTGGTCTTTTTCCTCACTGCATCAAAAACAACAACATCTGGAAGATCCCACTCTAGGAGTAGTAATACTCTTTCCCTTTGAACTAGTGCTCTTCCTTTCTCAGGGTTCATCTTTTCAAATCTAGAGATCATCTCTAATTTGATCTCATTTTAAATCTCTTCATAGCTCCTCTCAGGTTTCTCAGATTGCTTCTGTTGGCATTTTCTTTTAGACTCGTCTATATGAGTTTTGCATACAAATTCCAGGAATGCTTGAGCCTTAACAAACTTATCATCAGAGAGAAATTGATTACTGGCTTGTAATGTCAAAGGATCCAATTCCTTTCCAGCATACTTCGCTACAGTTAGGTCTAAAGTTACATTTTTAGGGATTTCAGGCATACCTTCCTATAGCTCTTGAGATGTGACAAATATTTTCCCAACATTTCCCATATGCACCAGTTGCTCTGCCACAGACTTCTCGTCAATGTACAATGGGGATTTTGAAGGAGAGTATACATCTGCTTGCTACTCTTTTTGTTCTCCTTCTATCTTTTACCTCTTGGGAGAAAGCTGTGATTGGGTATTGGGATCCAATGGCCTTTTTCCTTTTGGATCCAAATTCTTCTCTGTTTGAGGCAATACAGCCTTATAACCCTTTCTCTGATATACTACATATTTCCCAAAAGGAACATTTCTGACTAGAGCTATTCTACTCATCATAGCTTTTTCCCTTTCTGGCTCAGTTTGTATGATATTTTCCCTTTTTTGATTCAATGCTTCTATGATACCTTCAAAAATTTCCATTGGAGAATCTATTTTCTTAGCCCAAGGTTGGAATACCTTCAATGGGTCATACAATTTGTGAAAGTGATTTACAAAGTCCAGGCTCTTCTTGTATTCTATCCATTTTTCTTTCCTAATGGCTTGCTCCATTACGTCAAATTCATTTATGATAATATCTTCAACAAAGTTGAATTGATGGTTCAATACCAGGCACTTTGTCTTTTCTCTGAACATACCTATAATAAAAGCCTCAGCATCAGGACACCTGGATGAAGCTATGGTTAAATGGTAAGGTGCCATAAATTTGTGCATATGTGACCATCCTCCCTTTGTAATAATAAATTGATGGGCTATTGTAACAGTAGGTAAAATAGTTCCTATACCTTTTCCAGTCAATGCCTCATCCTGCAAGCCCCCAATTTGTCTGATTATCTTAACCAATCCCAATTTCACAGGCACTCTATAAGGAAATACATAAGGGATTCCCCTGAAACCATATACTCTAAAAACTATGGAAACTAGATACAAAATGATATCTCCCCAATTATGTACAATTTTCAACTTTTGGTTATAATCCTTAGGTCTCAATAATTCTAACAGTGATATAGGTATCCTAGGATCATCATCAAACAAAAGATTCATGATTCTGGCAGCAAAACATCTATCAAAAGTAATATAACTTGCCTCTTCATTGTCCCAAGTCATATCTGCATTCCACAGTTGCACTGGCATTTGTTCACAATCTTTGATCTTGACCAACTCCATCTCCTTTTCAAAAAATTCCGCCCCCTTGAATAACATGTACATTAGAAAAGAATACCAATTGAAAGGCTTAGTGACCTTTTTGGCTTGGATACCTATCAAGCCTTCATGTATCAAGTCTACCACATAATGAGCGAAATCAAAGGTCACTGCTAGATGAGGGTGTAAAATATGTACTACCATGTACATATAGTGGATAGGCATCTCCTTTTCTTGATCATCACCCAAAATTTGACACAAGGCCCTATAAACTCCTATGGCCCTTGGAGCAAAGTAGTCTAAGTTGAATGGCTCCTTGGTATTTTTACCTACCACAACCAAATCTCTAATTTTGGTAAAACAATCTATCAAGGGCCCATTTCTGAAATAATCCCTTTGAGCTTGGTAGATCGCTGTGAATTCTTTGAAATGAATAATATCCATAGGGCTATTTTCATCATTCAATTTAAAGACATTTTTAATTTCATCAGCAGTTATATTGACCATAATGTATCCAGTTTTGTCCTTGATTACCCTGGCTATTTTATCATATTTATCAGCCAATCTTATTAATAAATCTATATCCCTAAAAACCCCAGGAACGACCAATTTACCTACATCAAATTTCCATACATTACTGTTTGGGACACAAGCATGCCTTTGACTGAAAAGCATTCTAAACAGTTCTAGACCCACCATTCCTATATCAGCATCCCTGGTCCATTTCCCTAGATCATACAGACCATCACCAAGCTTGAATCGTGGGTTCTTGGGAATCATCTCTTTTGCTTGAGTTGGATTGTTGGTTGACTTAGGAAATTGTTGTGAAAAATCATCACAAACATTTCTATCTTGATAATTTTCCTTGCCCAAAAACTCTCTCCTAGGCAGTATTTCTTAATAGAAGCTCTACAGTTTTAACAATTCAACAATATGACAAGATGGACAAACTGCAAACCCTAGTAACTCTTAAGAATTTAAGAGATAGACTAAAAACACACCAGAAAAGTACCTATTCTGCAAACAACTCTAAATTTGATCACTGCAACTTTCATTTGTGCTCCGTAACTCAACAATTGTGTCGAGAAAACAAAGAAAAACTAAGTAAATAACAATCCCATCACTGGTGAGCAATAAATTTTACTTCGGAGCACACACATTCACCGTTACTTCAGTCCACTTTAAAATCTTCACAGTTAATGGTTTAGAAACATTGAACTGGTATCTTTGAATTATGACCATTGATTCTGACATATTTCATTGCGTCTGATGGCTTATATAAGTCTTTCCTACACAGGACACGTGTCAAGTTGTCACTTTCCCTTGAAACTGAGATCTTCACTACTAGTGCATATGAAATAAATGACAACCGTCGATTGAAATCTTACGTAAGCTTTGTCTTATTCACTTTCATAATTACTTGGATCCACCTGGGACAGATGTCAAGTTGTCACTTTCCCTTAATGCTGAGATCTTTAATAGTTACTTTATATGGAATAAATGACAACCGTCAGATTCGAGGCTGATGTAAACATTGTCCAACTCATCTCCGTAGCTCTTTGGACCCACCTGTGACACATGTCATCTTGTCGCTTTTCCTTGATGAGTAATTCAACCACATCTTCACCATAAGGCTTTACGCCAGCCGTTAGATTAAATCTAACTTGTCCTCCTTTTATCTTGACCTTTTGTGACAACACTTTTTCCCACCATATTCCACATGGCTTTACGTCATGTTCCCTTGATGAGTTATTTCGTGTGCATCTTTGTTATGAGGGAAAGCGACACCCGTTAGTTTAAGCAAAACAACATGACATTTACCAGGTTTTACAACATAAGCAAACTTAGGACTTTAGGGAAATAGATATGATCGCAGGGTTAGACAACACCAACTTGATAAAATGACCACTTAAAAATGAACCCATTCGACAAGACTTAAGTGAAAAAGGTAACACGAAATTAGAACATATTTGAATGCTTAGGGTTTTATGACCAAAACTACATTAGAAATCATGACAGAAGGGTTTTTTCACATTTCAACTAGGTTAATGACCAGAATATAATTTTCTAGAGGCATGGGACAATTTTGAACCATGATTTTGAACCTTTGAATTGCACAAATGACAAGGGATCTCAAAATTTTACCAGACAAATCCTGAACAGGAAATATCACTAATAGTGGCTCTCTTTGAGGATGTTTAAACACCAGGTTATATCAAGAACCACAGATCTCTGGAACAAGTAGACTAAAACCACTTAAATCTAAAACTAGAAACAAACATACAACTGAAGGAAACACACCTATACATATAATACATTCCACTATGCATGGAAAAGAAGAATTATTTAAATAATTTTTTTAGAAATTGTCCATGCACTAGCAATTCCTGTTCTTCATCATTCAGAGTTTTGAGTAAATAAGAGTCTTTTCCAAAGGTCTAGAATATGACAAAAGGCCCTATCCATAATGATTCAAAATTTTTGTGTTTTCCTTTGTCTTCAGATCTAATGTTCCATTGCAGTACAAAATCACCAAGTTGAAATTTTCTCTCATCTGCCCTTATGTCAAAAAGATATTTCATTTTTTGTTGCAATTTCATATTTTCTCTTTGGCTTTCTCTTCTCATTTCATCCAATTCAACCAACTGAACCATTCTTTCTTCCATGGGTTCAGGTATCTCAATTTCATCTTCTTGGATGAATTTATATATTGGGAGAAAATTATTAACTGGCATTCTTGACTAAAGACCATACACCAGTTCAAAGGGAGATTTCCCAATAGCCCTTTTGACAGTAATCTTGTCTGCCCATAAAACAAGTTTTAGCTTGGAATGCCAAGCTCTTTTGTTATTTTCCAAGATTTTCTTTAGAATTTTCAAGAAATTCTTAGTGCTAGATTCAACTTGACCATTGGCCTATGGGTGGTATGGGGATGAGTAGGACATAACAATTCCCATATCTGAGCAAAAGTTAGTAAATTCTTCAGACTTGAAGCACGTAGCATTATCCATTACTAACTTGAGGGGAACACAAAATTTGGTAATCACATTATCCATCAAGAAGTCAATGACCACAGTACTTGTTGCTCTCTTAGTTGGGATTGCCTCCACCCATTTTGTAAAATAATCAGTTATTAGCAAAATCCAACTATGCCCCCCACTTGACTTCTCAGCAAATTCTCCTATGAAGTCCATTCCCCACATAGCAAAGGGAGCCTCTGCTACCACAGGGTTTAACAATAGTGCTCCTAAGTACTTCATCTTACTAGAGAATCTTTGACAGGGCTCACATTTCCTGACAAAGGTGTAAGCATCTTGAAACAGACAAGGCCAATAATATCCGGCTCTCAAGATTTTATGAGCTGTTGATCTTATAGAGTAGTGCCCTCCACATATCCCAGCATGCATTTCTTCCAATATCTTCTCTGACTGACCTTTGTCAAGACATAATAACATGATTCCATCTTTGTTTTTCTAGAATAAGTCACCATGCAATAAAACATATTTTTGATATTGCAATCTGAAACTCCTCCTTTGGTTGTCATTCAAGTCATCCGAACATCTAGCATTTTTTAGAAAAGATACAATATTGACATACCAGGGTTGCATTTCAATTCTTGTAATACAATTATCACGTGCACCAACATTATTAACCTGAACTAGGTCCAAATTTTCTTTTGTCATTAATTTCGCTAGCCCCAATCCTCTTACTAATTTTGTGATATGGATTTCTAGATCAAACTCTTGGACTTTGTTTATCCACTAGCACCTTTTTCCTGTTACTTCATTTTGAACAAAAATATCCTTGACAGCAACATGGGGGACATAAGATCTTACCTTTGCACACACCAGATAGGGTCTGAAAGCTTTAACTACTTTCACTAGGGCATAAGCATGTTTCTCCATCAATTGATAATTCAATTTAGCAACTTGCAAGTACTTGTTGAAGAAGGCTATTGGATGTTTGAATCCCTTAGCATCTTTCTATAATTGGACCGCAACAATTGTATGGAAAGAAGAAAACATGAACAAGGAAAAGGGCTTGGTGTAATTAGGGGATACAAGGACCGGTGCTTCTTGAATAGCCTGTTTTATTTTTTCAAATGCCAACTGTGTTTCTTGATCCCATTCAAATTTCACATTTTTCTTCAACAATTTGACAACAGGTTTAACAAGTTCTGTGAAATTAGCAATGAACCTTCTTAAAAAATTGATTTGTCCTAGAAATGACTAGATTCCTTTCAGATTCTTAGATGGAACCACTTTCTGAATATCTTCTACCCTTTCAGGGTCTATTTTGACTTCTTATTTTGACATTACATGTCCCAAAAGTTTTCCCTCAGTAACAGCAAAATGACACTTCTTTGGGTTTAAAGACACTCCATACTCCAATGCTTTTATCATCACCTTTTCCAGATGATTACAATGATCCTCTTCTCTTTTTGAGAAGGCTGTCAAGTCATCTTGGTATACTACCATTAGAACATCTATAAGGTCTTTAAAAGCCACATCCATAGCCCGCTGAAAAGTTGCACCAACATTCTTCAAACCAAATGGCATGCGAGCATATACATAAGTGCCCCAGGGAGTAGTAAATGCTATTTTGAATTGCTTTGATTCTTTAACAAGCACCTGATTATAACCTAAAAATCCATCCATCATTGATAATAAATCACATCTAGTAACTTTGTGTAACATGGCCTCCATATTAGGCAACCCATAATTATCTTTCAATGATGCTACATTTAAGTTTCTAAAATCAACACACAGTCTTATGTCCCCATTTTTCTTTCTCACAGGAACCAAATTAGAGACCCAAGATGAATGTCTTATAGGTTGGATAATGCATGCATCTCTCAATTTCATCAATTCTGCTTGCATCTTAGTAGCCAGTAGTGGATTAATAGGCCTTTGTTTTTGCTTGAAGGGTTTTACCTTTTCTTTAAGAGGGATATCATGCTAGAAAAGATCTTTTCTATAAGCTTTGAGGTCCTCATAAGACCAGGCAAAAACATGCTTGTATTTCTTCAACAATTTTATCAAATTCCGTCTCGCATTGCTATCCTATTTTTTACCAATGTATACTAGTTGGGGAGATGTTTCAGATCCCAAATTAACCTCCTCCAAATCTCCCACCTTGGCATTGGACTTTTGAGTAATATAATTGTCATTTATGATGAACATGCCTTCCAATTCAACCAACCCCATGGGAATGTGATTAGTATCCAATTGGATGACTTCCTGATCAAAAAGATATTCCTTATTATCTACAATTGATACTAAAGATTCACAATCAATTTTCTGACCATCATATTGGTCTACACACTGGATAAACCTGAGAATATCATCATCATCCTCAAAAACTTGCCAATTGTGAATATTTTCAGGAACTGCAGGGCTACTTTTTATTTCAACCATAGATATGCCAGTAAGAGTAGCATCATTATTTTTTAGTGAAACATTTGCTAGGAAATCTGCCATTATGTTATTTGATCTCTCTACCCATAATATATTGAAGGCATCAAATAATTCTATCCTATCCCAGACAACATACTTATACAATTTTAGTCTGTTATCTTTAGAAACATAATATTATCTAATCTATGATATAATCAACTGTGAATCTCCATGGACCTTTAAACATTTAATACCATGCTTGATGGAAATATCCATTCTCAAGATCAATGCTTCATACTCGGCAGTTGTGTTTGTGCATTGAAAAGTCAACAAGAATGAATACTTGAAAGTGATTCCTGATGGGGAGATAAACAAGACTCCTGCTCCAGATCCTTCTTTTGAACATCCTCCATCAAAATAAAATTACCATAGTCCAGTTTGTTGTAACAACAATTCATCCACAATTGGGTCTGTAATTTTTTAATTGTGGCTTGACCTCTTCAACAATAAAATTCTCCATATCAACATTTATGCAACAATTTAATTCTTCAAGTGGAACCACCTCCACCATAAAAGATGATCAGGGTTCCCTGTACAACTTGACCTCATTCCCATTTATAGGGATGGTTGCATAGGATAAATCTAATTGCATCTTTCCTCCTACTTCTGCTGCCCATTGCCTTGATAAGAGAATACCATAATATGGTTTAGTATCCACTACCACAATGTCCATTATGTAAGTTGCTTCAGGGAAAGCAGCAATTTTCACTTCAATATCCTTCAATGTCACTATCACAGGAACTTCCATGTTGTCCATAGCGTAGCAGCTCCCAGCGGATGTAGTGACTCAGAGGCCTAATTCCTTCATCACATGATAAGACATCACATTTTCTGCTGCTCCAGAATCAATCATGCAGTTTTTTACCAAGAAACTATTTACCATTAAGGTGACATAAAATGGATCAACAGACAATGGTTCTTGAGTTATTATATTTCCAATATAAATATTAGAGAATTCCTTGCTCTTTCCTTTTCCTTTCACTAGTGGACCATCTTCTCTAGCATCATTTGGTACCAAAGGTATCTCCGCATGGTTGGGAAAAAATACATCATCTATCCCTTTTAATAGTGCCAGAGTAGCTTCTTTATGCTCTTTTATTTTTAGCATTTCCATAAGGGGAACTAAAAGTTTCTTTTGGGTCAAAGCATGTTTCATGTCAAAAGGGGGCAATTCAAAGGACATATCACTCATCCTTTTCACCTTCTTGGATCTCTCATTTGGTACTAATCCCTCTTTTGATACTTCCCCCCCAGCATGATCATTAGAAGATCCTACTTTCTTCCCACACTTACCATCGTTATCTTCCTTAACATTGAAATCCTCAACAACTTGAGGTGAGTCTTTTCTGACATAAACAGGAGTAGACTTTCCTTGAGCTGATTGCACTATTCTATTTCTCAATTTATATGCATTTCTTGCTTGGTTAATTGCTGCAACAGTCAGAGACCTCTTTTCATCAGCAGTGGGAGTCTTAAAATGAGAATGTGGGTTATCACTTCCTACTGTGTTTATAGTTGTCTATGGAACATTTTCATCCTGATCACTTTGATAGGTTGGATTTTGTAATTGATTTTTAAAATAAGAATTATCCCCTGCACATGAATGATCAAAAGATGATGCAATATTAGAAAAACATGGATATGGTTTGTTTAATGTGAACATATTGATAGCAGGGCCTTCCTGTTCTCTTTCTTCTATTTGGTCAAACAGAGCCTGAGCTACTACACATTGATAGGAAGAGTGTGGAATATTGCAAGCATCACACCAGAGAGTGTTCTCAACATAGTTTTCACTGTTCCTTTTTAAGGGATCTGGGGTTTCCTTTGCCTTCAGGTTATCTCGCCCTCAGGGATCAGTTTACCATTATTCCAGTTTGTCTTGTAGGGGTAATCTCTCAGGTTAGGCTGTTTGTCAAATCTTTGGTTAGGGTATTTATTATCATGGTATCCTCCTCTATCATTTTTATCTATTTTGGCAGTGAGGTCTTTTACTGCACTCACAAATTTATCTACTGTGTCATCTTCTTTGACACCTTTATTAGCTAGTCCCTTCTCCTTCCAAAGCTTATTGTCTTCCCTCTTCCCCAATTCCCCTGATGCTCTCCTATTGCTCTCAATGTCAATTGCTAATTTTTAAGCATCTATTAAGGTTGTAGGGTTTTTATCTCTGAGTAAATAGGACATTTTTCCATCAGCAACATTGATATAAGTGGTAAGGCACACTTCTTCATGTAACCTCAAGACTTGGAAAAGTTTATTCATGGCCTTCTGAAATCTACTGTTAAAATCAGCCATACTTTCATTGGGGAACTTCTTAATGTTATTAAACTCATTTAACATGTATCCAGAATTAACATGCTCTCTATACTATTCTCTAAAAGACTTTTCAAACTCATCCTAGGAAGCAATACTATCATTTGGTGAATTTATAAACCAATCCCTAGCATCTTCAATTAAAGATTGAACAAAAAGCTTCATAATGACATCCTCATTCTCAATTTCAAAGTCAATTATCTTATCACTAAAATCTTTTAGATACTCCTCACAAGTAACAAAATTATTTCTTGTGAACTTAGGGATTTTGTCTCTTACCTCATTGAGGATCACATTAGGGTGACCAGGAATGCCTTTAAAGAAAAGAGCTCTGTATCTGTTCATATGGACATGCCTTCTTTGGAAATTTCTTGGCTCACTATTACCATTTGGTCCGACAGCTCCCTCTTAATGTTGAATAGGTGGGGGAACATTTTGCTTAGGATTAGTAACTTGAATGCTTGGGCCATGACCATTGGGCTGAGCATTTACATTTGGGCCAGGGTTCTTGATATTTGAATTCAAACCAGAAGATGATAACTTAGGAACACCCCCTTGATTGATTTGGATTGAGCTAGCAGATTGATTTTGTGATTGTGTTCCATGATTAACTAGTATAGAACTACTTGCAAAAGTGTTAGTAGTAGCATGTAAGAAGGCTATCTTAATTCTCATATCTGCTGCAGCAGCCTCTAATTCTAATTTCTCCAGTTGCTTGGCCAAATCCTCCTTGGATTTTTTGGCCTTCTTTAATTCAAGATCAACCTGGGATACTCCTATAGGGATAGTCAAGTTCTTCTTAGGCTCCTCTATAGTCACGCTAGCAATCTTTTGCTTACCCTTATCAGGGGCATCCTTAGTAGTCATTTTGAGTTTTGCATTTTTTTCAGTCTCATATGGGAACAATTGCCTAATAATAGGCCTTTCCTTCTGAAATTCATCCTTATCAGGATTTGGGGCTTTATTTGGGATTTTATTTCTCAAGTCATCAAGATTACCAAACAATTATGGATTTAGACTTTTAACCTCTTGAATCAAACTCTTGGCCTTGAGGTCATTCCTTCTAGTTTCTGCTCAGAGCTCTTCCCTCTCTAATAGTAATTCATATATCTTTTGTCCACATTTCTCCTCAGCTTCAACTATTTCCTTTTCTTGTTCTTTCTTTTTTTCTTTTCAAAGCCACAATTTCATCTTACAGTGTATCAGATTCATATGAAGTTGTTTCAGTAGCATAGGTCTCTTTTGGTGGAGCAAGGTTTTCTTCTGCAGGGAAGAAACCTATATCAGCATTTTCCCTATCCCTAAAGGGATCAAAATTGGCATTGACTCTGTAAGCATCAGCTCGCTCTGCAGGTCCTGCATCTTCAGATGAAGATGATTTTCTTTCAGGAATGGGAATCTCCACCCTTCCTTTAGAGGTATGTTTGGAATTATACTTGAAAGTGCCTCTCTTTGACCATTGCTTCCTTTGAGGTGTATGGAGTTCCTCCCCAACATTCATTTCAGGATTTTCTCTAAACTATGATCTGGTATTCTTTTGTTGACTCATTTTCAGAATAGACAAATATCTTCAAAATATGTAAGTGCACCACACTATAATATACAGAGGTTAGAGTCACCACCTCTTTTTAGAGGATGAATATATGCAAAGATCAAGTGTCTTGTCCTAATTAAGGTTTCCTCTTGTAGCAATAATCCGAAATGAAACTTTAAAATAAAGTTTGCTTGATAAATCCTCACCTGGCAACTTCAAGAAAGTAATTCTTCACTACATGTATTAAAGCAAATCTTTTCCATCCAGTGGATTTTCTTCTTGAAAATAGACAAGGAGTCAGATTAGAGATTTTAGATTTACCAATTATTCCAACTGAGACAAGATCTGTATCATTTTCAGGACCAAGACTTTCAAACAGTGTGCCATGATAGACAAGCAAAGGAAACTTGCTTTAATGATTATAAGGAGAAACAAATTAATTCTCAAAATTGTAAGGACAAACCCTTTTATGAACATGACTCTAAGATCATTGCAAAAATCCCCAGTAGAGTCACCAGTTTGTTAGCTCTTTTTCTTGTAGGAATCAAATAAAACAACAATAAATGCCTGACCTCTATTCCCAACACAGATTCTTACATGGAAAAGGCTAATTAACAAGGATGAAATCCTTCTTCACTTTGAGCTCCACAAACTCAGGCAGGTGTACCTATCTTAAGATTCAATGGTTCACAGAGAATCTTACAATGGATCAAGGATTTATAATCCTTCTTCTTTTTAAGTTCTTTATAACTAGGAAGGTTAACTTATTGATTCTCTCTCTAAGGAATCACTAAAATGGACTGTATTCTTCAATACAATAAACTAAACATACATGATCTTGATAACAAAAAGTAAAGATTTTAGTATTTGAATGATTGATGATAATACCACCCATTAGAACTAGACCAATGCCTAATCATGGGTTATAGAGTCAGAACAAAGCATACATACATCAGGGATAATTAATTGAAATACAAACAAAGCTCAAATGGAATGCCTAAAATTCTATCCTCTCATCCTTACACCCCTGTATCAAATTCCTGCATAAACCCTAACCCTCTACAATTATCTGCAAGATTTAAACTCTCCTTGAAAGCAACTCACAAACAATGACATGAATACCTTATAACCAGTACATTCAAATTGCCTTACAAATTGAACATACAAGAACTAAGAGAAAATACAAAAAGACACCATTGATGTTGAAATGGAGATTCCATTGTATTTCATTAATATAAAATTGACATAAGTACATTCAAAGACTCAAAACCAAAGTTCAGACACAATTCAAAAGTCTGCTTTGTAGTTTTTATTTTACCATCCTTATTACAATATTACAACTTGCTATTTATAGACAGCCCTAGTCATGTTGGAATCCTTTTGGAAAATAAGTATGCAACAAGCTACGGATGACTAGGCTAGAGGACAAAATACAGTTTACAGACGAGACAAAATTTCAGGCGGATGGGATAACAAATCTTTGTTACAAGCCATGTAATCTTTTGTCCTATGACTGCCTGAATGCTTGAAGTTGTTCTGAGGTTGCTGGGTCCTTGTCATTTGGAATTTGTCCTCTTGCTGATGCAAAGTCCCCAATATCTGATATTCTCAATCTTCTCAGCATCTTTGGTGCTCGCTATCACTCCTATACTTAGTGTCTTATGCTACCCGAGTGACTACACCATATTTGCTCACACAAGTGGTAAACACCTCATCATCAGGCCAACTGAAGTTGAGAAATTCATCCTTCTGGCTGTTATAATCCTCCCAATAAACATTTTCCTTCTCAATTTCACCCTCCCAAGATTCAAAAAATTTCCTGGCTTTATTTACAATATCAATGGTTAACACAAACCAGCTAGTATTTTCTAATGTAATAATACTTTTTACCCTGGTAGTCAGTGCTTCATTTAGTTGTCTTAGCCATAGGGTTTCATTCTTGATGTTCCTATCCCATTTGAACATATTGGGGAACATATCATATCTGTCTCTAGAGAACTCTCCTCTCAAATTATCCACTTTTTTGATAACCATGTCCTTCTTGGTGTCCAAGTTGACCATCAATTTAAGGCATTTGTGGGTCCTTGTCAGAATGATGTCAATATTATCTTGCTCCTTCGAGAGAGAGTAAAATGGTTTAATATGGGGTATTTTTACCTTCTAGTTATCAATTATTAGGTCCCATTGTTTCTTACCCTCATCGTGTCTGCTCATGATGCCTGCAATCTTCTTTCCCAGTAAATAGAGGTTGGAAAGGTTGACCTCACTAGCACACCTCTTGAGGTTGGAAAATATCTGGTCAGAATGCCTTTGCTTCACTAATTCCTCATCCTCTTTGTATGCAGGGGAGTCTTTAAGATCCCTTTTTCCCTCTTCTTCTAGCCTTGATCTTTCATTGATCAACCTATTTTTCTCAGCCTCTAGTTCTTCTCTCTTAGCATCAATGGCTTCTTGGGTAGAGGGACTCAAAGGTGTAGGGGATGGGGGATAAGTCACAAATGGACTAGATGAAGAAGGTTGATGAGGATCATATGTTAGCATTATTGGAGGGGTAACTTGGGCCTTTTGCTTACCCTATAAGGTGGCAATCACCTTATCCTTTTCAATGGACTTCAATACGTCCTCATTGTATGCCTTTAATGTTTTCTCAAAATTTTCAGTCAGGATCAAAATCTCCTCATCTCTTGTCTTTGCCACCTCTAAATTAAACTTTGCAACCTCAAGAGTGGTGGTAGATGCTTGTTTTGCTGATGTATCTGAGACCCTACTTATAATAAGGCTACCCACCTGTTCAACTTGATCATCTTTATTGTTCCTCCTAGGATCTCTTTTCCTTAGGTGCCACATGACAAGGGCTGCATGATCCTCACTAAATTTTACTACTTTGGAAGCTTGTTTAGCTTCCAAGTCATTATTGTAGACAGTTTTGGTCTTTTTCCTCACTGCATCAAAAACAACAGCATCTGCAAGATCCCACTCTGGGAGTAGTAATACTCTTTCCCTTTGAACCATTGCTCTTCCTTTCTCAGGACTCATCTTTTCAAATCTAGAGATCATCTCTAATTTGATCTCATTTTCAATCTCTTCATAGTTCCTCTCAGGTTGCTCAGATTGCTTTTGTTGGCATTTTCTTTTAAACTCATCTATATGAGTTCTCCATACAAATTGTAGGAATGCTCAAGTCTTAACAAACTTATCATCAGAGAGAAATTTATTGCTAGATTGTAATGTCAAAGGATCCAATTCCTTTCTAGCATACTCCGATACTGTTAGGTCAAAAGTTGCATTTTTAGGTATTTCAGGCATACCTTCCTGTAGCTCTTGAGCTGTGACAAATATTTGCCCAACATTTCCCATATGCACCATTTTCTCTGCCACAGACTACTTGTCAATGTACAATGGGGATTGTGAAGGAGAGTATACATCTGCTTGCTACTCTTGTTGTTCTCCTTCTATCTTTTGCCTCTTGGGAGAAAGTTGTGATTGGGTACTGGGATCTAATGGCCTTTTTCCTTTTGGATCCAAAATCTTCTTTGTTTGAGGCAATACAGCCTTATAACCCTTTTTCTGATATACTACATATTTCCTAGAAGGAACATTTATGACTAGAGCTATTCTACTCATTATAGATTTTTCCCTTTCCGGCTTAGTTTGTATGATATTTTCCCTTTTTTGATTTAATGCTTCCATGATACCTTCAAACATTTCCATCAGAGAATCTATTTTCTTAGCCCAAGGTTGGAATACCTTCAATGGGTCATACAATTTGTCAAAGTGATTTACAAATTCCAGGCTCTTCTTGTATGCAAGCCATTTTTCTTTCCTAATGGCTTGATCCATTATGTCAAATTTGTTTCTTATAATATCTTTAGGAAAGTTGAATTAATGGTTCAATACCAGGCACTTTGTCTTTTCTCTGAACATACCTATAATAAAAGCCTCAAGATAAGCACACCTGGATGAAGTTGTGGTTAAATGGTAAGGGGCCATAAATTTGTGCATGTGTGACCATCCTCCCTTTGTAATAATAAATTGATGGGCTATTGTAACAGTAGGTAAAATAGTTCCTCTCCCTTTTCCAGTCAATGCCTCATCCTGCAAGCCCCCAATTTTTCTGATTATCTCAGCCAATCCCAATTTCATAGGCACTTTGTAAGGAAATACATAAAGGATTCCCCTGAAACCATATACTCCAAAAATTGGGGAAACTAGATACAAGATGATATCTCCCCAATTATGTACAATTTTCAACTTTTGGTTATAATCCTTAGGTCTCAATAATTCTAACAGTGATATAGGTATCCTAGGATCATCATCGAACAAAAGATTCATGATTCTGGCAGCAAAACATCTATCAAAAGTAATATAACTTGCCTCTTCATTGTCCCAAGTCATATCTGCATTCCACTGTTACACTGGAATTTGTTCATCATCTTTGATCTTGACCAAATCCATCTCCTTTTCAAAAAATCCTGGCCCCCTTGAATAACAACATGTACATTAGAAAAGAATACCAATTGAAAGGCTTAGTGACCTTTCTGGCTTGGATACCTATCAAGCCTTCATGTATCAAGTCTGCCACATAATGAGCAAAATCAAAGGTCACTGGTAGATGAGGGTGTAAAATATGTACTAACATGTACATATAGTGGATAGGCATCTCCTTTTCTTGATCATGACCCAAAATTTGATACAAGGCCCTGTAAACTCCTATGGCCTTTGGAGAAAAGTAGTCTAACTTGAATGGCTCCTTGGTATTTTTACCTTCCACAACCAAATCTCCAATTTTGTTAAAACAATCTATCAAGGGCCCATTTCTGAAATAATCCCTTTGAGCTTGGTAGATCACTGTGAATTCCTTGAAATCAATATATCCATAGGGCTATTTTCATCATTCAATTTAAAGACATTTTTAATTTCATCAACAGTTATGTTGACCATAATGTATCCATTTTTGTCCCTGATTACCCTGGCTATTTTAGCATATTTATCAGGCAATCTCATTAATAAATCTATATCCCTAAAAACCCTGGGCACGACCAATTTACCTACATTGAATTGCCATACATTACTGTTTGGGACACAAGCATGCCTTTGACTGAAAAGCATCCTAAATAGTTCTAGACCCGCCATTCCTATATCTGCATCCCTAGTCCATTGCCCTAGATCATACAGACCATCACCAGGCTTGACTCGTGGGTTCTTGGGAATCATCTCTTTTTCTTGAGTTGGATTGTTGGTTGACTTAGGAAATTGTTGTAAAAATCATCACAGAAATTTCTGTCTTGATAATTTTCCTTACCTGAAAACTCTCTCCTGGGCGGCATTTCTTAATAGAAGCTCTACAGTTTTAAAATTCAGCAATATGACAAGATGGACAAACTGCGAATCCTAGTAACTCTTCAAAATTTAAGAGATAGACTGAAAACACACCAGAAAAATACCCGTTCTGTAAACAACTCTGAATTCAACCACTGTAACTTTCTTTTTTCTCCGTAACTCAACAATTGTGTTGAGAAAATAAAGAAAAACTAAGTAAATAACAATCCCATCACTGGTGAGAAATAAATTTTACTTCAGAGCACACATGTTTTCCATTACTTTAGTCCACTTTAAACTCTTCGAGGTTAACAGTTCAGAAACATTGAACTGGTATCTTTGAATTGTGACCGTTGATTCTGATGTTTTTCATTGCATCTAACGACTTATATAAGTCTTTCCTACACAGGACACATGTCAAGTTGTCACTTTCCCTTGAAGTTGAGATCTTCACTATTAGTACATATGAAATAAATGACAACCGTCGATTGAAATCTTACGTAAGCTTTGTCTTATTCACTTTCATAATTACTTGGACCCACCTGGGACAGATGTCAAGTTGTCACTTTCCCTTAATGTCGAGATCTTTAATAGTTACTTTATATGGAATAAACAACAACCGTTAGATTTGAGGCTGATGTAAACACTGTCCAACTCATCTCTGCAGCTCTTTGGACCCACCTATGACACATGTCATCTCGCCGCTTTCCCTTGATGAGTAATTCAAATGCATCTTCACCATAAGGCTTTACGCCAGCCGTTAGATTAAATCTAACTTGTCCTCCTTTTATCTTGACCTTTTATGACAACACTCTGGCCCACCATATTCCACGTGGATTTACGTCACATTCCCTTGATGAGTTATTTCATGTGCATCTTTGTTATGAGGGAAAGGGACAACCGTTAGTTTAAGCAAAACAACATGACATTTACCAAGTTTTACAACATAAGTGGACTTAGGACTTTAGGGAAATAAATATGATCGTGGGGTTAGACAACACCAACTTGATAAAATGACCACTTAAAAATGAACCCATTCGACAAGACTTAAGTGAAAAAGGTAACACAAAATTAGAACATATTTGAACGCTTAGGTTTTTATGACCAAAACTGCATTAGAAAGCATGACAAAAGGGTTTTTCACATTTCAACTAGGTTAATGACCAGAATATAATTTTCCAGAGGCATGGGACAATTTTTTAACCATGATTTTGAACCTTTGAATTGCACAAATGACAGGGGATCTCAAAATTTTACCAGACAAATCTTGAACATGAAATATCACCAACAACTTGCTTATTCTATTTTGAGATTAACTAATACTACTCTTCCTACTTTCAAAACTTTCATTAAGGATTTGTGTAGTGGACTTATTACTCTTTTGGATTATGTGAAGAATTGGGTAGATGATACCTCACCTCATAATCTTCCTACTCCTATCATGCCTAATCTAGCTCCTAATCTTCCTAATCCTAATCCTATCAATCCTAATGCAATTCCAAATATTCCTATTTCTATTTCTCCATCTTCAATCCGTAGTTCTTCCCACATTTAAGATGGGGCTCAAGCTAGGATTCATGATAATGATGTTCGAGAATTATTTCATTTACCTTCACCTCCTTATCCAACCCATGATTATGTTAAATGGAAAATGAAGGAAACCTCTTCTAATCCTATCATTCCACTGTACACAACATTTTATCATGAGCACCATAATCAATCTCCTCCAATCGAAGCTTTGCAAGATTAGTACACTACCAGATATACTATGGTGGATAAATAAGGCTTTAAAGGTTTAGGGCTTGGTATTAATGAACAAGGAATTAAAAACCTGATTCATTCATCTCCTAAACAAGATATGCATGGTATAGGTTTTCCACCTCCTCCAATCAAGGTAGTGGATCTTAACCATCATCCTCCTCTTCATGTTCTTCTTCCAACACCTTCTTTAGATCACCCTGATATTCCTCAAGATGTGGCTAAGAAAGTGTATGTCCAATTAATGAATTCTAAGAAAAAAATCTTCAAACCTATTTCAAAAAATGCTCTTTCTAAATATAGATGTCCTTTCATTATAGTAATAAACATTTACTTGCTGATTGTGTGCATTTCAAGTTATATGTTAGAGAAAGAGCTTCTTTAGGAATTATATCTCATTCCCGAGCAGTATTACAATTTCTTCATAATTTTGATATATGGCATTCCCCTCATTCTTCTATAAGTTAGATCATATTTTTTTTCCTCTTTTTCTTAAATGGGGGGTGAGAGGTATTTTATTCCAGTCTTCTAGGATCTATTTTTGCTCTTAGCATATATTTTGTTTTGAGTTTAATTAGTTATTCTTTCTATATTCTATCCCTATAAATTTTTCATGATATCTTTTTTTTTAAGGACATTTGTTTTGTAAAGATATCTCTTGATATAATTTTATATATCCCTTTCTTTCATCCTTGGGGGCAAGGTATTTTCCTTCTTCCTCTATCTAAGGATCTACTTTCCTTAGCTTAGTGGCATTTGATTATCATATAACATTATTTCCTTATAAAGATGTATGTTTTTTACTATGGATACCCTCTTATATGGGAGGTGATTGTCCTAGGTCATCACCTCTTCTTTATTTTGCAAACTATGCTCTTGATAAACTCTTGCCTTTGCTTTGGGTTATATTTTGACTCCTTGATTCTGAGATTCCTCTTCCTCTTCTTCGTAGGGGCCTAGATGATTGAATCTTTGGTCCCTCTTTCTTTAGAAGATGATATTTTATCTTAAGCACTCATCTATGGTGGAGGTCTTGATGATAAGATCTCTTCCTATTTTAGGATCCTTTTTTCCATATGCGTCATATCCATTTCATGATTATCTATATTCTTAGAGGTAAGGGTCAATACTCTTGGCTAAGGATATAGTGTATATTGTTGTTAAATTCGATATCTCCTTACCTTGTGAAGTAGGTATCCTCTTTCTCTTCCTTATCCTTACTATTGGGTAGTCATGATAAGGAGGGGGGCATATATAGGGTCTCCCTTATACTATATTTTACATTATTTTACATTTTACAACATGCTAAATCCTCGGAACGCACATAAGTTGCTAAATCCTGAAGAGACACACATCTTTATTTTTATTTTTGCTAAATCCTCTGAAGGTAACACACACATGTTGCTAAATCCTGAAGAGATACACATTTTACATTTTTGAATATGCTAAATTCTTGGAAGGTAACGCACATAAGTTGCTAAATCCTGAAAAGACACACATTTTATATACTTTCCATAGTGACACAAGAATGTGGATCTATGGATATTTTTTTAAGCCATCAGAAGACACAACAATTACACAACACATTTTATGGGTGAACCTATTGGGCTCTCCCTCCTTGGTGATTCATGGTAAGGTGGTCATCGTACTAGGTGAGATAATCACTTTCTCTTTTCTCTCTTTCACTTTCATACTAGTAGGATTAGATCATGAAGCTATGTTATCTATAGTGTTTCTCTTGTCTTACTTATGTAATCATGTACGCTCTTTATGATTAATTACTCTTTACTTATGTATCTTTATGCATGTATGTTGAGTTAGAATCCTTGGTCTGGGGGCTTGTGTCCTCGACTTAGTGATGATCCACCTCATTGCGATCCACCAGAGTCTTTCTTCTAACTTTACCGCAAGCATGTTCGATTTCCATACTTTCGCTAAAGTGGGGGCTTAATGTATCATATTTAAATGGAATTAATTCCATGTTAAGAAAATTTATCCCTCCTTGGGGGATTTTTTTGACCACCATCATATTGTCCCCTCATTTATGCATCCTCTCTTACTTCTTTGTCTGTTTAGGACCCTGATTGGGCCTCTCCGTACACCTCCCATTCCATCTGGCATGTTTTTGAGGGGTCCTGACCCCTTGGGTCAAGGTTGACCTTGACCTTGACCTAGTTCAAGGACAAACTTGACCTTGAATTGGGTGCCCCTTTCAAATTTGGAAGCCATTCAGCTGCCGGAGGCCATCAAAAATTCATTTTCCTACTTTCGAGTCGGCTATTTTGGGTTCCGAAGTGACAAATATTAAATTATATTTAATATAGTTCCTCTTCTATGGGCATGGGTTTAATTGGAATTTAATTCTCCTATGTCGGCCTCTCTAGATGATTGTTCCCTAGTTTTATATAAAAGGAAGCTTTCTCCTCTCATTTTGAGGAACCATCGATCATGTCATGTGAAGCAATAACTATCAACCAAGGTGAAATCAAGAAAGAAACAAGCATCCATTATTCTACATGTTTTCAAGCTCTCAAAGTGTTCAAGTCTTCCTCTTAAACATTCAAGTTCACCATTGAAGATCAAGGATTCAAGCTTTCAATCCTTCGAAGGGATTAGGTTCAAGTATTCAAGATTCATCATTAAAACCCTAGATCTAGCCATTATGGTGGTGTGATTTTCCTTCAAGATCCTTTTTTCATCCTCAACACTCATTCATTCTTACTTCAAGGTGTATTCCAAGCATACAATCATGGAGGTTTATGGTTTCTAATTGAGTCCAAACTTTCATATTCACATACTTGTTTACATTAGAAATATAATTGCATATCTATTTGAATATCATAGCTTCATTATTAGATTTACCTCTACTACTTGCTAGCATTCTTTACTTCAATTATTGATTTCAAGGTTAATTCCTAAATCAGGGTTTGACTAAGGCAAACCCCTCCCCAACAAACAAACCCCTTCTTCTTGCAAGAATAGGTTCAGGATAGTAGATTGGGATGGAGATTCAGATACCCTTTTTGGAAAAATTTTGGGATCCGAAAGAAAAATTTTAGTCTGAGACTTTTTAGGTTGATTGTGACCTAGGGTGCAATTAGAAATTCTGGCAAATGGTGACATTGACATGAGGGTACAAATTGGGACTGTCTCAGAATGGAAAAAGATTTCTGGGTTTTGTCCGTCTCTACATTTCTATTCCAGATCTGGTCATGTATTTCCCAGAAACTCAACACAGGCTTCAAAAAACAAAATTATTTGATCTGCAATATTTCAAGGTTAGTGCATTTCTCCTATTCAACTCAATTAAGGTTTGCAATCTATCTAAATCTAAAATACACATTCAAATTAATCAAATCAATCAAACTTGGGTACTTAATATCTTCCTTCCTTATTCTTGTTTCTAAATGATTGATTCATTTATGCATTGATCCTTTAATTTGGGTTAATCAACTTGGATCTTTAATTTGCATATTTAAGGATAGAAGGAGAGCATCTTATTTACCCCCATAACAATAATAAACACAACATATTTAAATGTAAGGGATTTTATGTTAAATGAACACACCATACTTACTTATCAATCATTTTATCCTTTACACTTCTCTATGACTCTAAGCAATTAATTACATCAGTTTATAAAGCCTTCACAAGCATCAGGTCAGCCTAAGAAGGATTACATTCACCAAGAATAGGAAAATGTATTACATTTTTGGTCATGACCTAAATCATAAGAATATCTCACACATAGATAAAACATGATGATCGAACCCACAAATAGGTTGACCATGCACTTAGAATCTTTGAGATATGCATCACGAAGCTTTGTCAATCGAGAAAATCCTTCACGAGATGGGAAAACACAAACTGGTCATGAAACATGAAGAACAAAGATGTTCTGTTAGAAATCCAAGATATCTAAAAAAGGAAGCAATCAATCAAGATGCAAACCAAGTGAAGGTAAAGCATGATGCCTGGAACACTCCTGAGGTTCACAATAACAACTGATCCAAATTGAAATAACACTGAAAGAAACTCAACAACAAATAAAATGGAACTGAAAAAAATTTATTTTTGGTTGATGCAAGATTGCCAAAATCCCTAGATGCTCTTGCATTAGACACCCGAGGTTATTTGAGAAGTGAGCCTCTCACTTTGCTGGGGCTAAAGAAAAACCAAGATGGTCAAACTTAGCTTGATAAATCCATGAAGAATCCTCAATTGGTCTATCTTTCCATTTCACAAGATATTCCTTGTACTTCTTGCCTCTTTTACTTTTGCTAATTATACTATCCAAAATCTTCTCTATCTCATCCATTCGCTTCTTAGGATACCGCTTCTCAACATTTGATTCATCCCTTTCACAAAAATCTGATTCATGATACTCATACCAGTCTACAACATTGAATATAGCTGATATATCCATGTCCTTTGGTAACTCCACTTCATATGCATTCCCCAAATCAAATCTCTCCAAGACTTCACACGGTCAAAACTTCCTCATCTTCTGCTTGTTTTATATTCCATCTAGAAATCTACCCTTCCTCAAATAAACCATCACCTCATCTCCTACTATAAATTCCTTATGTCTCCTTTTCATATATGCTCTCTCCTTATACTTCTAGTTCATATCATCCAAATGCTATTTTACTTGAACGTGCAATCTATTTATGTGTTCTGCAAATTCTTCTACTTTTGCACTTATCTTGAATTCATGACTGATATCCCTCAATTTTGATACTCCTTTAAGATTCATTCCGATAACTATCTCAAATGATGTCTTCCTTGTACTTCTATTCACTAAATTATTATATGAAAACTCTGCTTGTGCAAGAACTAAATCCCAATTCCACGTCTTCTCTCCAACCAAACATCTTAGTAAATTACCCAAAATTTTATTTAGTATACCTCTGTTTGTCCATCTGTTTGGGGATGAAATGTAAAACTAAACTTTAATTCATTATTCATCTTCCTCCAAAGTGTTCTCCAAAAATAACTAACAAACTTACTATCCTTGTCTGAAACTATACTCTTAGGTAATCCATGCAAACTCACAATCTCTCTGAAAAAGGAATCCACTACATCTACTACATATGTTGTCTTCTTACAAGCTATGAAATGAACCATCTTAAAAAATATATCTACTACCACAAATATAGAAACATTTACTCTTGGGGTCGTCGTTAATCCAAGTAAAAAATCCATGCTAACGTCTTTCCAAGGTCTAGTTGGCACTATTAAAGGCATATACATGTAACCACCTAAATTTGGTCTGTTCCAACTATGGACCCTATTTTTCCTAACTGTGATCATACCCTCGATTATGTCCAAATGCCCCTGTTACTGCTTGACATAATTCTTCTAATCAATTTAATATCTTAGGTGATTTTTATCACTGAATTATATTAACTATTATAGCCATATAATTTAAATCAATTTAGACCAATTAAATAAAACCAAAATCAAATATGGCTATAGTATTTAATTATAAAGGAATTAAATAAATCCCAAAATCAATTACCCACTTGAAAAATAACCCATTCCCCTAGCCTATTTAATTTAATTAAAATGGCTATAGTCCCCTAATTATTAAAAAGAAATAAAAAGATTAAATAATTAATTCTTATATTTTTGAATGAATTAAATAAGTTTAATTCATTTAATTAATATTCCCCTAAACCCCAACCTAACCTATCTCAATCACTTCCACCCTGGGTTCTAACCCTTCTCAACCCATTCACCCTTGCTAATCTAATCCTAATCCTAATTCTACCCTAACCCACCTCCTAATGTTGTCACATTCCATTAATGAATGATTAACAACTCAACCCACTTGGGAGAGTCAACTTTCTCAAGCTTGACTCTCTCCAAGTCCACTTTCTCAAGCCACTCTCTTACACCCTCCCTTGCTTCTTTAAAGCTTTCACTAATGCCTTATTAATGAAGATGCCTTAAGCCCATGTCTCCTCCATGCTTTATTAATGCCCAAGGCATTAATGAATCTTACACCTCCATTAATGATCCCCTTCATTCATTAATGAGCCTTGTCTCCCCCCTCTCTCTCTCTCTCATTCTTCTATAAATAGAAGCCATTTTTGAGATTAAATAAGCCTTCACCTTAGATTTTAAATGCATTGTTATGCTGTTAGATTAATCCTAAACTAATATTTCACTTCATATTTCATGCTTTTACATTGTTATTATTCACATGCTTAGAGCTAGAATGCTTGTTTATCATCTTTTTAGCTTATTTTAATCTAAAAATCCTTCATGCTAGCTTGTATTCATCACTGATTGTAGCATATTTTGAGGGCTAATATGTTACTAATCACACTCTTCTTAGTTAGCAGGCAATAGGTTGATATTAGGTGGTTTTACATGCTTGTCTAACTATTTCGAGCTAATGAAATGACTTATTGAGTGTTTGTGTCTTTCTTAACAGGTTCCCAAATACATACACACATTTTTGGCGCCCACCGTGGGGCCCGATTTTCAACTTGACCTCATTTTCTAACACTTTTTTGCCAATTTGTATGCTCAGGATTCGAACACAAAATCATTTTTAATCATTCAAGATCACATCCCGGATACGCCATCGTATCACAGAAAATTCAGATCGTATCTGAGATTTCCCAGATCGTTTCTGGTTTGGGCTCGCACCTAGTCAGCAAGGGATCGTATTCAGGGTAAAAGCTTGTATATGGTATACTATGTCGCATTTAGTAAAAATTTAGGCTCACATCTAGTAAAAAATCTTTTGCATTCGGTTTACCTAATCCTAACATATTGACAAAGTGGTGTTTGTGGTATTTTATAGCTTAACAAGTGTTTGTAGGGTATTTTTGAAGATTTTTGTGGGAGTTTACACCAATAGATACTAACGTGGTTTTACAGGTTGCCAAACCCCATCTTGACTTCTATTTCCTTGCTTTGCAAACTTAAAACCATTTCTCCACTTGCTAAAACAACTAGATAATATGCTCTTTTCCTCTTGAGGAAAATCAGAAAATCGGACATTGTCTTATCATTTGTGATGAAATTGGGGGTAAATGAACAAGCAAACAAATCACTTAATTATTTTTGGATAGTAAATGAACAAAACAAAGCACTAAATATGTGGGATTAAAGAATAGGTTCAATTGCTTAAATTCTTTTTGGATAAGAAATTGAACAACACAAATCATTAAATCATTGTGGTTAATTGAACAAGGCAAACTTTCCCTTTCAAGCATCCTATTTTCTTTAAAATAGGAACAACTAAATTTAGCTCAACATAACTTGAGGGAATGAATTTTGCTTTGAGTGCTTTGGGAGAAAATGGCATGGACTAGGAGAGTATGCTCTTCTTCTTTCGAAGAATCAGAAATCTAGAAATCCTATGCTCACCAATCCTGGTTACCTATCATTTAAACAGTAGAGGGCCTACTGGTTGAGGAAAAAAATCTCCCGAGAATGACCCCAAATGAGGACAGGTCTTACGCCAACCTTTCCAACTCACTATAAATAGTTGCTTCCTCGTAAGCTAAAGCCTCAGAAGACGGAACTGGTTTTGTTCTTGGAATAACGACATCATTCCTTGAACATATCTGGGTATATGTAGAGCGGAGCCACTTGAATCTTGCTTGTGAGACTACATATATTCAGGTGCTCATAGGCCTATACGCCTCAATTTTTCCTTGTGCAATTCTATGGGAGACATTTTCAAATGGATTGCCCAATAATCTACAACAATTTCAACTGAAAGAATACCTGATTCATCCCCAAAAGGGTGATAATCTTTGTTTAAGGAAAAAATTAATTGCCCCAAGACACTCGTCATATCATGCCCTCACTTGCATTTGGAGTCGGCTAATACAACATCATGACTGGAGCCATTGCATGCTTGGTGATGGATGTAGTCTAATTAGCATTCGAGTGTGTACCTAAGTCAACAAGCAAAGATTTTCATCCTCCACCTAGAGAATAGGACAAAAGGAGTGTTTATTTCACCCTCTTAACAATGCAAAACTGTTTGACGTGTCCAAAAAATCATTAAAAAGATAAGCTCCTCAAAATAATCAACAAATTTCAAACCCTAGAGTACAAGTGTTTTTCACGCCTTACAACACTTCTTGATGCAATCTGGAAACAAGCAACTTCATGCACTTCAAAAACAAATTTTTCAAAACTGACCCAAATTGACAAGACTTCATAAGATCGTATCCTATTTTTCCCAAGTCGCATCTGGTATCTAGGATCATATTTGGTATTTAGGATCGTATCTGGTCAGAAAAAAGTCATATCCAGATTCTAGGATTGTATCTGGTATCATCAGAGGCTCGTATCTGGGAGCTCGCCTTCAGGTGAGTGGGCACTTATAGTAGTTTTTCTTAGGAAGTCTTAGTTGCTTAGGATACCCTTTTCACTCTTTAGTTGGTTCCTATTGTCTCTTTTTGTCTCCCTGTTGTTATTTCAAAACAATTTTGAAATGTCCACCTTGCATGCTTATTCAGTCTTTCACGATCAGTTCAATACGTGTGGTCTACCCATTTTCTATCAACAACTTGATTCCCAGCTCACTATCAGGGCTTTCTAACCCTCTAACACTGGAATCATTTACATCCACTAACAACAAATAGTTACTTCTACCTAGACACACCCACTTGAATGATTTGAAAACCTTACTTGCACTATTGGGAAACGTTAACGAAGTTGAGAAACAAACTTCATGGTTAACACAAGACGCAACTAGTACAGAACTAAAGGATCAAAAGTTCCTCCTAAAACACCACACTTCCAAGGAGAAACTTCTCGCAGTTCCCTTTTTGATCTAGATTCACCTCCAATGGATAGCCATGCTAACGATTGGAGTAAGGCTTTTGAGGGTTATAATGATGGCATAAAAGCACAATCTGAAGGCATGAAAGAGGAAGAAAGACCCAAGTTTGAACATAATCCATTTGGATCAGACAGTGAAGAGGAGATTCTTGAAGATGAATACGAAAAACTCAAACAAAGCAGACGGATCCACAAGCTATTGAAATGGATAATTAGTGACGATAAAGAAAATTACTTTCTCCATCTAGCATCCACAAGTGTCAAGTTACCCAAGGATTATAATGTGGAAAATCTCAAAGAAAAGGAGGTACCAAACCCAATATCTATTCTCACCAAACAGCTCAATCTAATGCAAACAGAGCTCACCAACCTCAAACAAGAGAAGGAGAAACCTAAAACAAAATACTCTTTGGATGCCATTTGTCCATTTCCTTTTGACAAGAGTATCACTATGGTCTCGTTTCCTCATAATGTGGCAAGGCCAAAGTATGACAAGTACATGGGAGAAATTGATCCACATGACCATGTAAGGGAATTTTGTGCTCTAAGCATCGAGTACATGCACGAACCCACATACCTCATGTGGCTATTTCCAGGAATTCTAGGAGGTAATGCCATGGAGTGGTTCTCAAAATTAAACCCTAAGGTCAAGACATTCAAGGAGTTGATTCAACGATTCATTCAACATTACTCCTACAACATCCAACATGATGTAACTATGATGGACCTATACAATACCAAACATAAAATTGGAGAATCATTCACACACTTCCTACAAAGATGGAGGAAGATTTTTGCACGATATTCAACGGTCACTCTTGAAACATAGAAGATGGAAATCTTCGTCAATAATCTCGTGCCTGAATTGAGCTATGCTCTATAAATGCAAGACTCTCCTAGCTTCGATAGGATGATTAAAAATGCCCTCCGTATAGAGGAAGTCATGGTAAAAAAGGGAGAGATCACTCTTCAGAATGAAAATAAAAGCAACAACTCCAACTCCAAACCTAAATGGTGGAAACAAAACAAGAATGTTGTTAACCATAGAGTGGTTGATGCCTCTAACATTAATTCTAAACCCAAGGCATTTAATCTAACCAATGGCATGCAAGAAAGAAAATAATCTAAAGTAACACCTCCCATTCCCAAAGCAAACAATGATAACAACAAAGAAAGAACCTGGACTTCAAAACCCCAAAGAACATTCACTCCTTTTGGGAGAACCTCTTGAGACTATTTTGAAAACATTGGTGGATAACAAATTTCTTACGATTCCCAATTCTAAACCATGGGAACAAATGGTCAAACCCAGATGATGGGATGATAACTCCTATTGTGTCTTCCACAAAAACAAGGGACACAAGACTAATAATTGTCTCAAACTTAAACATGTCATCCAAGACCTCATCGAAGGAGGTAAGATCAAAGTTGACAGACATACTACCAATGAGGATCATACAACGTTCAACAAACCTTTTCCTAATTACAATCAAGGAGAAACACCTAAAGGGAAAGGTAATGATATAAATTACACCTATTCCAAGAATGACAATGTGATTAATATGCTCAATATCAAAACTGAATCTATCAATGTGGTCACGATTAAAGGTGCCTCATCCTCCTCAAATGCTGTCACATGGAGCCAAGCATAGGTTACAATCAAGGGACATCCAAAACTGACATCCACATCAAAGGTTCCTATTATAACTATTCCTAAACTAGTAGCAAAACCTATAGTCACTATCCCTAGAGAAAAATATGACTTGGTAGACCAATTGCAAAGAACCGCTGCCAAAATTTCCATCTTCGAGTTTCTCAAGATATCCACTGTGCATAGGGAAATCCTAGAAAAAGCCCTACATGCTGCTAATGTTCCAAAGGATATAGATATAGACAAGTTTCAAGTGATGGTCAATCACATCTCCACTCCACACTACCTCTCCTTTTCTGAGGAGGATGATAAGTCATTGACCCATCCACACAATCAACCCCTCCATATCGAAGTCCTTATTCATAAATCCCATGTTAGACGTGTATTGATAGATGAAGGTGCAGGATTGAATTTCTGTACACTGGATCTCGTCAGGAGACTAGGTCTCTCAGAACAAACAATTGACACTAGAAACAAAATAACCATCAATGCTTATGATGAGGAAGAAAGGTCCTCCAGGGGTCTTATTTCTCTCCCTATCAAAGTTGGACCCATCGAGAGGAACGTCATATGTCAATTTATAGACTTACCACTAGCCTACAACATTCTACTAGGGAGACCATGGATTCACGAAATGCAAGCTATACCGTCCACTTATCACCAATGCATAAAGTTCCCACATAATGGGATAAAAGTGATGATTCCTGCAGATGCCAACTATACTTGCAACAATATCAAAGTAGGTAGCATGATCCCACACAACAAAGAGGCTATGGATACCATTGCTCCTAAAACTACCAAGGACATGGTTATGAAGAGTTTTAGCAAGACCTTGAAACTCAAAGAAATAGGTAAGGGAGAGTACAAACTGGACCTGACTCCTTCACTGACAGATCTTCCGGTGTCACCAAAATCCTATGGAAAACTGTCATCAACATTCATGCCTCTAGCATCCAAAGAGCCAGAAATACACAAGGCAACTGGCATGATAAAGGCATCCACATATTCTTCAGATAACACAGAAGAACATGTAGTCTTGGACTAGCTTTACAAAGGAGAACCAGTGGAATCTGAGGTCAAACATGTGAAGATATCCCTAGAGCAGTATGGAAAGGGATATGATTTCCTCAAACTAATGGGTTACAAAGGAAAAGGACCTCTGAATAACATAGGACGAGGGATCATTGAACCCATACCCATGGATTTCTGCCTCAACAAAGATAAAATAGGACTGGGCTTTAATACTCAATGCAACAAACATATTTCAAAAGAGAGTCCACTTTTTGAAACGGGGAGTGATAAAACAGATGAGATAATATTGGAACCATGGCCTTATGAGAGATTACTACATATTGGTATAGAGAATCTTGAATATCAAGGAGAATGCTATGTACCTAGCTTTGAGGTACCACAGGATCTTCGCACTCCTTTGCTAGCGCAACCTCCCATTCAAGAGGTAGGAGACACCATAGCAACAATCACTCAAGAAGAACCCTGGCCACAAAATCTACATCCTAACTAGGGGCAATTGGTCATGATTTCACATGTCCTTGATTTACCTCACTTTGATCTACAAGCAGCTAACCGATTCCATCAAATAAACATTGCTAAATATTTAAACAAATCTGATGATGATGTCACAGACTCTCATGACTATGAGTGGGATCGGCAATCTATTACCTCTAAGGATATTGGAATAGATACAATTCACATGTTTGTAGCCTCCTTAGCTCCTAGTAAACAAACAGACACTCCTTTCAATGATACTGACCCTCCTGAAGAAGAAGAAGAAGAAGAAGAGTTCCTTCCCCCGATCATTGATGAAGACACTGGTGAATACATAAGTCTACAAGAATTTCATAGGCTACAAGCAAGAAGCCTCCTTTTACAAAGGGATGATGATGAGATATCTACTGATGAGTCACTAGAGTTTGATCCATATATAACTCACAACAACCCTTTTAACAATGATATTATTCTTATTGATCTAAACATCGATGAAATTAACTTAACAGACCATGTCATGTCGGTTAATAGTCTTGATGCTAACATGATGCTATCCTTCCCAGAATCTGACTCCCTAACATTGGTACTTCCCGACCTAATTGATTGGATTGAAACAGATCCTATTCCTATCCTTGACTTTCCCAGTGACCACTCCCTAGCTTGTTATCTTAATGCTTGTGAACCTTACCCTTCTTCCACCAATGCAAGGAGCAAGAACATGTCACAGGAGGATATCAAGTTTCTTAGTCAAAACTAAAAAAGAAAAAGAAAAAGCGGACTGATGGTGAAAACCACTTTGTGGTAGTATCAGATCCCAAAATAGGAGAGATCTTTGGTATTGATAGAACCAACTCTTGATATTCTCCCTGAACACTTTTAGGAGAGATCTTTGGTATTGATAGAACCAACACGGCCAATAAACTTGGGCACTGTTGAAAATCCTCAGATAGTTCATCTAGCACAATCTTTATCAGAAGAAGAGAGGGTACAATTCATAGAGTTC
The DNA here is from genome assembly GCA_018584345.1 of Thuja plicata. Lineage (NCBI taxonomy): Eukaryota > Viridiplantae > Streptophyta > Pinopsida > Cupressales > Cupressaceae > Thuja > Thuja plicata. The sequence continues at coordinate 2,121,331 of MU228492.1, read as the reverse complement.
CTGAAGGAGAAGAAGATCAACTTTGCATGGTCCTAAACTGCTATGCTAGGGCTAGATCCTAATCTCATCATGCACCACTTATCTATAGCTCCTGGGATTAAGCCCGTAAAACAAAAACTTAGAAAAATGCATCCTCATGTTACATTATTGGTGAAAGCAGAATTAGAAAATTTGTTGAAAGCTGGATTTATTCGAGTCATTGCCTATGCAGCATGGATCTCTGATGTGGTCCCCATTTCTAAAATTGATAAATCTATTAGAATCTATACAGACTTCAAAGACATCAACAAAGCATGTCCAAAAGATGACTTCCCTCTACCAAACATTGACATGATCATAGACCTTACAGCAGGCTACTAGATGTATTCATTAATCGATGGATTCTCCAGCTATAATCAAATCAAGATCACCCCTAAGGATCAAGAGAAAACTGCATTCACATGTGCATGGGGCACATTTTGCTGGAACATCATGCCATTTGGGCTAAAGAATGCCGGTGCAACATATCAAAGAGCTATGACAACCATATTCCATGACATGATGCATAAGAACATGGAGGACTATGTAGACGACACATTGGCTAAATCCAAAGAAAGAGGTACTCACATTGCTGATTTAAGGAAGATATTGGATTGAATGGAACTGTTCCAACTTAGGCTCAACCTGAAGAAATGTGCCTTTGGGGTCCAATCATGCAAGCTCCTAGGATTCATCGTATCAGCAAAGTGAATCGAGGTAGATCCTGCAAAGGTAAAGGCTATTATAGAGATGACTCCTCCATGTAATATCAGTCAAATGAGGATGCTACAAGGGAGACTCCAGTCTATCAGGAGATTCATGTCCCAACTTGCAGATAAGGCACAACCCTTTACTAAGTTACTACATAAAGGGGTTGCATTCAAATGGGATGAACACTGTGAAGCAACCTTTAGAGAATTGAAGGGGTACTTGGCTGCTCCACCCATTCTTATGGCGCCTATTCATGGTAAACCCTTTCTCCTATACATTTTACCTATAGATACATCCCTAGGAGTATTACTGGTGCAAGAAGATGAGACAAAGAAAGAACAAGCTATCTACTACATTAGTAGAACCCTAGTCACTTATGAGCTCAATTACATCATTATTGAAAAAGAATGCTTAGCAGTCGTCTTTGCATCAAAAAAATTGAGACACTACATGCCCTCTCATACAGTGAAGCTCATTTCCAAGATAGACCCTCTAAAGTATCTTTCAAGCAGAACAATATTAAAAGGACGTTTGGCAAAGTGGGTCCTAATTCTCAGTGAGTTTGACATTGAATATATAGAATGGAGAGCTATCAAAGGACAAGTACTTGCAGATCAATTGGTTGATTCAGCACTCCAGGATGATGAACCATTACTAATTGAATTTCTTGATGAAACAATCATGCATCTCACTAAACATCCATGGAAGATATACTTTGATGGTTCATTCACTCAACAAGGATCTGGAGTAGGGGTTCTCTTCATAACTCCAAAAGGATACAAGACTCCCAAATCTTACAAATTAATGTTTCCATGCACCTACAATATCTCAGAGTATGAAGCATTCGTCAATAGCCTCAAGCTATCCATGGAATGGAAAATTGTAGAGTTGCACGTGTATGGTGACTCCCAACTAATTATCAATCAAGTCAATGGGGAGTATCAAACAAAAGATGAAAATTTGATGCCCTACAAGCAACTAGTTGATGATCTGAAGAAGTACTTTGTCTTCATCACCT
>MU228492.1:2081488-2119534 GCA_018584345.1 Thuja plicata | reverse complement strand
ATGGTGACTCCCAACTAATTATCAATCAAGTCAATGGGGAGTATCAAACAAAAGATGAAAATTTGATGCCCTACAAGCAACTAGTTGATGATCTGAAGAAGTACTTTGTCTTCATCACCTTCCAACAGATACCAAGATCAGAAAACAAGGCTACATATGCTATGGCTACCTTGGCTTCCATGTTACAACTGGAGGAGCATCAATTCCGCTATGACTTCTTGGTGGAAGAAATATCTTATCCTACCTTTTCTAACCCTAACTACCAGATAATATTTGCCTTGAATACCCCAGATCAATCTAGGTATGCTAGTATCATTGCTTACCTTTCTGACCAAACTATTCCTGCCAATCTATCCAGGAATGAGAAAAGATCCCTGATTAGGACAGCATCACGTTACGTCCTGATAACTAACAACCTATATCGACACAGTCTTGATGGTACACTTCTTCGATGTTTATAACTCAAAGAGTCTGATCTAGCATTAAAAGATGTCCACGAAGGTGTATGTGGATCACTCTCAAATGAATTTTCATTAGCTAAGAAACTGCTCAGAGTAGGCTATTATTGGCCTACCATGGAGAAAGATGCTATTCAATTTTCAAAAGCATGTCTTAAATTCCAGACACATGGAAACCTTATTCATGCTCCTACCATAGAACTGATACCTTTCAGAACACATTGGCCATTTTGGCAATGGGCCTTTGACTTGGTTGGAAAACTACATCCCAACTCCTCAAATGGACACAAGTTTACCATTATGGCCACTAAGTATTTCACAAAGTGGGTCGAAGCCGTGCCACTAATCAAAGCCACTGGCAAATAGGTAGCTATGTTGATTCTGAACTACATTATTTGTAGGTATGGGATACCCTCTTTAATTGTGACAGACAATGGGGGCCAATTTAAAAATGAAGACATTGATGACCTTTGTGAACAATTCCATATTACTCAACATTGCTCCTCAATCTATTATCCTCAAGGTAATGGGTAGGCCGAGGCATCAAACAAGAATATTCTCAAAATTCTACACAGAACTGTAAGCAAGTCTGGTAGAGACTGGCACCTACAACTGAATCTGGCACTATGGGCCTACAGAAAAAGCATTTGAACACCAATTGGAGCCACACCATTTTCTCTAGTCTATGGCGCTGAGGCATTATTACCTATTGAGGTTGAAATCCCATCTTTGCGGATATCTTTACAAGGACTAGTTATTGATGAGCAGTACCGCATAGATAGGATAACTTCTCTGGACCTACTAGACGAGCGCAGACAACAAGCGTTTGATCACCTCAAAGTATAACAAGAAGGTATGTCCAAAGGTTACAAAAAAAGGGTCAAACCATGCAAATTTGAAGTAGGAGACCTTGTCCTCAAGGAGAATCCTAAGAACCAGCCTAACAGGGAGTAGAAAGGAAATTTTGAACCTAACTGGCTGGGACCTTATGCTATCACTGCTAATTTTGGGATTGAATCTTATCAATTAGCTACCCCTAAGGGAGACATTCTCCCAGCTCCTATCAACACTCTACATTTGAAGTGGTTCTACGCTTAATGTTCAGCTAGCAGAGCCTGTACATCAAAAAGTTCTTGCAAAATACCAAAAACATTCAGAAAATTATTCCTGAAGAAATCCAAAAATAGTAGAAAAAGTCTTTCAAAAAGGGTATCCTTGATGAAAACCTGGTAAACAGGCGCCTTGATACTACAAAAACATTCAAAAAAGCAAAAATAGTAAAAAAAATTGGAAAAGAGAAAAGTGCCTTGATGAGAACCTAGTAAAACAGGCATCTTGGTAGCAAAAAGAAAGAAAATGATCTTGCCAAGTGGTGAAAACCTGGCAATCAGGCATCACTTGTGTTTTGTGCTCCATCTATCAATGCACTACTAATACTAGGCCTTCATAATTTTTCCTGTGCTCATACACTGACTTTATTTTCCTACATGACTCTCTTATCCTCACTTGGGATTTGTCTATCTTTACGTCTTAGGAATAAGTCATTCTGCACCGGGGGCATCTTTGTTGGCATAGTCAGTTGCAATTGCTAGGTTTCTCTAGGATGGTTTTCCTCACAGACATAATGTTTTTTGACACATGCAAAACTATGTCACTTTCCAAAACAAAGGTGTCTTTTCAAAACATGAGACATGACATTTGCATTAATGGAGATCCTACAAAGCCATGTTGGATCGCAAAAAAGAATGCATTATCCTATCAATGCATAGATGTGGAACACCATATTGCTTATATTCTAAATTTCTAATTGATGAATATCTACTGTGTTTGACAGATGAATGAACAGGTCCTACTTAAACACACAGTTTGATAAATGGTTTGATTATGATTCTTTTATGTCCTGATGATGTTTTCAACTAGGGGCATCTAAGTCATTGTAAATTTTATTTGATTGATTCTCAATTAATGATTTCTTATGTCTCCTTAGTTACTCAATGATGTCTGCACAAAGACAAAGAGTTACAAGGATAGGGGGCATAATGTTTTCTTGCATTTTTGCGTATGGTGGTTGTTTTGAATGATCCTATAAATTTCACCTGACTTGGATGTTTATGGTAAGAGCTGCCACTATGGGTGGATAGCTGCATATATCTCGATCTTTGTTATGTGTAAACTATGGTGAGTTTGACACAATTTCCTTGTCTATTTTCTGATCCAGATTCTCACTAAGGTATACGAATCATAATGTACCCAAGGATATAAATTTTCAAGGTCATTGCGGGTCCAATATCTTGCCTTATTAAGAATCTGGTATATTAAAAGGAAGGTGACTATTCTGATATCTTGGATTTTATGCCTTGGTACCTAAGTCTATTTTCAACATTTCAATAAAATATAGTATTCATACTTTCATAATATCAGTGGGTATTAGTGATGGTTGTACTATCAAGAGGTATCCGTTCCAAAACCGCCCAATGATGATAAAAATGTTGCAAAATTTTCTAAATCAGTGACACGTCCTAAGAGTCTTCATATAGCTACATTTAGAGATTACATGATGCATTTATTAAACAAACGCATAAGGAATTTTAAGCTCAAAACTGGTTTCTATCTTCTACTAAAAACATCAAGTTAATTACATCATCTATGTTACTGATATCAAATATCATTGCACATCCATACGCATACATTTTGCATTCATTGAAAAGAAGAAACTGGAAAATACAAAACAAATAAAGCATCCATGTATTGCATTTTTACTTTTTCATCCTAAAGTGCATCCATACATCTATTTTTGCATAACTGAAAAATCAAAAGAAACATACATTTGCATTTTCACATAGGTATCATTTATAACATATTTATATCAGTAATAACTCATCACATCCAAATCATAAAATGATGTTATTATCTACAAAATTAACTCATCACGAGACCAAGATATCATCACATGTGCAAAAATATACATTTACCACATCTATGAAAGCAAAGAGAACTCATGAAACATGTCCGAATCCAGAAACTGCATCAGATATATATCATCATAATATGGTACAAATCAAAGCATAAAGAGTATCAAAGCATAAAGAGTATCAAAAAGCATAAAGTGTATCAGTGAGCATAAAGAGTATCAGTACGCCAAAAATGAATCAGATATATGTATGAATGTCATCTACAAAAAAGGATCTCTGAAGGATCCAAATATACAAGGAGGGGATCTCAACAGGATCCAGATATACATGTGTAAGCTCAAAATACACATGTCATACAAAATGATACAAACATTTCAGCTTTTTCCCGCCCCCTCTCCTTGATCAGGAGGAGGAGGAGGTGGTGCAAAAGGTGCTAATGGAGGAGGCATGGCCCCCTCTGACTGCTAGGCCACTCAAGAAAATGAAGGAGCTCTCTGCCCATTTGGAACTACTGCATGATATAGGGCATAATAATATGTGGCCCTCTATCCCTGATGGACTGTTGTACAGGCTGGTGCATCCCTCTTTGCCCTGAGTCTCTCCATCTACCTATCCCTATCTGTGAGCAAGGCATCTGATATGGCCAGCCTCAACTCTGCTATTGTGTCTTTGGCCTCCAAGGCTATAATCTACGCTTGGAGCTACTCCCTCTCCTACTCACATCTTGACAAAGGATCTCCATCCCTGCCTACATCCTGATCCTATGGCCTCTTTGGTGGCCCCTGCTGCCGCTGCCTCTACTAGTCCCTAGTAAGGAGTAGACCAGTATGTCTCCATGGGGCCATGAATATAAACCTCTACTATCTACCCTACCCACTACTGCTCACACCACCTATATCCATGGCCTCTTTGCCACCACCCCTGTCATCTCCATCATGCCCATCATCCGGAGGAGGACGTCTGCCATCCCTACCATCATCTCTGCCAGCATCATGACCCCCATGTCTCCCCGGAGCCGTATCTCTACCTCCTCTACCCCTGACAGGTCGATCATCAGGATCATAATCAAGTGGCTCCTCTATGCGAGGAATTATCTCCTCTGGCACAGTAAATTGAGGAAATGGATACTGGAGCATCTCCAAATCATATCCATTTGAAACCCCTGCATCCTCTACATCTAGACGAAGGTCCCAATCTACTGCCACCATGTCCCTGATCTCCTGATGTGTAGTCTCGTAAGTCAACTGTGCACCCCATAGAGGTGTCTCATCCCTGGTACAAGCATAAACTACAACATCCTCTGTACGGCCCTGTCGCTGACCATACTGCCTTAGAACTCTGGTAATTAGAAAATTATCTATGATGTACCTCATCCGGCCAATCAAATATCTACTCTGACACAAAAAAGGTACCTGTCGGGCATCAGAAGTCCATACCTCACAGTCTAGATAAGATCGCCAGACAACCTCTATCATATCATCAAATAGACGGTGCCAGTACTCAACCTTGCCCAGATGGGGCTGCTGTAAAAGGCCTGCATACATGTATACGTAGGGCTGCTCAGGTGCCCTCTGCCTATCTACAATCAGCCATGTGACAGGGATGTGCTCCTAGGCCCAAATTTGCAGAATGAGTATACCCATTGTCATACTGCGGGTGTGATGGTATACGATCTCATGGAGCTCTCTGTACAAGTGCGCTAATATGCAACTTCACCAAGAAAAATGTCAATGGTGGGAGATCATCTACTCAACCATGCTCACCCAACCAACCAGAAATCCATGCTAACCTCTATCCAGCATTAGGATGCCGCCTACCAAACCAGCTAAGTACACAGCTAATCGATCATAGTGATCGACCATGTAATCCCATGACAGGTATTTGCGGTCTATGGTATCATCCTAAAAGAATCTTTGTGTAGTCCCAATCGCTATGCCAGCTCTGGACTCAAAGAAAACCTCATGTCCAACCATCGGTATGTGGATTATCCTCCAGACATCCTCCGATGTCATAGTAATCTCGCCTATCGGTAAATGGAAGGTGTTGTGCTCAGAATGCCATCTCTCAGCCAGAGCAGTCAACAACCCATGGTTTACCCTGATCTTGGGTAAACCTATCAAGCAACACAATCCACATCAAATCATGGTGGTCTACTCATCATCCGACAATCGGCCAGACAATGCAAGTACACATGCAGGATAAGTGCTGTGAAATGTGACTACGTCAAACTAGGCCTGATTTTGGACACAACAGTAAAACATCAGAAACTAGCTACATCAAGGGGCAGCCTCCTACTCCGCTAAATTTATTCAAATTTCACAAGATGCCAACAGATCAAAAAATTAAAAAATCTAAGTCTTCTACCAGATGTGATCCTAGAAATACAGGATGCGATTGTGTATACGAGATGCGATCCTTGAAAAATAGGATGCAATCCCCTGATGAATTTCCTAATAAAAAAAAACAAAACCTAAGTAACTGGATGCGATCTGGGAAAACCCAGATGTGATCTGGGAAAACCTGGATGTGACACAAAATTCTAGAAAAATTGGATACGACCTGAGAAAAATCGGATGCGAGTCAGGATTAGCAGGATGCGATCCTAAATTCAAAAGGCTATAACTATCACAAAAATTCATGAAATTCAAAATTACAAAATCCACAGGGTAGTTTATCAAGCACTTACCGGCGGTGGGTAGTCGGCTGGTCGCTGATGTTGGCGGCTCATCTCAAAATGGTGCTTCCTCACGGGGACTACCATCTTTTCTGCAGAGCTCTCTGAATTTCTATGGAGGAAAGTAAAATTGAATAGTGAAATGGTAATTTTGGAGGCTTATATGGGTCTTTTGAGACATTTAGGGTTTTTGAAACTCCTCCCAGACAATTACAGATTCATTTCTATTCTCTTTTTACTCAATCGAGAATCAAATTGAAGGTGCCTACGATGTTTCTCGCAGCACAGTGTCATTTTTGTGGTAGTTTCAAAACTTCCAAGTTTGCTTCATTTGTTCCTAACATTGGAAAATACTACACTTTTCATCCTACATCTTGGTCTAAACATCATTTTATCAGCCTTATCACTCATATTTTCACGTAATTAACTTGGTAATCGTGTGTTTCTTTTTAAACACACCTTCTTCTACTCCATTCTTTCTTGTGCTAACCGCTTCCTGCAAGTGTTATGTTCTTTTCAACTGAGGGATTTATTATTTTCCTTCAATTTTGTTCCCGAGGGGGCATGATCACACTATCATCAATTAAATTTTTTCTTGAAACTGCATTAAAAAAAGACTTTGTTATCAAACAAACTAGGGGCATACTAGTTTCCTTGACTAAGTCAGAACTATTGGATAGAAAGCTTTGGTTCTCATGAGATGATATCCTATGTTTCCTCATTTTTAAAAGATTTTTATTAAAGCTCTTGGTAGCTTCTTACTAATTTTTGAATGACAACCAAGTTCAAAATTAGTATTATCAATTTTTGGACGACAATCAAGTTCAGAATTGGTTATTTTAAAATCTTTTATTGATCTTTGGATGAAAACCAAGTTCAAAATCAATTCTATCAGTTTGGTTTGATCAAAGTGCGAGACTAATCTCAGCAACATTTCGTTTGATAACCAAGAACGAGATTCTCAATCTTTCTGAAGTCAAAATCGAAAACTTTCTTTGAATCAATGCGCTGCTCGCACATCAATTCAAAGAGGGGCAAATGTAACCACCTAAATTTGGTCTATTCCAACTATGGAACCTATTTTCCCTAAGTGTAATCATACCCTCGATTATGTCCAAATGACCTTGTTACTGCTTGGCATAATTCTTCTAATCAATTTAATGTCCTAGGTGATTTTTATCACTGAATTATATTAACTATTATAGCCATATAATTTAAATCAATTCAGACCAATTAAATCAAACCAAAATCAAATATGGCTATAATATTTAATTATAAAAGAATTAAATAAATCCCAAAATTAATTACCCACTTGCAAAATAACCCATTCCCCTAGCCTATTTAATTTAATTAAAATGGCTATAGTCCCCTAATTATTAAAAAGCAATAAAAAGCTTAAATAATTAATTCTTATATTTTTGAATGAATTAAATAAGTTTAATTTATTTAATTAATATTCCCCTAAACCCCAACCTAACCTATCTCAATCACTTCTACCCTGGGTTCTAACCCTTCTCAACCCATTCACCCTTGCTAATCTAATCCTAATCCTAATCCTACCCTAACCCACCTCCTAATGTTGTCACATTCCATTACGGAATGATTAACAACTCAACCCACTTGGGAGAGTCAACTTTCTCAAACTTGACTCTCCAAGTCCACTTTCTCAAGCCACTCTCTTACACCCTCCCTTGCTTCTTTAAAGCTTTCATTAATGCCTTATTAATGAAGATGCCTTAAGCCCATGTCTCCTCCATGCCTTATTAATGCCTAAGGCATTAATGGCTCTTACCCCTCCATTAATGTGCCCCTTCACTCATTAATGAGCCTTGTCTCCCCTCTCTCTCTCTCATTCTTCGATAAATAAAAGCCATTTTTGAGAGTAAATAAGCCTTCACCTTAGATTGTAAATGCATTGTTATGTTGTTAGATTAATCCTAGACTAACATTTCACTTCATATTTCATGCTTTTACATTGTTATTATTCACATGCTTAGAGCTAGAATGCTTGTTTATCATCTTTTTAGCTTATTTTAAACTAAAAATGCTTCATGCTAGGTTGTATTCATCACTGATTGTAGCATATTCTGAGGGCTAATATGTTACTAATCACACTCTTCCTAGTTAGTAGGCAATAGGTCAATATTAGGTGGTTTTACATGCTTGTCTAACCGTTTCAAGCTAATGAAATGAATTATTGAGTGTTTGTGTCTTTCTTAATAGGTTCCCAAATACACACGCACAATACAATCCTATACTCTGACTACTTTCCTTAACAACTTGACAAATTTTACAATTCTAAACAAATTTCCTTACATCCTTATGAATTTGAGGCCAAAAAAAGTTCTCACTCACCAAAGACACTATCTTATTGATTCCAAAGTGTCAAGCTAATCCTCCATAGTGTTTATCCTTAATCAAATTATCCATCATTGAACTTATAGGTATACAAAACTAAATTCCTTTGAATAACATACCTTCTTGAATGAAATAATCCAACCACTTATTTCAGTCTGCTACAACAGGTTCTCTACAAGATTTCCAAGGTTCTACAAAGTCAGGGTCTTCCTCATGTACAAATTCTTCAACTCATTAAATCATAGCACCTCAATTCTCATCTCTGTCAGAAAATTTCTTCTTCTACTCAAAGCATCAATAACCTTGGTTGAATTCCCACTCCTATGCTTCAACACAAATGTATAACTCTATAAGAATTCAACCCATCTCATATGTCTCTGGTTCAACTTACTCTGACTGTTCAAGTATTGAAATGCTTGATGATCAATATACAATAAAAATTCCTTAGGCAACAAGTAATGTCTCCACTTCTTCAAGGATTGAACTATGACTTAAAATTCTTGAGCATAAACTGGATATCTTCTCCTCGTATCATTCAATTTCTCACTAAAATAAGAAATTAGTCTGCCTTCTTGAGTTAACACTTCTCCAATTGCATTCCCACTTGCATCACAGTCCACTTGAAATACCTTGCTGAAATATGATAAAGCTAACACATGTTGTTCAGTCAGCTTTTGCTTCAACAAATAAAAAATCCTTTATGCTCCATGTTTCCACTTGAATACTTTCCTATCTCCTCTCATTGTTTCTGTCATAAGACTACAAATCAAACTGAAATTTCTGATGAAATTCTGGTAGAAACTAGCCAATCCATGAAATATCTTACCTCTCCAACACTATCAGGTGTAGGCCATTCAATAATTTCTCTAACCTTCTCAGGATCCATCTTCAATCCTTCTACAAAGATAAAGACATCCCAAGTATACTATCTCTTCCTTCATGAAAGAACACTTCTTGATGTGTATCAACAAATTTTCTTCCCTTAATCTCTCCAATACTTGTCCTAAATGAAAAAAACATCCTCTTTTCTGTTACAAAAAACCAAAATGTCATCAAGATAAACAATCACAAACTTAACCAATAATTTCTTCAATAATTCATTCATCAACCTTGTGAAAGTACTCGGTGTATTATTCAATCCAAAAGGCATTACCAACCATTTATATAATCCTTCATTTGTCTTGAATGATGTTTTCCATTCATCCCCTTCTCTGATTTTGATATGATGATAACCAATTTTTAAATAAATCTTTGTAAAATATATTTCTCGACTTAAACAATCCATTATGTCATCCATCATAGGCAAAGAAAACCTATAGTTCATTACAATCTTATTAATTTCTCTTGAATCAGTAAACATGCTCCATTCTCCATTCTTCTTTGGTGCTAATACTGCTGGTACAATACAAGGACTCAGACCCTCTCTGATCAAATCCTTCCACAACAATTCCTGCATTTATCTATTGAATTCATCATTCTCTATAGGTATCATCCAATGTAATTATTTATTAGGAAAAGGAGCTCTAGGAATTAGATCCATACAATGACTAATACTTCTCTTAGGTGGTAATCCATTAGGCACATTATCTAAGATTATGTCTTCATACTCAGTCAACAATTCTCTTATCTTCTGAGGATGTTCCACTACCAATTCTAATTCACGCTTTTTTAGGAATCAAAGCATAACACATACTATCACTTTTCAAATCATCCAAGAATTTTCTTCCTTGAACCAAATTTTTTTTGAAACCGGTGCAATTATCATTCTTAGGAGTCTCAACTAGGGGTAAAAATACTTGTTTCCTCCCATTAGCCACAATAGTATACCTATTCCTTCTTCTATCATGCAAAGCTTTCCTATCATACTACCATGGTCTACCCAACAAGATATGACGCACATCCAAAGGCATAATATCATGAAGAAATTCATCATGATAAGATCCTATCTTAAATTTTACTAGGAATTGTTCACTTACCAGTACCTTATGATCATCGTTTATCCATGCAATCTGATAAGGCATTAGATGTTTTAACCTCTGGAACTTAAACTAATTCACCAACTCCTCGGAGGATAAGTTATCTGAACTTCCACTATCAATGATCACTTTGCAACATTTTCCTTTAACTTTACATCTTGTTTTGAACAAACTTATCCTCAATAATGAATCTTGATCTATCTCTTCATGACATAGGGCTCTCCTAACTATTAGGACTTCTCTATCTTTGAGTCAGTTCAAAGGTTCGCTAGATTATTCTTCCACAAAAGAATTTCTGCCACCGTTCTCAATCTTTTTGTTTGAATTTCCTTTAGAACATTCAAAATCTTGGTGTCCTTCACCACCACACTTGAAACAATTTCCTCTAAACAATCTCTTATCATCTTTCTTGTAGCTACTAGATTCACCTCCTCTCTTAAAATTTCTGCCATCCCTTCGGTATGAGTTTTCTTCCTTGAATTCTGCTTCACCTTTTCTATGATCTGAATAAAATCTTCCTCCTCCCAAAGATCTACCCCTCTTGGATCTCCCACCTATTCCTCTTTGTCATTGTTCACGTCTTTTGTTCAATTTTTCCTCAACTTTTAGGGCATATTGGTAAGCATCCTCTACCATTTTCAATTTAACCAAATTGATCTCATCTTGAATTGATGTCCTCAAACCATTCAGGTATCTTGTAATGCTCTCAAAATCATTATTTGTATGTCCAGATTTGATATCCAATCTATAGAATTCTTTGGTATATTCCTCCACACTAAGATCCATTTTCTTTAGATTTTGCAACTTCGTAAACAAACTTAATTAGTAATCGGTAGGTAATAATTTGGCCTTCTATTTTTTCGCCATCCTTTCCCATGATTTGATCTTGTCCTTACCCCTTCTTTGTATATTAGTCTGCAAATTTTCCCACCATAATGATGCATGTCCTCTTAAATTTGTGCAAGCATACTTCACCTTCTTATCTTCATTAGTACCTTCATAATCAAAGTACTTCTCCATTTCTGTGATCCAATCAAGTAATTCACTTGAATGAAAGTTACCATGATAATCAGGCAGACTGAAATGTGGTCTTGTGTTAACTCTAGTTAGGGATTTTATTAATCTAGCATCTCCTTGTTTAAGTTTAGGTTTGGGTTGTGCTTCACCTTCTTCAACTACTTCTTCATTTGTTTCTTCTTCTGCATCAATTACAGCTTCAATATGTCAACCTCTCCTCTGGGCCATTTTAACAAGATCTAATTTAGCTGCAATCTATTTCAACATATCTAACACAATTGGATTTGCATCTCTCCTTCCACATCTATCATTTCATCTCCAATCCATCCTAAGAAAATCCTCTGCAAGTGTGGGTTAGATCCTTACTCTTCTACCCCACAACTAATCAAATTCAAGACTTTGCTAACTCAAGAACCACGATCTGCAACAACAGAATCAGAAGCTCACTTTGATACCACTTGTTGTAGTCAAGGATAGGATGAACGTCAAAGAATTTAGTTTAATCCTTGCAACAAGATTTACACAATGGAAGAAACACAAATTATGGAGAGATAAGCAAGGTTTTCTTTCTTATTATCATCCAAAAAACAAGTACAATGGATCTGCAAAATGCAGTCTTACATTCTAGGCATACATGCCTATTATTTTGAACCTTTGATAGGTTATATTTTTATACTAACTTTGGATCATGAGTGTTTTGAGAGATTCAATTAGAATATTCTTCCACAAAAAGAATTTCTACCACCGTTCTCAGTCTTCTTGTTCAAATTTCCTTGAGTACATTCAAAATCTCGGTGTCCTTCACCACTACACTTGAAACAAGTTCCTCTAAACACTCTCTTATCATCTTTCTTGTAGCTACTGGATCCAACTCCTCTCTAAATTCTACCTTTCCTTCACTATGATTTGAATAAGATCTATCTCCTGCAAAATATATACCCCTGTAGGATCTACCACCTCTTCCTCTTTAGCTCTGTTCAATTTTTATTAAGATTTTAGGGCATATTGGTAAGCTTCCTCTACACTTTTCAATTTAACCAAACTTATCTGATCTTGAATTGATGTCCTCAAACCATTCAGGTATCTTGAAACCCTCTTAACATCATCTTATGAATGTCCAGATATGATATCCAATCTATATAATTCTTTGGTATATTCCTTTACACTAATTTCATTTTGCTTTAGAGCATGCAACTTCCTAAAAAAACTTACTATGTAATCAGTAGGTAATAATTTGGCCTTCAATTTGTTTACCATCCTATCCCATGATTTGATCTTGTCCTTACCCCTTCTTTTTCTATCGTCCTGCAAATATCCCCACCATAATGATGGATTTCCTCTTAACTTTGTGCAAGCCTACTTCACCTTCTTATCTTCATAGGTACTTTCATAATAAAAGTACATCTATTTTATTATCCAATCATGTAATTTATCTGTATCCAAGTTACCATGATAATCAGGTGGATTGAAATGTGGTCTTGCATTAACTCTAGTTAGGGCTTTTATGAATCTATCATCTCATTTTTCTAGGTTTGGGTTGTGTTTCACCTTCTTCAGCCGCTTCTTCATTTGTTTCTTCCTCTGAATCACTTACATCTTCAATATGTCGAGCTCTCCTTTGGGCTATTTCAACAACATAAAATCTAGATGCAATCTATCTCAACATATCTAACATAATTGGATCTACATCTCTCCTTCCACCTCTAGCATTTCCGCTCTGAGCTATTATGAGAAAATATTCTACAAGTGCAGGTCAGATACCCCACAACTAATCAAATTTAGGACTTCGCAAACTTAGGAACCATGATCTACAAAAATAGAATTAAAAGCTCTATATGATACCACTTGGTGCAGCCAAGGAAACGAGGAACATCAAATAAGTCAATCCAATCCTTACAAAAAGAGTCACACAACCAAAGAAACAAAAATTATGGAGATATATGTAAGGTCTGCTTTCTTATTATCATCTAGAAATCAAGTACAGTGGATTTGTAACACATGTAGTCTTACAATCCAGGCATACAGGCCTATTTTTTGAACCTTTGATAGGTTAGATTTTTATACTATCTATCACAAGCTCATGTTGATAGTTATATCTAGTGAAGCTATATTACTTTTATATTCCTCTAAGGGATCAATTACACCAGTTTATAAAGCCTTCACAAGCATTAGGTCAACTTGAGAAAAAACACATTCTCCAAGAATAGGTCAACATATTATATTATGGGTCAAGACCTAGAAATCAAAAGAATCTCTCACAAATAGATAAACAATGATGATAAAAACCACATGTAGGTCAACCATGCACTTAGAATCTTTGAGATATGCACCACGAAGCTTTGTTGATCGGGAAAATCCTTCGTGAGATTGGAAAAAAAAAACTAGTTGTGAAACGTGAATAACATAGATGTTCCACCAACAATTGAAGATATCTCAAATGCAAAGCAACCAATCGAGATGCAAACCTAGGTGAAGGTAAAATATGATTCCTGGAACACTCCATGAGGTGCATAATAGAAACTGATCCAAACTAAAAGAACGCTAAAAGAAACTCAACAACAGATAAACTAGAAAACTCAAAAACTTTTTTACAAAATATTTTTGGTTGATGCAAGATTGCCAAGATCCCAAGATGATCTGGTATCAAAAATTTATGGAGAAATACACAATAAAAAAATCCATGTCTCTCTATAAAGAGGTAGAAAAAGAGACAATCATGATCCCTTCTGTAATTGTCACAAATTTGGAGAAACTGTGGCCAAAGAATAAGCCATATTTGATAACACTTCTTTATTTTCTTCCCTACACAAGTGCCAAGCATATCTCTTATGTTTAGAGATATTTATTTTGTAAACAAGTACTTAAGATTCAAAATCCTTCCAAAGTTGGAATATGAATGTAGCAATAATGTGAAATTATCCAAAATTTTAGAAGGGGAGAGGGATCAATAGTTGTGTAGGATAATTTTGAGTCAATATATAATTCTTATAAGGAGGACCCTAAAATTTCAATTGTTAAGAAATGTAAAATGGACACTTACCTATGTTGATGCTGTCAAGGAAAGAGAAATTCCCAAAGGAGATGTCCAACCTTATAGCCCGAGTCAACACAATAGAAATAAAAAACAAACAAAGTGCTAGGAATTCAAACATAACATTTTTTATTTTCATCAACAAAAAATTACCTAAAATTGACTTCAAACATGCGAGGCTGTAAGGCCTTCCCGGTTACAAAAAAAAATAAAAAATCATTCTCAGATCCTAATTTTGTTCTGCTTCACCTCATAACTATCATCCCCAAGGATGCTTCTCTCTCCTGTAGATACCTCAACACATTAAAAAACTATATTTATATATTTACACCAACAGGTCGACCCAAATAAAGAATTACAAGGAAACATGTAATAATATTTTGGACAAGACCCAAAATGTAGAACATCAATCATCAAATAAGACATAGGGATGTATGATCATAAATGTAGGTCCACATGAATGCTAGTAACCAAGATCCATGATTGTACATGCTAAAACCCTATAATCATTAACCAAATTATGAATTCTCCAGATTGGTCCAAACAAGAAATGGATACGTTATCCATAGCCACTAGATGAATCCAATATCGAAAAACCATGAACCAAAAGATATGTGAGAATAGGAAACTACTCCTAGATAGGTCCTGAGAATCAAGGCATGATCACACACAAAGATTCCACCTAGAAGACCAGGAAATCGATAAAAAGCACAACAACCAACTAGAAAACTGAAGAATAGAATAGAACAAGACCTATCTAAAGATATCTTCCTTGAAATAGAATAAAATGCGATGCAATCATAGACAAAGAATATACAATATTTATAGAACAAATCCATTCAACCACATCAGATAAAGAGCTAACAAGGGTGATCACCACCTAAAACACCAAATATTGTCCAATTGGAACAAAACAACAAACAAACAAGAAGGAAATCTTTTGGTTGATGCAAGATTTCCAACTTCCCTAGGATGCTCCTGCATCAGACACCCCAGGTGAAAAATATGTTCCATGAGGGGAAATAATGAACATATGATGGGATTTAAAACATATATCCCATACTTGTTCCTTATCCACACATCCTCTTTTCTTGCAATCAAAATTATCTTTCCTTTGTCCTCTTTCTGATTCTGCAAGTTCATCTGTCATGCACTCTTCTCATATTTCCTATCTATAAATAACATGATCTGACCTCTACTATCCTCTTTCTATGCTCTAATGCAATCCTTCATCTTCTTTTTATTACCATTAGTACTTCTCTGAGCCACATCATCATGAGAACAACTGATGAGATTATTATTAAATTCAACACCATTTGTATCTTGCTCTCCAACACTTACAAGTGTCATCATCTACTACACTACCATAGAAAAAAATGTCATCTGCCTTTTAATCTCTGCAAGTTCTTCAGAGATGCTTCTCTCCTTAACTCCCTCTTCCAGATCTTCCTTCATTTCACTCATGGGATAGGTTCATCAACTCTTATCTTCTCATGTCCACCAATGTTAATTAGACAACATCTGCCAACTCCACATCTGACAACTCTACATCTTCCAACTCCCTTTTCCTGCAAAGGTATTAGTTTATGCTCGGATCCTCCCTTCCTAACAACATAGGTATTAACATGACCATCAAAGACAACATGCCTATCAAACTACCAAGGTCTCCCAAGAAATAGATGAAAAGCATCCATAGGAAAAACATCACATAATATCTCATCATAATAAGCCCCAATCTTGAAACTAACTAGGCATTTCTCTTCAATCCTATCCTTTGATTCATCTTTTAACCAACTAATCTGATAAGGAGTGTGGTGTTTTCTCATCTCCAACTTTAATTTACTAACCGTTTCTTCTGAAACAAAGTTATCAGAACTGCCACCATCAATTATAATATTACATACCTTATCCTTACACTTACATTTGGTTATGAATTAATCCCTTCTTTGCACCAGTTGATTAATACACGCTGAAACTCTTCTACTAATAAGAAATTCACCTTCTTCAAAAACATTTATTGTACTTTCCTCTGAAGGAAATGTAACATCTCTATCCAAATATCTAACCCTCCTTTTAGTACACTAAAAATGCCTATGACCTTTCTCACCACATTGAAAACAAGTACACATAAATTCACCTCTTCCTCTCCTCTTTATCCACTATTTCAATCCTTAGTGGTTCTACTACTACTAGTGGTTCTACTAGTGCTAGATCCTTCATCAGTCTGCTTGGGATTCTCCACCACATTACTCCCAACAATTGATTCACTGGTCTTACTACCCTAGTTCCTATTATTTTGTATTCCTTTAAGCCTCTTGTTTAGTTTATCTTGAATCCTCAATGCCATCTAATAAGCATCTCCTATTATTTTCACTCAAACCATAATTAACTTGTCTTGAATATTAGGTCTCATGCCATAGATATACCTAGAAAAATTTTCCTTATCAGCCTCAGAATGACCAGTCCTAATCATGGTCCTATAGAATTCTTCAGTATACTCCTATACTGATTTGTTACTTTGCTTCAAGACTTTCATCTTCTTGAACATTTCCAATCCATAATCCACTAGAATAAATTGTCTCTTCAAATTTTCAACCATTCGATCCCAGTTAGAAACTTTTTCTTTTCCTTTCTTATTTCTTTCCAATTGAACTTCTCTCCACCATATACTTGCATGAACTTTCAGCTTTGTTTTTGCAAATCAAACCCGATCAGGATCTTCCACCTCCTCATAATTGAAGTATTCCTCCATATAATTAATCCAATCAATCAATTCCTCTAGTCTAAGGTTACCAAAAAAAGTAGAGACTTCAACTTTTGGTCTATTCCCAATCTTAGACATAGCATTCAGAAATCTGGCTTCATCTGGATCTCTAGCTTCTTCAAAGTGTTCTTCTTCCTTTAATGTAGTCAAGGAAACACAGCTCATCTGTTAAACCTTGCACTTACCTTTTCAAATCCCTAAAACCTTCATAAATGACACCTCAACCTCTTCTCGAAGGCATCTTCAATCCTATGAATTCTAAACAAAATCCTCTGTAATTGCAGGTCAGATCCACACACTTCCACTTACAATAGACCAAATCAGGATGTCATCACCACAAAATTTAATCTGCACTCCAGTGATTGAAAACCTTTCTCTGATACCACTTGATGCATTAAAGGAAGGAGAATCCCCAAATGAGATGTCCAACCTTGTAGCCCGAGTCAACACAACGGAAATAAGAAAGAAACACATTGCTAGTAATTCAAACATAACAATTTTTATTGTCACCAACAAGAAATTACATCAAATTGACTTCAAGCATGCCAAGATATAAGGCCTTCCTGGTTATTGTGTATATATAAAGTATACCTGTATCATCTTAAAATGGAAGCACCTCCATTTTGATAGGTTTAGCACCCTTATTTAGTATGTTTGCATATTAGGTTTGCATCTGTGCTTGATTATACATGTGTAGGTGAAATTAGGGTTAGGATCTAGTGGATCCTCCTAGATTTCCCTCTCTATGACTCTTATTTCAAGGTAGGACCTATGTATTGGTCCTCTTGGACTTCATCCTACTCTCTCTCTGTGCCTCTAGGCCTTCTTAACATTCTGGTATATTCCCCCACCTTCCTAGGTCCCTGACTGACTTGGGGACTTCTCAGCAACTATCTAGTGACCTACCTAAAACCTTAGGTTAGGATTGAGGTTGACCCTAACCTAGGTCAGGGTCAAGGTCATCCTTGACCTAGGTCAAGGGAGAGTTTGACATAGACCTCTGTCAGGTCTTGGTCCCTGCTTTCAAATCTAGAGCTTATCGGGGTCCGGAACTTAAAATAGGTCCCCAGGTTCGGATGCGGAAGTGTTTTCTCTGATATTTTAATTAATACATTCCCTCCTTGGTTGGTGATTATTATTGGACCATGATTCAAGGTATAACTTTAATTAGGATCCCTTGCGTTGCCCTAGGAGACCTATGTTGGGATTTCTATATAAACACTCTCTTTTGCCTTCATTTGATGATGAAAAAAAATCGGGAGATGGCATGATGAAATGATGATGCAAATAAGAAAGAGGATGATATAGAAGGATAATCTAGGAGGACATATCATCATCTTCAATCAAGCATTTTGAGGACAAGCTATGGTGGATCTTCATTGAAGCAAGAAGGCTCTCTCTTTAGATCTATTGTTCTCAACATTCAAGCATTCAAAGGGCATTATCATGGGGTAGCTATTATGGATTGTGGGTTGATAGGAATAATTTAGCCTTGGGGGCTTGGTATGCTTTCTTTGTCATATTCAAATCTATGCATTGCTTTCTCATTTTCATGTTATGTTAGGATTGTTAATCTAGAAGATTAGATCTTGATATTACATGTTTAAAGACTCTTTTCAAAAGATCAATACACACACACTATACATTCTATATTCGGCTATTCATGGAGGCAGAGATCACCAAAATGGGGGTTTGACTAAGGAAAAACCCTCTATATCCACCCAAAACCCCTCTTTTCAGATATTTGCAGGTGCTGTTTTTGGGAGTTGCAGGTACAGAAGAGAAGATTTGAGACCAAATTTGGATACCCTTTTCAGCGAACTATCAGGATCCGCAAACAGATTTTCTGTTGACACCGTGCAGGTTAGGGTTGACATTATTGGGTTAGGGGTGACATTTGTGGGTCAAGGTTGACCTTTTTCATAAGACGACATCAGAACCAAAAAATATTTCTGGGTTTTGTTCGTCTCTGCGTTCTGGTTTGGGATCAACCGTCAAATTTTCTAGAAATTCAATACAGACCTTAGAAAATGAGTTTTTCTAGATCTGCTGTGTTATGAGGTAGGTATCTTATCCCATTATTCTTTACATGCTCCTTTCAATCCTTTTTTATCATAATAATTAAGTGTAAGAAACTAAAATTGGCCTTAGGATTTCTCTCTCATCTCATTATGCAAATCGTATTTAAAGCAATCCTTTATGAGCCAAATTTTATACATTACATTTTGGTGAACCCGCAATAGACAACTCTTTCTTTTCCTTGGTGTTATATTTACATTTCATATTAGATCTTGCATGCATATAGAAGTAGGTTTTCTTTTATGTTCTTACATTTATATTAAAAAATTCATAAAATTCACAAAATTTATTTTAAAACAAAAAATACAAAAACATTTACATTTTACATGCTTGTAGTGTTTTCTGGTGATTCAACATGTATGATTTTTGTTTTAAATACTTTAATGAGGATTTTGCTGTACAAAATGATAGATCCCTTAATGAGGTACATGGAAGTGAGAATGAAAATGGTTTGAATACGATTCTCACGGGTCTTATCCCTATTTCATCCTCCTCCACAACCTCTTCAATTGACTTTTACCATAGAGTGTATGCATGGTTATCTTCATATTCCACTATTTGCAACATCGAGACACCTAAAAATTTATTTCCCAAACCTTTGATGATGGTAAAAGGATGTCCTCAAATAACTATTAAGGGAAAACCCAGAGATCCCTTGGATTTCTTTGATAACACGGATTCCGTTTCACATGCTTATCGCACATGAAATAATCCTCAACCTACTGTCCCAGCAACTTTACCTCATTCTCAACATGTGCTTCCTCAAGCACCTAGGTCACCTTCTTCCTTTAAGGAATATGACTTAGTGGAATAGTTACGCGGTACTCTAGCTAAGATATCTTTATGGGAATTACTTCAAACTTCCCCTACATATCATGAGGTATTGCAAAAAGCTTTATCTACTCTCCCTACTACACCTCCTAATCAAGAGAACATTAATTCATTTCTGGAGTGCATGCATACTATGCCTTCTGTACCTCCTATTGTGTTTTCTGATAATGATTTACCTACTATTGAGGTGCAGAATCAATATGATGCTCTTATGGTTGCTGTCTCTATTAATCAGAGTATCATTTGCAAAACATTGATTGATAATGGATCTAGGATTAATGTTTGTAGCATGGATATGCTTAAGGCAATTAAGGCCAATCTTACAACTATTCAACCAGATAATATTCCTATTCATGGATTTGATAATATTGAAAAGAAAACTTTGGGTATTATTACGCTTCCCATTAAAGTTGGTCCTGTGATTCTTTACACTCCTATCCATGTTATGCCTAGACCACTCAATTATAACCTTCTATTAGGAAGACCTTGGTTACGTACTATGCATGCGGTTCCTTCTACTCTTCATCGCAAGGTTAGGTTCATATACAACAATCTAATGTACACACTACATGCAGATGATGAACCAAATCCTTGCATGAATACACAATATGCTAAGGTTCCTGAGCCTATACAACCAATTAAAAAATTTGAACAACCACATGAGGTTAAAGAAAATGACATTCCATCTTGTTCCCTGATAGAAGATGATTGGGGAACATTGGATTTTAATCCTACTTTTCTAGGAGAATATAAAGTATCAGATTTGGAATTTATGAAAGAACAAACTGAGTTAGAAAAACAAGTTTTTATTCCTTCTCCGCTTTCTGAGGTGTTAAAAAGTAACTTTGTTGTTGCCTCTCATGATGAAACAATTGAGACAATAAAACCAGATTTCTATGACATTATGACATATGTCGCTCCTTTAACTCAATCCGATATGGCCGACACATATGGTTCTAGTTATCATTTACTCAAGAAATTAGGATTTAATGGGAAAGGTTGTGGTAAGTATGAACAAGGTATACAAGTACCCCTGGATAATGAAGGTTGTGATTATACTTATGGGTTAGGATTTAATCCTTATAGGCAACCATCGGCTTTTCCTCTTAATATTAATCATATTTGTGGTGGACATTTGAAATTGGTTAATCCGCTTCTCCTTGACATGCATCAAAAGCCTAGTTTGGACATCTTTCATGAGGATGAAGCCCTCGCTGATTTTTTAGGAGCTTATCAAGATCTACCTATATTTCATCATAAAAGAAGAACGCAATATTGCCTCAATAGTGAAGCCTATTTTGGAGAATATGATGAATCGGATATTTCCCCTTTGCCAATAGATTCTCCCATACAAAGTAACTTACTAATAACTGAGACCATTGAGATTCAAGTAGATGAGAATGATGTTGAAAGAACAATCAAAATTGGGAAGTGTTTGAATCAAGATGAACATGATCAATTGGTTTCTCTCTTGCTTGAATATAAGGATATCTTTGCTTGGACATATTCGGATATGCCAGGTATAGACCCCAAGATCATCACTCATAATATTTTCCTTAAACCCAATGCTAAACCTGTGAAACAAAAGATTCGTAAGATGAATCCCAGCATTGCTTTACTGGTAAAAGCTGAAATTGAAAAATTACTAGGAGCCAGATTCATCCGCTCTATTGATTATTCTGAATGGATTTCCAATATTGTGGTTGTTTCTAAAGGAGGAAATAAAATAAGAATGTGCACTGATTTTTGAGACTTAAATAAGGCATCCCTAAAAGATGACTTCCCGCTACCTAATATTGACATGATTGTGGATTCCACAGCCGGTCATGCATTATTGTCTTTTATGGATGTATTTTCAGGTTATAATCAAATCTTTATTCCTGTTGAGGATCAACTTAAGACCACATTTATTACACCTTGGGGGACATTCTGTTGGGTCATCATACCTTTTGGATTAAGAAATGTGGGAGCTACTTATCAATGCGCCATGACTCTAATTTTTCATGATTACATTCATAAGATTTTGGAAGATTATGTGGATGATATCTTGGCAAAGTCTATACAAAGAGAAGATCACATGTTCATTCTAAGACAAATATTTGAAAGAATTAGGAGTTACAACATGAGGTTAAATCCTAAGAAATGTGTTTTTGGAGTTGATTCTGGAAAATTATTAGGATTTATTATCTCTAAGCAAGGAATAGAAGTTGATACTGAGAAGATTGATGCTATTGTTAACATGCCTCCTCCTAAGAATATTTATCAATTGCGTAGTTTACAAGGTAAAATACAATCTATTCATCACTTTGTCTCTAACCTAGCTAATAAGACTGTTCCTTTTACTTCTTTACTTAGAAAAGATACTACTTTTTCTTGGACCCAGGAATGCAAGAAGTCTTTTGAGCAATTTAAAGAATATCTTGCTAATCCACCTATCTTACAGCTTGCTTAATTCAATAAACCCTTTTATCTATATACCTCTGCCACATATAATGCTATGAGTGCATTTTTGGCTCAACATGATAGTGACAGAAAGGAAAGACCAGTATACTATATTAGTCAGACCTTGTTGGATTATTAAACTTGATATACTCAACTAGAATGATAATGCTTGGCTTTAGTTTATGCTTGTCAAAAACTCTGGCATTACTTACTCAATGTTGAAGTCAATGTGATTGTTAAATTCGATCCTTTAAAACATCTTTTCTCAAAAACTGATCTCTCCGGTCAATTAGAAAAATGGGTGATGTTGCTCACAAAATTTGATCTCAATTTCATCCTTTAAAAGTCAATTAAAGGACAAGCTTTAACGGATTATTTAGCTGAATCTCCTTGTCCTCATTCTAATACAACTTTTACCTCCATAGAATTCCCCGATGAGCATATATTTGTGATCAAACAAGATGATACTTGGGAATTATATTTTGATAGTTCTAGGTGTAAGACGGGTTCTAGGGTGGGAATTATCTTGATCCCTCCTATGAAGAAACCGATCCCTATGTCATATAAATTAACTTTTCCTTGTACTAACAACATTGCAGAATATGAAGCTCTTATAGCTGGTTTACAAGCAGCTTTATCCCTTCATATTAAAAACTTATAAATTTATAGGGATTCACAATTGATTGTGGAACAAATCAAAGGAGGTTATCAAAGTAAGAGTGATAAGATTCCACAATATCGAGATGTGGCTCTGGATATTCTTTCACAATTTTCTTCTTACACAATTCAAACTTTACCTAGGAAAGAAAATCGACATGCATACACCATGGCAAGCATAGCTTCTTTGGTTTTCCTTGAGAATAACAAGGAAGACTTTCAATTTACTATACACACTCTTAAATTCCTACAATTTCTGATAGGGCTACTGTGGATTGTTGTAACTTACATTTAGACGAATGGTATTCACATATCTTTCATTTTCTGAAAGATAATACTTTTCTAGAATTAGCAACAAGGAACACACGTAATCATGTTAGAAATCTTGCAGCCTGCTATATCATTTTAGGAGAAACACTCTATAAACGTTCTTATAATGGTTTACTATTAAGATTTCTTAACAAAGCTGAAGTACCTATAGCTTTAGCAGAAGCTCACTCTGGTTCTTGTGGGGGAAATTTTGGTGGAAAATCCTTAGTCAATAAACTCCTCAGAATGGGATACTATTGGCAAACAATGGAGAAAGATTCCTTTACATTTTTCAAAAAGTGTCCTCAGTGTCAACAACATGATTGGTAGGACCTTCTAGCAGCTTACATTGTTGTGAGTGTCTCAACTGATGTTGGGTATCCGACCACTCTATCATTTGACAATAAGGTCTCCATATCACATCTATACCTGGTATATGGTCAAAGCATACCCTCCAAAAGAGGATATCTTTGTGTTGCCAGACATTTTCTAGTGGATATGCAAAGGCTCTTAGTGTGCTCGCATCTATCATTGCAGGACTACCCTGTGGTTGTGTACATGTGTAATACTCAAACATCCAAACCTGTAGCAAGGTGCACACCGTAAGACTCTCCCGCTGATATCTCACCAACTGACTTAGCTCGTGATAAAGATGAGCCAACATGCTGTGGCCCCATGAGACAGTGACCTTGTCACTCTCCATTATGCGTACAAGATGGGTGAATGGTGCTAAAAATACTGTACCCTTTGTATTGGGCACCACAACTAAAGAAAGTATATATAGCATCACTCTCCGTACCAAAGGTGTCAGACCTGCTAGTATGGCTGCCAATGATATCTGATCTGATCAGGTCCTCATCTATGGCACCCATCCCAAAAAATATTCCATATCTACAAAAACCTCAGGCAGACCCTGCGGTACTCTCGATTTGACAGGCTCACCTCAAACCAAAAGTCATAGGATCCTATACACATCCTCTAGAGTGATTGTGATCTCTCTTGATAGAAGATGGAAGGAACAAGTATCCTTATCCCATTTCTCTATCATGGATGATATCATAGACCAATGGAACCTCAGCTATGGTAGGACTACTACCTAGTACAATCCCACATCTCTCAATAACTGTATCTCATCTTGCTATAGCTCGGAGACACTCCCTCTGACAGATAATAGTAACCCTCCGAAGGGATGCTCTCGAAGACAGACTAGATCCTGCAAGAACAAACATGAATCATATCAGTACTTCTACATCAAACATCTTCTATACCCACCTGACTTGGTCAAGGTCAACCTTTATGGGTCAGGGTCGACCTTAGTGGGTCAGGGTCAACCTACCCCCAAAAAGGACAGAACCTTCCTAGTCAGGGTCGACCTTAATGGGTCAGGGTTGACCTTACTGGGTCAGGGTCAACCTTATTGGGTCAGGGTCAACCTTCATTGTAAAAACATGAAATTTTCAATCACAAGCACTAAGAACAAGAACTTACCTTGGGCAGTGGTTGTCTACTGGCCAGGCGCTCCCTCAAAACCTCCATGCGGCTCATTTGGAATTCCTCTCTCTTCGACATCCTATCTCCTTCCCCAAACTCTACAAATGGTAGGAATGAGGTGGTAAGTGTCTCTTTCTCCTATTTATAGGTAGTAAATTAGGGTTTTACTAGGGCTTCATTTGAAATTATTTAGGTTAAATTCAAATTTTTCCTTTATATGCATTTAGATAGACATCTATTCTTTTCATCATAACTTGAGTTTAGTACCTCCATTTTCAGTGCCATCAACAGTGTTGGAATCATGATTCAGACACCTAACCTCTTAAATCATTTTAGGAAGGTTTAGGACCCTTTTATTTGGTTTAGGAAAGGACTTTTTCAAAAAATTGCATATTCAGTATATAGAAATCACCTTATCACCCTGTTTCACCTTCCATGAATTAGTAAGCCAAATCAGGGGGGGCATAGGGGGCTCTATATACTTCTCAAGATCATCATAGTAAGACTTAGGTGCTCTTTGTATTTTCATTAACCACATGTGCTACAGGTTGCGAATACTAATGGTTTCTTGCAGATCTTTGCATTGAGGACTTGGCTATATCCTTTTTATAATTTATGATGTTTTCTTACTTTAGCTTGCATATTCATGCAGTATCATATCTAAGCTAAAGTGGGGGCTAAATTTATCATCTTAAAATGGAAGCACTTCCATTTTGATAGGTTTAGCACCCTTATTTAGTATGTTTGCATATTAGGTTTGCATCTGTGCTTGATTATACATGTGTAGGTGAAATTAGGGTTAGGATCTAGTGGATCCTCCTAGATTTCCCTCTGTATGACTCTTCTTTCAAGGTAGTACCTATGTATTGGTCCTCCTGGACTTCATCCTACTCTCTCTTTGGGCCTCTAGGCCTTCTTAACTTTCTGGTATATTCCCCCACCTTCCTAGGTCCCTGACTGACCTGGGGACTTCTCAGCAACTATCTAGTGACCTGCCTGAAACCTCAGGTCAAGGTCAAGGTCAACCTTGACCTAGGTCAATGGTGAGGTTGACATAGACCTTTGTTAGGTGTTGGTCCCCGCTTTCAAATCTGGAGCTTATCGGGGTCCGAAACTTAAAATAGGTCCCCGGGTTCGGATGCGGAAGTTTTTTCTCTGATATTTTAATTAACACATTCCCTCCTTGGTTGGTGATTGTGATTGGACCATGATTTGAGTTAGAACTTGAATTAGGATCCCTTGCATTTTCCTAGGAGACCTATGTTGAGATTTTTATATAAACACTCTCTTTTGCCTTCATTTGATGATGAAATGAAATCGAGAGATGGCATAATGAAATGATGATGCAAAAAAGAAAGAGGATGATATAGAAGGATAAGCTAGGAGGACATATCATCATCTTTAATCAAGCATTTTGAGGACAAGCTATGGTGGATCTTCATTGAAGCAAGAAGGCTCTCTCTTTAGATCTACTATTCTCAACATTCAAGCATTCAAAGGGCATTATCATGGGGTAGCTATTATGGATTGTGAGTTGATAGGAATACTTTAGCCTTGGGGGCTTGGTATGATTTCTATGTCATATTCAAATCTATGCATTGCTTTCTCATTTTCATGTTATGTTAGGATTGTTAATCTAGAAGATTAGATCTTGATATTACATGTTTAAAGACTCTTTTCAAAAGAGAAATACACACACACACTATACATTCTACATTCGGCTATTCGTGGAGGTGGAGATCACCAAAATGGGGTTTTGACTAAGGAAAAACCCTATATAGCCACTCAAAACCCCTCTTTTCATATATTTGTAGGTGCTATTTTTAGGAGTTGTAGGTACAGAAGAGCAGATTTGAGACTAGATTTGGATACCCTTTTCAGCAAACTATCAGGATCCGCAAACAGATTTTCTATCGACACTGTGTAGGTCAGGGTCGACATTATTGGGCTAGGGGTGACATTTATGGGTCAAGGTAGACCTTTTTCATAAGACGACATCAGAACGGAAAAATATTTCTGGGTTTTGTTCATCTCTGTGTTTTGGTTTGGGATCAACTGTCATATTTTCTAGAAATTCAATATAGACCTCAAAAAATGAGTTTTTCCAGATCTTCTATGTTATGAGGTAGGTATCTTATCCTATTATTCTTTAAATTTTCCTTTCAATCCTTTTTATCATAATAATCAAGTGTAAGAAACTAAAATTGGCCATAGGATTTCTCTCTCATCTCATTATGCAAATCTTATTTAAAGCAATCCTTTATGAGCCAAATTTTATACATTATAATACCTTCATGAAATTAGTTTGAAATCTATCAATTCTATAGAAAGATAATCTAATTTTAATCAAAGAATTGACAAATAATCAATAAGCATTTCATGTCTCTCTAACTAAGCATGCTAATGAAGCTCCCAGTCTTAATCTCCATTAGTGACAGTCCTAGAATGAGAAATGATGTTCAAGATAATGCCTAATATAGCTCTCAAATTCTTAAATTGCAATGCAATTCATTCAATTTTTCTCTCAAATTTCTCTATTATGCTCACAAATACTATAATATCAAATAATTTCTCTATAGTGTAGATGCAATTGCTCATGAATGTGTATGATTAATTATGCTCTCAAAATGCTTGGTATTTATAGGATTTCCGAAGGGTAGGGGGTAGAGTTAAGTTGATCATGATCAAATATTGGTTGAGTTGAATACTTTCAAATGGTTTCAAATGGATAGACCATTTAAATGGTGGTCTCAAAGGTTGGGACAAAGAGACAAATTGAGTGGTGAGGATGTTGAAGGATTAAATGAGTGATCAAGATTGCAAAGTTTGGAGTGATCCATGTGCTTTCAATCCTTGATTCTCATTGTCTATTCAAATTATTGTTTCCTTTGTTGAAATAAATTAGGATTTAATCAATTCAATTAATTAATCAAATTAGAAATGTAAGGGAATAGGTTGATTTTGATTTTTTGATTTAAACTATACAATTAATTGATCAAATCAATTACATAGTTTTGATTAATCCCTTTTAGGCTTAGATTTAATTAATTGATATATTTATTAATTGATCCTTTGATTTTGATGTGATTTAGTCCCATTTGATTTGATAAATTGCATTTTGATTTGATTAAGTACACCTGACCAAATTTAGATGTCTACAAATGCCCCTCTTTGAATTGATGTGCGAAGTGCATTGATTCAAAGAAAATCAATTTTTTGATTTGATTAACTGATTTGATTGACTGATTTGATAAAATGTCTGATGTGATAAACCTGATACAAAACTTGATACAAAACCCTGATGTAAACTTGACATGAAAACCTGATGTGAAACCGTGATGTTTGATGAATTGCCTAATGAGAAACCCTGATTTGAAAAACTGATGACAGACAACGCAAAAATGCCCCATTGATAGCAATTTAAAATTTTAGCGCCCCAAATTTTTCTCTTGTTGCGAAACTTGTGAATAAAAATCATGTTTGACCATATGATGCCCCCTTGGAAATGAAAATAGAATTGATAGCTTGAGGAAAAAATATGTTGAAGAATGAAATTACTAGGTCAATTCTGATTTCATTTCTGAAAACTAGATAAAAAGTTATTACAATATGCCCCAGTGATGAAAAATGACAGTTTTAAGGTCATAAAGGGTGAAAAACTCATGAAAACTAGGTCAAAAAGTACAAATAAAAGTAAAAATGTTATTTCACTTTCACTTTTTACCCCACATTGTTGCTCTGAGTCACTTGGAGATTCTGATAATGGTAGTTCCCATTTGCGAGCATTCGTTCGAGAGAGGACACAGATTCCAGAGACCAGCCAAGTATGGACCTTCAGTGAGTGATTTTAACCTCCTCATGCATTTATTACTGCATTTAATGATTTTAATTGTTAATTTAACACTTAATTAGGTTTTTTGCATGAAAGTTTAGCCAAGTTACGCGTAGTAGATGTAAAGTGTCACGTAGTAGTTTAAAATTATGTGTCTACATAGTTAAATGTCACGTATAAACAACAAAGTGCCACATAATAAAGCTCTCATTTAAAGCATAGGATAGGTTAAGTTGCATGTACAAAACCCTAGGTTAAACCCTAAAAATAAGTTACGTGTAAAATCCTAGAAGTCACGCGTATGTTGTTAAATGACACATACTAGGAAAAGTGACACCTCCAGATGTTAAAGTGTTGTGTATGATGTGTAAAGTTATGAGTAAGATAAAATGACGTGTATACTATTTGAAATAGCATGTACACACAAGAAAAATGACGCCTGGATGAAAAGAATGAAAAACCTTGATCATTTTTATTGTCTTTAATAGAATGAATACCAAATTGTTCGCAAAGATAAGTAGGTTTGATTTAGTAATGAAACCAAGTGTTTACGATGTTAGGATGATAGCTTAGATGGATGTTGAAATATTAATCAGATAGGTAGGATAGGATAAACTAATGCATTTTCCCCTTCTCATGATAGAGAGTTAGGAAAAATAGTTGATGTTGCTCAAAAATAACAATATGTTGATTTGATGATTGACTGATGTAAAATAATCCACTTGAATGATGATACTAATCGAATTCACTTGATGTGTAAAATAGGTTCTGTTCTAGAAGTTATATGTCTGGGGCCTACTAGCGTGGCTCACAGATATAGTAGACCATTTTTTTAGGTCATGAGAGACGTGTGATCAGTAGATGTGGTTTATATTTCCTCCTTGAGTTACCTCAATTTTAAATGAACTGAGGATTACTTACAGCTATGGTAGAGCGGTGGCACTTTGATCATAATTTATTTCACTTTCCTTGAGGAGAGACGAAAATCACTCCTGATAATGTGTATAGGTTATTGAGGATGAGAGCATTACATGGGCACAGTTTGTGTCATTCCCTCCACTTCCTGCAGTCTTGGGCACAATTATCGATGGATTTTTATTACCATATCAACAAGGTTATGGATTTGAGTAGGTTGGGGTTGCATCATGGAGGATATGATCAGTCATCCTTGGAGATTTGATTGGGGCTCCTAGATACTAGAGCAGTTGTATCATGAGTTGCACCATGTTGTTTACAAAGGTAGTGTTGTGTTATCTGCTGGAGCTATGCTATTGCAGTTATGGACATGGGAGAATATCCCTATTTCAAGGCTGATTGCTACCAGGAAGAGAGATCTTGGATGGTTGTACGTATACTTGTATGATGGAATGGTTGTCCTACCTTGGCTAGGCAAGCTATATTTTTGGAGACGTATGCTCGACGATATTGATCAGGTCATATCGAGACCATATCTGGGATGTGAGGTGTGGAATGAGGATGATGATGAGTTTCCTTACATGTTTTCACCATGATGGATGATAGGTCAGTCACCACTAGTGATTGAGAGATTTTTTTTTATAGAGTGTCTTGATAGTATGGTAGGATTTAGGACATGCCTCAAGTTTTAGCCTTATATGCTCGAGTTCACACTGAGAGATCGGTGTGGGGTGCTCAAGTTGATTTCTAGTACACCTGTGATCAGATTGATAGAGTAAGGTATATGTAGTGGGATATGCATGAGCATACATAAGATGTTGGGATGTCAGTGGATTATGCATATTGTTTTTCTTGACACAGGTTCTCACTGTTCACTAATCCTAGTGAGCCAATTCCTGACATGGATGATCCTTCTGATGATGATGATGGCGGTGGTGGTGGAAAAGGAGGTAGGAGAGTACAGAGAGTACAGTGAGGTCCACAGATTCAAAGAGCTCCTCAGCAAGCTGGGGGCATAGGTAGAGGACATGTAGGTCCACTAATGAGGAGTGGTCATGTGCGAGGTAGGGGAGGTGTTACATGATGAGACTAGTACAACCAGTACCAGTTGTAGTATGGGGTCAGTGATGAAAGAGAGTGGCTAGAAAGGCTTAGATAGTTTTTGCAAGATAGGTTTGTCTATAGGGACAGGTTCTACCATAGAGATAGGTTCCACATATTTTTCCATAGGTACACATTGCACCACAAGTTCCTCTTGCACCTCAGACTCCATAGCTTCTACAGGCTATAGACACCTTGACAAAGGATGTGAGGACCTTACAGGCTAGGATGACAATAATGAGTGGTCGGATTGATTAGGTTTCTATCATGATGCAACAATTCATGACTATGATGGCACAGAGGCCGAGTATAGGTAACACTAGTCATGATCCTCCTAGTACACATAATACAGATGAGAAAAATGGTATAGGTGATACAACAGGTGGATTGTGGACAAGAGATGGATTAGGTACCCCTAGCAGGTCATGATTGATATCGAAAGATCATTGGATCACATGCATTGTATTTTAGATGTATCAGATGTTTTGATTTGATCATGACTCTGATGTACTATGTAGATTTGATATGTCAGACATTGGATTTGCATTTATTATGATGACTTGATCACTTTGATTTCTATGATGATAAATGTGAGACTTTCTTTGGTGATATGATTCTATATGATATTATGATGTACTTTATTTGTACATGCTATGAATGCAATGCCTTATATATGACATAGGTTAGATGGATGAAAATGCAATGAAATTAACTTAATTGAATTCATGTTGTGTTTTTGTATTTTGATATTTTGATAATGCAATATTTCAATGAAATGCACCTATATTAATGATGACATGTTTATGGATTTTGGATAATGAATAATGTTTAATGATGTATAAATTGTAAATAATGTTTAATGATCAATGTATGCAATGGTAAATGTACAATAAAGTCTCCAATAATTGATTGATTTGAACCAAGAAAAATATACCAAATCTTTGAATAATTAACCCCCTTTGAACTTAGGAAATCCCCTAAATGCAATTAATCTAAGAATGAAATGCAACTAACTGTCAGTTTGTCTTTCAAAAAGAAATGCAAAAGAAGATATATTTTCATCAAATTGAGATTTTTGTGAACTAGGAGCAAGTACAATCATCACTTATTGGATAACCACATCATGATAATATGAATATTGCTTTCATTGATCTTGTAACAAATTGAAACTAGTACAACCCTCACTAGTTGAATAATAAACTATGAGAGTCTGAATACCGATTTCATTGGATTCAATGTTGCAATTAGATGTTGGTATTAAGATATGGAAGATCTAAATATCTAAGGTATCCGTTTGTGTAAACTAACAAAGGTCAAACCTCCTCAAAATATGATTGTCCTCGATGATTCTTTGATGATCATGTCATTAGACAAATTCACATAGTTTGGTTGATCTTCCTCAAAACAGTCACACAAAAATAAATAAAAAATATCATGTCTTGATCATCACCAATCTAGTCAAAGTATCATTGATTAGCTAAAAATAACATGACTCCATTAATATCATCAAAAACTTCAAGTGTTTGTATTGTATCAATATTTTCAATAAAATTCCATCCATTCTGATCTGTTAGGTTTTGTCAAATTTTAATCCTGATAATAAGGTCATGAAGCTCAAGGATCAAATTCAAGATCAAATGCTTGGGTTGAACAATGATGTTCATCAAATGTTAAAAAAAAATCCTATCCTCTGAAGTTTTGATAGTCTCTCCTGTCATGTGACCAAAAGGTATTTCTATTGAATCTATTCATGTAAAACCAATTCTTCCCCCAAGTGAATATAAAACCATGTATAAATTTGGACAAATGAAACCTAATATGTGACAAAGGCTTTAATCAATGTAGCTCAAATACTTTATTATGACTATGTACAAATGATGGATGCAAGGATATATACCATGAGATGTAAAATGCAATATGTACAAATGCATCTAGGAAAGACCTAAGGGATCAAAAAGTGTCTGTTTGCCAAGTTTTCACCTTTTGAATTTATTGCTTTTTTTTTTCTCTTTTTTCTTTTTTTTCCTACCAAGGTGCCTATTTCTAGGTTTTCACCAAGGCACTTTTCTCTTTTTTTTTTTCTTTTTTTTTCTTTGATTTTTTTTCTTTTTCTTTTTTGATACCATCAAGGCGCCTATTTACTAGGTTTTCACTAAGACAACAATTTTTGGATCTTTTCAATTGTTTTTTCTTTCTTCATGCTCAATTTTCCTCTTTTTATGTTGTTTATGCTTTTCTATTGTTTTTGAATTTTTTGATCTTTCTCATTTTTTTGAATTTTGAACTTTTCTCATATTTTTGGATTTTGAACTTTTCTCATGTACAAAGAGTGATGCTAAACTCATCGGATACACTTTTGTCTGATACTCTTTCTGTTAGAAATATATTGAGGCTAGGTGACTGGGAGGGGGGGGAGGGTGAATCTGGAACCAATAAAACTTATTCTCTTTTATCCTTTATTAGATTGACTAATCTAATTGCATACATAAAATAGAAAAGCAAAAAACATCCACAATACTTGACACAATATTTGGTTACCCAGAACCCTTCCAAATAGAAAGTAAAATTGGGTTTGAGATGGTACCCATAAGATTTAGTAGTGTAGTATAAATTTAGCCGGTTAAAGCTTATAATTGAACACTTTTGATGGCCTACCCTGTTAGGAGAAATAAGGACTATTAGGTCCACCTTGTGAAAGGATTTGTACAATACAATTAAGTATGAAACTCTATTAGGAGATTTGATAAGGACTGTTAAGTCCACCCGGTTAAAGGATTTTTCTGTACACTTGTTAGGATGAACCAGTGGATGATCTGCTATGCAAATCTGATTTGCTGAATGAGATCCAATGATATAATACTAATCACCTGAATGTGATAGATGAGTCTCTACTATTTCTTTACACTGTTGTAGCCTTCTAATCAATCTGCCACTTCATATTCGTATATCCATATTTTTCTATTGCTACTTCACTTACACACATTTGGATAAATAAAGTATCTTACATATATATATCCAATGAAATACCTTCATAAGTTGACTTCCATAATATAAATTAATATTTGATAATAACAACTAAGTCAGCCCAATATTGATACTCGGGTCCAGTAATCCACTCGGGTGATAGACTGACACTCGGGCAATATGCTAACACTCGGGCGACATAGTAAACTGCCAATCTCTAACACTTGGGCTACACTGGGTACTTGGGTCACATTGATCACTTAGGTAATACTGGTGACTTGGGTGGTACTGATTGCCACTATCTGCTCAGTCGACAGTGTAATTGCTTGGGTTACACTACAATTACTCAGCTTGCATTTCAAGCTGCTAGATCGGTCAACACTATAATGACTAAGTGTTTTGGCAATAATTGACAAAAAGTATTTCCATAAGGTCTACAATCTCCCCCTTTGGCATTAGTGACAAAAAACACTTATCATATAAAAAAAAATCTGATCTAACTGCTGAGTCAAAACTCCACCTTACCATGTGCTTGGGTACTTGATTGGGTTTTGACAACTTCTCTGTAGCTAGGTTACAACTGACTTTTATTTTTATTTTTCAAAATTGTTTTGATTCTGTGCTATGTATATCTTCCTCTACTCTGTACATGTATATCCTCATATATATACATTCTATCTTTTCCTCTATATACAATAACTTTCCCCCTTGTTTTTGACACAAATGCCAAAAATATATTCTACAAGGTAATACAAAAGTAGGAAAGGAAATCACTATGTACCTTCAAAATTTGAGACAAATTGTTGTCCCAATTATCTTGCAACATCTTCAGGATGTGCAGCTCAATCTGAATCTCTGCTGACAACTCCATAATAAGCTTTTCAACTAAAAAGTTGTTATCATGTATGAGTGCCTTTGCATGAGCAATATGTTTCTGCATAACATCCATGTGTGGAAGGAGTTGGCTCTATATAGCTATAAGGGATTCTCTTGTTCTAATTTTTTCCCTTAGTAGCTCTACCTGCATATCGTTTAGATACTTGATCTTCACAAAATGTGTTGAACTTGAACTAGGGTCAAGTACCAACTGGTTTGCACTTGCCTTCAAATTTGTATCAATCTTAGTTAGCTTGTCTTTTATTCCTGTGGTAAAGTGGGAAGTGTCACTCAACTTTACAAATAATGATACAACATTTTTTTACAGTGGTTTCTAGAGAGCTAATGATAGTTGTTCACCTCACTTGATTTATTGCAATCTTACTTGCAACATTCTCTAGAACCTTATTCTCAATTTTCCTTTCTTCTTTCTGTAGTAATTTCTCCTGACCATTAAGATCTGTGTTGAACTTGTAAACTATGTCAACAAGTTGGTCCATTGTAGATTCATTCTCATTGACTTCAATTTCTAGAGAATCAAGGAATATACCTTTGATATCTTCCAATACTCTTCCTTTTCTTCTCATCTTGGAGCTTCTACTGTCTTTTTTTTTCTTCCACAGCTCACCAAGTATATCTATTTTATCGGCTATTAGGTTGGAAAGATCCCAATTAGGAATCACAATGTCTTCTTCAAGATCAATTTCATCAGTGATTGTTTCTTTACCCTCAACATTGGGATGAGATGAAGGATTGATTTCTTTTCCTTTCCCATCATCATCCTTATCCTTTCTATCCTCAGTGTTCTCCTCAATATTCAGTTAGAATAGGTCATTGACATTCTTTGTACCAACTGTAGGATCTGTATCAACTTTAGGGACATTCATAGTATC
Source organism: Thuja plicata (assembly GCA_018584345.1). Taxonomy (NCBI): domain Eukaryota; kingdom Viridiplantae; phylum Streptophyta; class Pinopsida; order Cupressales; family Cupressaceae; genus Thuja; species Thuja plicata. The sequence goes on along the minus strand of MU228492.1, from coordinate 2,083,954 downwards.
CTTATGTGACTCAATTTGGCTTGGACCAGTAGTAGGTGGAGCCTGATCCTTGGTTCCTACTTGACTTGATGTAGATTCTATAGTCTTTTGTTTTCTTTGAGATATGATTTTCTGAATAGGTGATTGGGGCCGGCAGGGATGCCATCACTTCTACTACAATCTATTCAGCACTGAATTCTTTAATGGTCTAAACCTTAGGTAACTCTTCCTCTTTATCTTGCACAAGAGGGTCTGCACTCTATTTTTCTGTCTTATCTTCTTCCTTGATTTCAAAAATTGTTTTCTATATCTTTGTTGCAGCTTGCACAACATCTTCTATTTTCTTGTTTAAGATTTGAAAAGTCCTAAACCTTGGAGTGTGATTACTCTCATACTGATTCATAGCATCTTTTTCCTCTTTACTAGTTATAGTAGGCATGAATTGCTTCAAGGTTTCTATTCTAATGTCCATTTCAATCTGTACTACATTGTCCTAGTGAATGGTGACTTCTTTTAGAAGGTCTTCAGTCATATGGCTTTTCAACTTAGATGGATCATGCTTCCATCCTTCCATTTTCTCTATAATTGCATCCTCAATAATCTTCTGCTCATCTTTAGTTCTGGTTATATACTTCAATGATTTGAGAGATACCATACCACTGCCTCCTTTCAAGTCTGAAATCCTCTACTCAAAGGTAGGTGGTGGCTTCTTGATTATGATTGTATCTTCTTCTTCATCATCTTCCTTAGGCAATTTCAGTTTTCTTCTGGATCTAGTGAAAGCAGGGGTGGAGGCCTTAGGTGTTTCCTTGGGGGCTAGCCTCTTCTTCTTAGGAGGACCTACTTCTACCTCTTCTTATTCTTTCTCAAATTCATCATCTTATATCTTTACGTCATCTCCTTTTCTTTTAGTGATTGAAGGAGGAGAGTCAGAAGACTTGCCATATTTCTTTCCAATCTTCTCAATTCTCTTCCTTCCTCTCTTTAGGATTTTAGGAATCTCAATTTCCAAATATATTATGCCCTTTGCTTCTTCATAGGTATCAAAGTATGGTGATTTAGGGTCAACATGCTCATTCACAAGAGATTCAATGATGTCTTTGGTCTCATCTATGTTAACCTCATATGCAAGAGTTTTCACCCATGCAACCCTAGGCTTGATTGCTTGAATGTATACTTTGTCATAGTCAACTAGGAAACAAACATAATCTTTATAGTCTTCTACCAATTATTTAAGAATTCTGAACATATTCTGCATCTCCTTTCTGAAATTCTCAAAGCATGCATCCATGATGTGTTAGAACACTTTAGGGATAACTGAGAGAGGGGGGGTGTGAATCAGTTATCAGCAACTTTATATTTTTCTTATACTTATTAATCCAGATTGATACAAATTAAATGCACATTTAGATAACACATCACACAACACATCAATTTGGTTATGGGGAAACCAAATGGTAAAAACCCCGGTGTGAATTACTACCCACAAAGAACTATACTGTTTGTAGTAATCCCTGTTAAAAGATCATACAGCCCTGTTAGGAGTTGTTCATTAAAATGTAGTAGTATAGTGACCTGGTTAAGGGTCTGACCCTGTTAGGATTCTTTTACAATAACCCTGTTAGGGGTGGTGGACTCACTGTCCAAGGACTCACTGTCCGAGTGTTGAAGGCTACAACCTTCTGGTTATTTGATACACACTGTATCAACAAGGTGAACTGCTGTTTGTGACACTTCTTGTCTGATCAATTCCTTTTGTGTGCTGATGCTTTAACCTCTTGTAAAGCACTACAAGAATCTTATCTATATTCTAAAAGCTTCAACTTCAATATCTATATTATCAACATATGATAAGTATAGCTCTGCTACTTTAACACTCTGCTCTGCTTTTCTTATCTCTGGCTTTCACAACTCTTCTTATCACAAATGACCTTCTATAAGTATATACTCCAAGTATGAGATCATGGGACCTGTTAGACACCTCTTCATAACATCCTTGTTAGCTCTACTAAGTGCACAAGCATAATTACAACTGCGCAAGTATAAACTGAATAGACGCGTCACTTCACTAGGTCGGCTTCACCAATTTAATCACAACTTTGCAATCTTCTTGAAATATGTTTGGCACCTTTAGAGTAATATCAAAAAATCATAACTAATCATGAATATACACACACATATCCTAGAGATAGGTGCAACTCAATAAACATGTTACATATGTCGGCCTTAAACTGTTATTCCTCCAGAACTGTAACCGTCAATAACATAATTACATATCTTTACTGAAACATCATATATGGGTCTGCGTGTATGAACATAGCATAATAAACATGTCAAAAACATGTATCTATCCATGCAATTCTTCATGTCATCATATGGATAATTACATACAGAAGTGTTGTTGTGTATTATATGTTGTCATCAATGACAAACATATAATCAATCAACTATTCAGAATCAAATCTCCAACAATCTCCCCCTTTGGCA
>MU228492.1:2052607-2066338 GCA_018584345.1 Thuja plicata | reverse complement strand
GTTTACAGAGATTTCCTTGTACTGGGTACCTGATCAGGCCTTGTTGCCGGGACCCATTTCTTGCTTTCTTAGTCTTGCTAGGTCTGCTTTCTTCCTGCGTTCAGCTTAAGGGGGGGTGTTAGAGTATTATTACTCTTTTTCGGCTTATGCTTTCTCTTAGGTGCATATAATTAATACTTTATATTAATTATATTGCTCATCCTAGCTTTTAGGTTTAGGGTTTGTTCACCTTTATAAGGTCAAACTTTGTAATCTCTTTTCATTAATTCAGTTAACATTTTTGCTCTCATCTTTTGGGTAAAAACTGAGTTTCTCTTTTTTCCTTCTTTCCCTTCATTTCTTGTGACAGGTTTTTGCATGCAGCTGGATCTTGGCGTGAATCTGATCTTTCATCAGATTCTACACCTTCTTTGTAGTGATCTCATTTGGCTAATGTTTTTGGGTGTTTCCATCTCTATAATTTCTTGCACTTTTTCCAGATCTACTTCTATTCCTTTCGCTGAAACTATGTATCCCAATAACTTTCCAAATTGGACACCAAATGCACAATTTTTAGGATTTAACCTAACTTTAAATTGTTCCAATCTTGTAAAGATTTTCTCTAAAATAGGTAGATGATCTTTTCTTTCATGTGACTTGGCTAAAATGTCGTCCACATAATATTCAAGAAAGGTGTACATCATGTCATGGAAAATTGTAGTCATTTCCCTTTGATATGTATCTCCAACATTTTTAAGGCCGAAGGCCATGACATTCCAACAAAAGGTACCCCAAGGGCAAGTAAAAGCAGTCTTTTCTTGATCTTCAAGTGCTATTTTGATTTGATTGTAACCACTAAATCCATCCATTAAATAGGACATGGAGTGTCTCATTATTAAGTCCACTATAGCATTAATACATGGTAATGGGAAATCATATTTAGGGAAAGAAAGGTTTGGATCTCTAAAATCGGTGCACACTCAGATGGACTTATCATGTTTAGTCATAGGTACAATATTTGAAATCCATTATGCATAAGCTATGACTCTTATGAAGCCAAATTTTAGTAACTTCTCCAATTCCTCTTTAACCATCAAAGCTACATGGGGATGCATCTTTCTTAAATTTTGTTTAACTGGTTTCACCTCGGGTCTCACATTTAGATGATGCATTATGAAACTAGGATCTAATCCTGAAATATCCACTTAAGACCATGCAAAATTGATTTGCTTTTCTTGGAATAATTTGATGAAATCCTTTCTTTTTGTTGGAGTTAAGGATGCTACGAGATGTATGAACTTAGGTTCCAATTCCGTTCCAATGTTAACTTTTTTTGTTGGATCAATTAAGATGGGAGATCTTTCCTCTTCACATTCGGGAAAAGTGTCCAATCTCTCTTCCTTAGGTGCAACAATTGGGTTTTCACCTTCGGAAACATCCTTTATTTTTATTTTTTTTGGATCTAGCACTGCCACATGATGGTTTTCACCACTAGACCATTTCATTTTTTTTACTTTTTTACTTTTTTTTCTAGTGGATTGAGAGATTGTACATTTTCTTCCATCATCATGCTTGGATCAAATTCATTGGTGGAAGATGGTTCAAATGCATTGAGGTATTGGGTCATGGCATTGTCATTAGGAAAATTAAGTATGTCATTAGGTTTAGTCTTATCCCAATCAATAAGTTTAGGATGAATCAAAGGTAAGGATTCATTGGGTAAGCTTTCATTCACGGGGTTTAAGGACATGAAATAATTTGAAGGTTTTTACATTGTATCGCTAAATTCAATGACATGTACTTGTTCAAGGTGTTCCATGGAAGTTGGATCAAAATTTTCTTCACTAGATTCCTCATGGATTTCCATGGGAAAAACTACTTGTGGATTAAACCTAACATTTGAATCTCCTCCCCATGAAGGTACCAATGGTTCACCTACCCATTGATTTTCACTAGATTCTTGTCATACATTTGATTCTTGAGAATCATTAGGCACTCGTGTAGAACTCAATCCTTGATCCATATTGGCTTGTTTTCTTTAACTAGATATAAGAGCATAGTTATGAATGACATCTATTTCCTTTCCATGACAAGAAGCTTCAGATAGATAATCCTATTCATATTCTCCCGAGTCATCTTCACTTTCAAATCCTAACATATGTATATACTCATAGGAATCATGAATATTGCTTGAACTACCTTCTTGCTCTTGATATCCTATTCCTAATTTTTCATCCTTGGATCTCCAAAGAGGTTGAATGGGTTCTAACAAGACTTTATTTCTTATCCCTAAGGGTCCTCTTCCCTTGTAACCCATCTTTTTCATGATTTGGAATCCTTTTCCATATTGGTCAGTTTGAATTTTGACATGTTGAACTCTCTCAATGGGAACAATTTCACTATCCTCTTCTTTATAAATCCATTGCAAGACTTCATTGTCTTCTTTCTCTAAGGCTGATTGGTCACTTTCCCTCACAAAATGGGATTTGTATTTTTTAGGTGGATGAGAACTAGAATGTTTTCCATGTGTCCTTGGAGAAGTGGGTAAGTCAAATAATGAAACAAAATATCCCCCCACTCCCTTTTGATGTATTTTGCATTATTTTTCAAACTTGTGCATCATTTCATTCATCTTTTGATAATTGTCCTTTTTGGCTTGTTCTCTCAATCTTAGAAGGGTTTTGAATTGCTTCCCTTGGAGTAGAAACTTTTACTAAAAGGGCATTAGAACTTTCACCCTCAAAACTAACCTTCTCTTTTCCCTTAGTCGATGTAGATAAGTTAGTTTCATTGTGACTTGAAGTAGAAGTAGCATTTAATGTTGAACTAGGACCTTCTTCCTTGGTTTCTTCAATGATTGCACTAGGAAAGACTCCTTCTCTATTGTGTGGAATAAATAACTCATGTATAGGTTTCACCATGTTACAATATTGAAAGGGATTTGGATCTCCTCCAATAGTAATTTACTCACCCATGTAGGGAAATTTGATACATTGGTGATAAATTGAAGCCACCACTTGAATTTCATGAATCCATGACCTTCCTAAAAAGATGTTATAAGTTAATTTCATATCGATGACTTGAAAAACAATATCTTTCTTGATTGTACCCACTTGAATGGGAAAAACCACCATTCCTTTGGAAGACCTCTCCTCCTCATCATAAGATTTTATAGTGATTTGTTTCTTTGGATCAATGGATGATTCATATAACCCTAAAGCCTTAACTAGACTCAAGGTACAAATATTTAGACTAGATCCTGCATCAATGAGGACTCTTTTGACATGATTATTTTTTATCAAGACCTCTATATGCAATGGGAGGTTTGGAGGATGATTTATAGACATGTCATCTTGCTCAGAAAATGATAGACAATGAGGTGCAATGAGATGACCCACCATATTTTGAAACCTTCCTTCCTCCAAGTTTTTGGGAACAGTCATTTCCAAAGGAGCCTTTTCTAAGATTTCTTTATGATTGGGAGAAAGTTTCAATAGCTCCAACATGGAAATTTGAGCTGGTGTCTTTTGCAATTAATCCACTAAGCTATAGGGCTTCGTTAAAGAAGGTGCTTGTTTTGTCAAAATGGTTTCTTGAGTAGGACCAAAAGTATTAGGAGCACTTCCTTGTAGGGTAATCATTGATTCTTTCCCCCTAGTAACAAAATTAGAGGTTTCTTTGCTAGTTTGTTCCTTCACCACCACAATATTGATAGTATTATCATGTCTTGATAGGGCATTGATAATATAATCATAGCTATGGGTAAAGTTAACTTTGTTGTTGCCCCTCAAATTATTGCCATTGTTATTAGAATTTTAAGATTCTCCTTTCTCATGTTTGAAGAAAGGTGTTTTGAAAGCCGTGGGATGTTAATTATTTTGGGGTCCTTCCACTTTGATCATGCCATTATCAATGAGGTCTTGCACCACATGTTTTAAGCACATACAATAATGTGTCTTATGTCCTTGATTTCAATGGTATTCACAATGGTTTGACTCACTCCACCATGATGGTTTCACTTGTGGATCATAGGGTTGAGCTTTAGGTAAGTCAATAATCTTATTTGCAATGAGGGTCCTTAATTAATTTTCAATAGGTTCACCCAAAAGTGTGAATTTCCTTGTAGGAGATGGAGAAAAGAAGGGCTTAGGACTTTTATCCTCTTGATTGTTCCCAAAATTATTGTTGTTGTTGTTATTGTTGAAGGGAACCTTAGGTGCTTGATTCACATTGTTAGCTTGGTTAGATCCACACATAAGCTTAAATGGAGTGGCCTTTAAGTTTTTTTCTTCCACAACTCCATCATTTACCACACCTTTTTTAGTGTTTTGATCCAAAACCGATTGTTATTAGGAGGAGCCCTATTGTTGTTGTTGTTGGAAGTATTGTTATTATTATAATTTTTGTTGTCCATGTAGAGTTTGATTTCTCCACTTCTCAATAACACTTCCTCTGTTGTAACTCTATGTTTTATTATGCCTTGGAAAGAACCTAGACATTGTAACCTCAAACGATAGTTTATTTGCGTATTCAAGCTATTGATGAAAATATCCATATTTTCCTTTTCGGGAACACTTCAAGGGTATCTATTGAATACCGCTCTCCATATTTTTAGGAAAATTAAGAACCCTTCTCCATAACATTGTTTTGTGTTGCATAAATTAATCATTGTGACTTCATGTTTAATATTATAGGAATAGTGTGTCACAAATTTGGAAGCCAATTCTTCGAAAGTACGAATATAGGAGGGTAGTTTAGAAAACCAATCTATCGCCATTCCTCGAAGGGTTCTAGGAAATAATCTCATTAAATAAGTTTTGTCATCCATGAAATCCAAGCTCAATGCACAAAATTCCATAGGTGATCTTGTGTATCGGATACTCCCTCTTATTTATCATACTCGGGAAAAATTGCATTACTAGGGAATGAAACCATAATTAGGGTTTTATCAAACAGAAAAGGACACAATGATTTGATTAAAAAGGGTTTAGGAACCCCCATTTATTTCATGCTTTCCAACTACATTTGAAATAACTTAAACTATTTGTTCATGATGTCGATGGGATTAGTCTCATCATTTTTTGGTTTCAATTTATCAACATCATAATCACGGGGAAGTTTGGTGCCCGCTTGTGCTAGGTCGAGGAAGTACTTCTCCCTATCTCTTTCTAAAAATTTCTCCATGATTTTCATGTAGAATGGGCTTTGCAACACTTCATTTACTTTTTCCTCGGTGGCCTCCTCATCTTGAGGATCATTGTTGCCTCCATTGTTGTCCACCACTTGGTTATTAGGGTCAATTCCTCCTCCATTACCCCCATTGTTATTAGCATCTACATTTCCACTATTTTGATTATTAGTGGTGTCCTTCTTGAAAATATTAATGAGATCGGGATCCTTATTACCAAAAGGAACGGACATCCTATTCGGTTCCACCTCATTTGTTGGTTCAATTATTTTTCGTGAGGAGGTGAATGTATCGCTTGGGAAAGGAATTTCTTTCCCTAGATATGTATCATCAGATTGCAAGGTGGAATTTATGTAGTGGGATCTAGTAAAAGCCAACATTAGCATGACTCAAAAATTTCTTGGTTTATCCCTTCAGTCAATCCCTAAAATAATTTTTTTGATTTTTCCAAATATGAGGGATTCTGATCAATGCAAGATGATACACATGTAGAACTTCCAAAAGGGTATTCAATTATAAAGTTAATTTTTTCTAAACCCTCGAGAAATGCCCCTATTTTTTTGTCTCAAACTGTACACATGATTTTAATGTTGGTGCACGGTACTTTGCAACCATCTACGCGCTCACTGGAATGATGTTATGTGCAATTTTAAAATTAGCATGCGTGAGTTGATTGTTGATATGCGACACTTGACAGGTTTACGCATCACTTGGCAGATGACTACGCACAACTTAAAACTTGGTATGTGCCACTTTAGGTTGTTAAGCATCACATAAATATTTGTATGAGTGAGAAGAAAGATTTTAAGCATCACTTCACCAGGAAAAGTATCTGTCACTATTTTTGATGGATTTTTAAAAAATTAAATTTTGTGATCAGATTTGCAGGATGCTTTCTTGTTTGAAAATGTAGAAAAAAACACAACACGCATAGAAAAATTTGTTTCTTTATCTTAAACCACACAAAGTGTACATTCTTAGATGTTTTCACAGTTCTTGACAAGAAAGAATTCCAAACAAGCTACCTAAGGTCAATTTTGGCTCTTAACATGGCTTTAAGAGGTAGGCTTGCTACTTAACCAGGTTTTAATGTAATTCCATCCAAAAAAATGAAGAGTCTCTTATACCCCCATTACAAGGGTCTCCCACACACATAAAGATACGATTTTGCACAATCCCGAAGGACTACTAGATGAGGTGAAAATTTCAATACATATTCGTCACTCACCCTTTTGAGAATGAATGCATTTATATTATAGCGGGTTGGATTTTATCACGTCTAAACTGATTGTCTCGCACTTGGTTTGTTCCCTCTCACCGTCCTCGTAAGGATGTACTTAGGAGGAAACCCCTCTATAGATCTAACATGTTCATATTACATCAAGAAATGAATCGAATAGGCAGGTTTAGGAGTTTGATTCACTCAAAGAGTGAAGAGCATATCCCTACTAATTTATTATGTTCCAAACACGTTTAACAATTGTAAATTCCAACCTCTTGAAAAGGAGGTTTTAGAAAACAAATGTTTGGTTCATTCCTCAGCCTTTCTTTCTATCCACAAATTCAACATGTTTGACATTTTGATCAACTACAAGAGTTGAGAGTGTAGGCCTAATGTTTTTTTGGTGAACAATAATAGGCTATTATTTAGACTAGATTTTGGAAATTGAATGCCACAATTTAAACAAAATACAAGCTTGTTAAGAAAAATACCTCTTTTCGAAGCTAGCCAAAGGCTAGTCGCATTTAGGATTTTTTTTCTTTCTTTTTAACTCACCTTGTGGTGATCGTTCCCTCTCCTTCTCCTCCAATGAAACTAGTCAGCACGACCAACCACAATGAAGAAAAAACAAAGAAAATTGAAATAACAAAATTTAAGGATATTTTCTAAATGTGCAAATTCCTTAAAGATCCTAACAAATTTAGCGTCAATTCAATGTAGGAAACTTAATTTTATAAGCTTTAACAATCTTGACAAAATGTTCAAAAAGCTTCTCTTCTTCACCTAAGCTTTCCAAAATAGACAAATTATAAATCTCTTTTGTGTGTTTTGCAAGGATTCTTAAAATCAATCTACTCTGGTTTTTGTACCTTCGGATGTCTGCTCATCTATAAATCAGAAACATAGAGTATTAATTTTTTGATTTTTATAAGCTACAATTTGGAACATACAAAAAAACTCTACGCATGATTTAGCAGGAGAATACACGATGCTTTACTGTAGTCTATGCGGTACTTTACAGAACCTTACATGACATTTAAAATGATATTACGCACAACTTGACATAGATCAGACGTAAAATAGTTGCTGAAATACATAAAAACAGAGAGTAAAGGCATGAAATAAAAGCTCTTCACGTGGTAAAATAATGTTGACAGGCATGTTTTCACTGTGTGAACTTGTGACTTTGCTCACAAAGGCGTGACTTCAGGCCTGATACGCGGTGAATTTTTTTTTGAAAAAAAAATAGAAGGATCATAGGCACGACTTTTCTATTTGTACACGTGAACATTTACTTCATAGGGGTCGCTTTACCTGCAAACTGCAAAATATGACAATAAAAGACACAAAACATGCAAATCAAGATGTAAAATGGAAATTAGAGGCCTAAAGCCCCACGGTGGGCGCCATTTGTATATATATAAAGTATACCTTCATGAAATTAGTTTGAAATCTATAATTCTATGGAAAAATAATCTAATTTTAATCAAAAAATTGACAAATAATCAATAAGCATTCCATGGCTCTCTAACTAAGCATGATAATAAAGCTCTCAGCCTTAATCTCCATTAGCGACAGTCCTAGAATGAGAAATGATGTTTGATAATGCCTAATATATCTCTCAAATTGTCAAATTGCAATGCAATTTATTCAATTTTGCTCTCAAATTGCTCTATTATGCTCACAAATGCTATAATCTCAAAGAATTTCTCTATAGTGTAGATGCAATTGGTCATGAATGTCTAGGATTAATTATTCTCTCAAAGTGCTTGATATTTGTAGGATTTCCCAAGGGTAGGGGGTAGAGTTAAGTTAATCATGATCAAAGCTTGGTTAAGTTGAAGACTTTCAAATGGTTTCAAATGGAGAGACAATTTAAATGGTGGTCTCAAAGGTTGGGACAAAGAGACAAATTGAGTGGTGAGGATGTTGAATGATTAAATGAGTGATCAAGATTGCAAATTTTGGAGTGATCCATGTGCTTTCAATCCTTGATTCTCATTGGCTATTCAAATTCTTGTCTCCTTTGTTGAAATAAATTAGGATTTAATCAATTAAATCAATTAATTAAATTAGCCATGTAAGGGAATAGGTTGATTTTGATTTTTTGATTTAAACTATGCAATTAATTGATTAAATCAATTACATAGCTTTTATTAATCCCTTTTAGGCTTAGATTTAATTAATTAATATATTTATTAATTGATCCTTTGATTTTGATGTGATTTAGTCCCATTTGATTTGATAAATTGCCTTTTGATTTGATTAAGTACACCTGACAAAATAAAAAATCGTTCTCAGATCCTAATTCCGATCTACTTCACCTCAGAAATATCATCCCCAAGGGTGCTAATCTCTCCTCTAGATACCTCAACACATTAAAACTCACTATATTTATACATTTCTACCGACAGGTTGGCCCTAACAAAGAATTACAAGGAAACATGTATCAATATTTTGGATAGGATCCAAAATGTGGAGCATCAATCATCAAATAAGACATAGGGATGCACGATCATAAATATAGGTCTACGCAAATCCCATTAACTAAGATCCATGACCGCACATGCTAAAACCCAATAATCACCAACCACAATGAATTCTCCAGATTAGTCCAAACAGGAAATGGACATGTTACCCACAACCACTAGATGAATCTAAACTCCAACAACCATGAACCAAAAGAGATGCGATCATAGGAAGCTGCTCCCAGATAGGTCCTAAGAATCAAGGCACAATCACACATAGAGATTCCACTCGGAAGATCAGGAAACCGATCAGAAGCACAACAATCAATTGGAAAACTGAAGAACATAATAGAACCATACCAATCTAAAGATATCTTCCCCAATAAAGAACAAAACACGATGTGATCATGGAAAAAGCTTCTACAAGATGTCTAGAACAAACCCATTCAATCACATCAGATAAAGAGCTATCAAGGGCGATCACCACCTAAAACACCAAATACTGTCCAACTGGAACAAAATAGCAAACAAACAAGAAGGAAATCTTTTGGTTGATGCAAGATTGCCAACTGCGCTAGGATGCTGCTACATCATATGTACAACTAAGGTTTGGAGATGTAATTAATCATGCAACTTGTTAAAATAAAACATCTAGTGTGAGGTACCTTAAAAATGATATTTTAAGTATTCAATCAAAAATCAATCTAAAAACCTTAAGATATGTATAAAAAATATCATTTGTTGTTAGTAGAATATCATATTTGTACATAAAATTTTATTTGTTGTTAGTAGAATATGAAATACATCAATGAATATTCATTACTACTCCAAAGTTGTACATAGACGAATAGTTTTTTCTCTATGAAAATAATACTTGTTAAAATGAACATCTTATTTCATTAAAATAATACATGACACACGTACAGTGTATATCTATGATATTTTATTTAAAATAATATATTATTTAGTTCACTCATTAATGAAGGTATCTATGCTTTTTTTACCACTCCAATGTTGTACATAGAGGAATAATTATTTTCACTATGAAAATAATACTTGTTTAAATGAACATCTTATGTCATTAAACAAATATAGATAATTTTATAGATGACACACTTATAGTGTATATCTATAATATTTTATTTGAAACAATATATTATTTATTTCTCTCATAAATGAATGTATTTATACTTTTTTCCATATAATATTTATAGGTTCTCATGTTTTCAAGTAGGGACCCATTTTGATCAACATTTGATTATTTCTTAATTTATATGTGAATTATATATTTACAATATATAGTATAAATATGTAACAAAATTATATGTTATAATTACAACTGATTAATGAATTTACATATACTTTTTTCATATAACTTTTAGACTCCTGTATGTTTAAATACAGATTAATTTTGATCATATGAATTATTTATTTACAATATATAATATAAATATATGACAAAACTAGATAATGTAAACATAACTGAATGTACAACAATTGAACTCTCTGCTCCCTCTGCCCTAATATTCAGAAAAATCCATTCTTAATGATTCATCTCTGAAACTAAAATATTTATAATTTACAATCCATGAGTTCTCACAAGAATCACTGTGAAAAACAAATTACTTATAAAAATTAGGTCGCAGTTTATCAGACGAATTCTAGAGCCTAACCCATTAGAGTTGTCCAGCAGTTTATTGCTATGCTTTTGTTTACATAATAACGAACAAACAAACTGCCTTTGCAGCTGGTTTTAAGTGCAATATGTGTCGCTCCCACAATTTCCAACTTTAACTAGGGAATGCATTTGGTGGTTTTATGATTGTAGTAAAGCATTTTAACTATGGAATATAATCAAATTATCTCTTGATCTCATAATCTTATAATTGGTCTTTTGAATAAAGAATGTAAATGGATTATGGTCGGCGACTAAGGCAATATGCATTCCATATAGAGGTCGTGTGATTGGGCTTTAAAATATGTGCTCTCTGCGTTGGCTGACAGAGAAGCCGACAATTCATAGGATCCATGGTCCCAACATGCCAGTCAAAATAAGTGTTCTGAGAAGGTTGTCTTTCCTTTTTCTTTTTGTTTTAAATGATGCAATGGAGGAAAGATGACACGGAAGTCTTGTAAGATTTTTATAAATTAATAAGCCACATGAATTGACTTTCAGAGAAAGTGCAAAACGATTAGGAATTCTATACGAATATGGAAACACATATGGATCTTATCTAGTTTCCTTTCACAATATTTAATTTATTCCACCATGAGCTTGTGTGAAGATGGCAAACTACTGCATTTTATTTACTTTTAATGATGGTTTCTGTTTTTATTAAGAGATTTAAACAATACAATGGAATTGTTGATTTTTGAAGTTATTAGTTGTCGAGTGTTAAAAAATGATACCATCATTTATGAAATCTTAAAAAATGTGCTCAATTAAAGCAGTGAGATAATTAAAGTAGTGAGATATGGCTTTTTCATTCTAGATTTTGATAATATATGTATAATATAGCTAGAACATTTTACTTTAAATAAGATATTTTGTAGAAAAAATCACATAAAATCATGTTTAAGAACTAGGTTAATTCTATATGCATCCTGTATTATGCTAAATAGGATTTTGATATTACATGTGAATGGTTAGACTATTTTACTTTAATAAGATTTTTTTTGGGGGAAAATTTCCTATAGAATTGTGCTTAATAACCAAGTTTATTCCATACAGGCCTCAATATTGGGCTAATGTCGGACGCTATCTAAATATAACCAATGGGGTTCTCTCTTCTACACTATAGATTCCAATCATGTAAATGTCATTTTCTACCATGGTCCTTATTATGTCCATATTTTTGTTCTTGCTTTGGATCAATAGAAATCTAACAAGGAGTAAAATATCCAAAGCTATGAGAAACGTAGCATTGGTTACATGATACGAATAGAGAACATGCACCTATGATTGTGTTGGTTATGATTATAAGATCTGCCAAGATCCGAACAGATAAAAATGAAACACTAGAACAAAATTGAGAGCCCAATCGACCATTTGAATAAAAAGAAAAGTCAAGTACATATATGCCCGGTATGCAACCGAGTCTGAATGGAGGGATGAATTGGAGTGGTGGAAAAACTGCCCAAAAGACTAGGATGATGTCTCGAAATGAAATCAACACATCTCCATAGTCTCCTAAAAGATGACAACTTATGTAGACAAGCGTCAAACAACTATGGATAACTAATTAGGATTAAAAGCCTATGTGTAAATTAAATAATTATACTAACACCCCCCCTTAAGCATAACCTAGGAGGACAAGATAAAAACTGAGTCCCAACTACTAGCCATGTTAGGTACTCATGTACAATGCAATCTCTCATAAAAGGAGAAAGATAGAAAACCCAGTGGGAAAAACAACCCTCCAAAAGAGAGAAAAAAAGTGAGAAACCTATAAGGCCCCCCAAAGATGATGACGTTGCCAATGTAGACCACACACCAAGAAGAGAATGTGACCCTTTTTGAAAATCTGCATGAATATGTCTGCCATGTGTTGAATCATCTGAAGTATGAAGAATGGAATCAAGATCTGAATGAGAGCCCATATGGTGTGCAATACCAAAATCTACAATTGCTTGAGCAAATAAGACCCTCCCTTTCAATTTTTCTTTATCCTTAGTAATCTCCTTATTTGAAGAGGATGCTTTGACATAATTAGTTACCTCAATATTATTCTTTTTGAGTAGAAAAGTGAGGTGCTCAATCTATTTTTCATACATTGATATTTTTCATGTTTGATGATATCAGATTTGGATACTATTCATGCTGTTGATATTCATTTTTTGTCACTGATGTCAACACATGTTTCTGTGAAGAGGACATACTGGTTATTTGACTGACAGAAGTGTACAGACACTGTACAAATGTTTCAGAATGATCAAAGATAGGGATATGGAGACAGATGTGTGATGACCTTATTCCTAAGGTCGCTTGACTTGAGGTTACATATTGGTGATGTTACAGATGATTTAGTGAAGATTGGTTTATGGACTGTGACAATAATGCTTGACAGAGGTCTCTGTATTATGCGTATATCTTACAGATGAAGATGTTTCAGTGTATGCGAGCCTATGGGATGACTGAGGACACATTGAAGAATATTTGTTATTGATCGATAGTTGTGAAAGTACTAGTGACGTCAGCTATGGTGTGTATTGATGAAGGGCACTACCGCTTTGATACCACTGATGAAGGGACACACCACCCTTACCAACTCATACCAAAAGAATATAACAACATGGAGATAAAGAGAAGATAAAATGCTTTACAAAGCATACATTAATACTTGAAAATAATTACAAATTGAGAGATCTTACATCCTCAAAGCTTACAATCCAAGAGCTTCAACTTGAGAGCTTCTTCCCCAATACAAGATCCTACAACTTGAGAACTTTTTTCTCCAATAGGAGATTCTACAACTTTGAGAGATTTTTTTCTCCAATAGGAGATTCTACAACTTTGAGAGCTTCTTTTCTCCAATAGGAGATTCTACAACTTTGAGAGCTTGCTTATGAATGCTCCTATGCCTTCTTTATATAGGAATTTACCACCCAAGAGATTACAACACAACCAATGTGGGATAAAAGGTAAATGCAACTACCTTGATACAAATATTAAATACCCACCCAATTAATATTAAGCACCACCATGTGGGCCAATTACAAAATTACATTGCATTTGTGGGCCAATAAGAAATAGAAAGGTGTAACTACCTAGCTACAAATATTAAATGCAAGAACTTTCTATAAATTTCTAAAATGCCACCTACACACCTCGATAAATGAAATGATTTCTTTTTATTTATTTATTTATTTATTTT
>MU228492.1:2029354-2051073 GCA_018584345.1 Thuja plicata | reverse complement strand
AAATGCAAGAACTTTCTATGCCACCTACACACCTTGATAAATGAAATAATTTTTTTTCTCTCTCTTTTTTTTTTTTTCCTTTTTTTTTTGTTATCATGCCCCCTTTTTATTTTCTGATGCAAGATGCTCCTGCATCATGTATTATGAATTTTGAGCATGGATTGCGGATCTTGGAGTATAATTGATGGATTGTAATTGATGTTTACTTGTTATAGGTATTGTGTGTATCTTAGCAAAGGGTTAAACAATTATTTGTATATTGGGAAAGCCTAATTGGTTGGCCTAATTAATTATTTGTGTATTAAAAAATCTTAATTGGCCGACCTTATGAATTATTGTAATAGGGTATATATGAATGCTATTTTATTTTGGAAAGATGTGGTAGATATTGAAAAGGAAGAGAAGCGTAAGTTGTGAGGCTTGTTTTTCTACTGGATGTAGAGCAGAGTTTGTGATAAGAATACTTCATTCAAACTGACCAAGAAAAGACAATCGCTATCAGACAGTTCACTGGATTATATTTCTTATATATACACTTGTTCGGATTGTGAATCCTTGAGGGTTCCTTTAACTTTCTTTGGGCAGTGTGCCTGGGAAGTGAGCCTACTACTTTTCTTGACTCATAATAGGGTCAGTCTCCTAACAGGGAATATGTACTATAATGTTGTAATAAGCTCTTAACATAGCTAAATATTTTAACAAGGATACTATACTCTTAGTACATCATTTGTGGGTGCTAATTCCCACCGGGGTTTTACCTTTAACAGGGGTTCCTTGACAACAAGTATTGTGTTATTATGTTATCATTTGTATTTCTATTTTGGTTTATGAAGTTTAAAGTTTAATATTCTATATCACAACTAATTCACCCCCCTCTCAGTTGTGCTTATGGACTGTTATT
Source organism: Thuja plicata (assembly GCA_018584345.1). NCBI lineage: Eukaryota > Viridiplantae > Streptophyta > Pinopsida > Cupressales > Cupressaceae > Thuja > Thuja plicata. Next base: position 2,050,172 of record MU228492.1, on the reverse strand, counting down.
CCTAACAATTGGTATCATAGCAGTTGGTCCTTAGAGAGAAAGCTTAACATATTGAGGTGATCCTAAAGATAACTTACTATATGAAGGATTGTCCAAAATTTGATCCTAAAAACTTTGACAGTTGTAAGAAGAAGATGAGAACACATTATTTATGTTTGGGAATTAACTACTGGATGATCACAAAGAAGAATGAAAAGATAGCGACTGAGAATGAACTGGAGAAAGCTATTGAAGATGATAAGAATCTATTTTCATGTAATATGGTCACAAGGGAATCATTGATCAACGCATGTTCTAAAGGTGAATTTATAGAAGTAAAAGAATTGGAATCTGCACATGAGATTTGGACAAGATTGGAGGCACTGTATGAAGGAGATAAGTTTACAAAACATGAAAAGTTACAAAACTGGAAGACAAAGATGGAATCACTGAAAATGAGAGAAGATGAGAACATTAGGGCATATGGAAAGAGAATTAATGAAGTGGTTACTAGCATTAGATACTTGAGAGGTACTTACAGTAAGGAAGAAGTAAGTGCAAAGATTCTCAGATCTTTGACACCTGCATATAAAACTAAAGTAAAATCTATAGAGGAGATTATACCTTTTACACCGAACTTCAATAGAGAGATGTTGATTGGAAAGCTAACTACTTTTGAGGCTGTAGAATTGGGAGATTCTTTACATAAGGTTGAGTCAGCATTTAAGGAAACTGTGCATAGGAACAAAAAGACCTTATCTGGAATTGTGAGCACCAACAATAGTAACTTGAGAGAAGAGCTTGGAGACTATGCTGAGAAATGGGAACAGATACAAGAGGAAGAAAGAAAGCTATATGAAGTGGTAGCAGTGATCGCTAGAAGATAAAAGAGAGGTAAGGGTAAATTTGAAAGAAAATCACCTTTGAAATGTTCTTCATATAACAAGATTGGTTATTTTGAATCTCGATGTCCTACAAGGGTTCCTAAGCATAAACCTAGGTTTTACAAATCTAAGTATCCTAAAGACAAGGAATGTTATTATTCTAGTGAGGATGTTTCTAATGATTATGGTGACTATGATGAAATTAGATTTATTTCTATAAAGGATGATGAACCTGTACATGATGAAAAAGCCTTAGTATCTCATGTTGAAAAGAAATCTGAATGGGTTAGAGACAGTGGTTGTTCACATCATATGACTAGAGATAAAAATAAATTTGTGAGTCTGAAAAGATATGATGGTGGTGTTGTTATATTTTTTGACAATACTCCTAAACTTATCATTGGTGTTGGATCTATTTCTATGGATGGAAAGACTAATACTAACAATGTATTACTTGTTGATGGACTTAAACATAATTTGTTGAGTGTTGGGCAGTTAGTGGATATAGGTTATCAGTTGAAATTCATTGATGGGAAATTATCTATCGAAAGTAAATCAATCGATTTGATCTTATCTGGTACTAAATCTAAAGGTAATGTATTTTAATTGAATACATCTGGAGCTTCTTATTTTATTGTGAAGGTTGATGACAGTTGGCTATGACACAAAAGATTTTGTCATGTTAACTTTGATAACATTGTGAAGGCAAGTATGACTAATGTTGTAAGAGATCTACCTAAGATTGTAAAGCCATCTAACACTATGTATAGAGAGTGTGTTATGGGGAAGCAAACCAGAATAATTTTTAGAAGAAAATCTTATTCAGAAAAAGGGAAGTTGGATCTAGTACATACATATCTCTGTGGTCCTACAAGAACAAGATCTTATTATTGTGAAAGGTACTTTATAATTTTTGTTGATGACTTTTCTAGAATAATGTGGGTTGTACATATGTGAGAGAGAAATATGAATCATTTGACAAATTCAATTTATTTAAAGCAAAAGTTGAGAATGAATCCAGTTTGAAGATAATTTTTTTTTTATCAGACATAGGTGGAGAGAGTTTACATCAGATTTATTTAATACCTAATGTGAAAAATATGGAATATACAGACATATATCAACTCCTAGAACACCACAACAAAATGAGATAGAAAAGCGAAGAAACAAAACTATATTAGATGCAGCAAGGACTATGTTGCTAGAAGGAAATGTGTCACATGTTCATTGGAGAGAAGTAGTTGGCACTGTTGTGTACACCTTGAACATAATTCAGATTAGAGAAGGTAAAAGTAAGACTACTTATGAATTATGGTTTGATCATACAACTACTGTAAAATATTTTAGAATATTTGGAAGTAAATGTTATATCAAAAGAGATGATGATATATGGAAGTTTGATGCTAGAAGTGATGAAAGAATCTTTCTTGGTTATTCTACTAAGAGAAAAGTAGATAAATGTTACAATATGAGATTGAGGAAGTTGATTGAAAGCGCTAAGGTGAGGATAGATGAAAATTTTCAGATTCAGGAAAGAATATATGATTGTGGTCAGATTATATAGATGAAAAAGGTCATTGTTGAACCTAAAGAACCTTTGATGGTTGATAATGAGATTGAAGATGAATTGATTGAGGTTACTAAGACTCCTAAGACTCTGAGGTATTTTAAGAAGAACCATCCTAAAGATCAAATTATTGGTGATGCAAGTAAAGGTATGATGACTAGATCTAGAACTAGAGAATAAATTTGTTTTATTTCTCAAGTTGAACCCAAAACTACTGATGAACCATGTAGATATGAATCATGGACTAAATCTATGAAAGATTAACTTGAACAAATAAAGAAAAATAATACTTGGGAATTGGTTCCAAGACCTAAGAACAAAAATGTGATAGGAACTAAATGGGTTTTCAGAAATAAGATGGATGAAGAAGGAACCATGGTAAGAAACAAGGCTAGAATGATGTGTAAAGGCTACTCGCAACAAGAAGTCATAGACTATGAAGAAATTTTTTCTCCTGATGCTAGGTTGGAAGCTGTGAGATTATTTCTTGCTTATGGTGCACATAAAGACTTTAAAGTATATCAGATGGATGTGAAATCAACATTCTTGAATAAAAGTCAGAATTAGATGCAGAGCCACCAAAGGCCAAGAAAACAAAATTTACTGAAATAATAGCTGCATCTCTAGAACAAGGAGAAAAAAAAAATGTATACTCACCACCATTGAAGAAAGGCACAGTAAGAACATATCAGAAAAGGAAAGCCTCAACTGAGAAACCAACATCAAGACAACGAAAGAGATATGTAAGAGGAAGAGAAGACAAGGATGATACTGAAGTAGTAGAAAGAGAATAAAGCATCCAATCAGAAAAGGCCAAAATACCAAAGACAATTGATGAAATTACATAGTCAATCATCAAAAAAGGAAGTATACAACATCATAAGATTAGACAATGGGGAACTCTGTCTACCGAGGATCAGAACAAAATAGAAGAGGAAATCATTAAGATGATGGTAGCTTACAAATATGTACCTCTACAATTTGGCAATCATATTCCATAGGAACTACAAGACAAAATATCAGCTAGGTAGACATATGCATTGCACATGGAGAAACAGATGAGAGAGAGATCCCTAGTTGCATTCATTCCCTATTACATAATTGAATAAATTGACTCAACAATGAAGGAGCACACAAAGAAATTTTATTCAAAAACTAGAGCATACAAAGTATTGCAGGATAAGTTAGAAGATATTGACATTGAGTGAAATAATATTTGGACTAAAATCTTTAATCCACCCTAGCATATACTGGCTCTAACCGAGACTTATCACACCAAGGAGAAGGAGGCCACACCGAGCCCCGAGCACATATTCATCAATGACACCAAAGATGGCAATCCTATTGACTTAACCATAGAGGCAAGTAAGGCCATGGAGGATATTCCTCAAATATTGCAATCATTAGGAGAAACACTAGACATAACTATACAAGATATCACTCATGGTGATTCTGATAATGATGCCAAGACTGATGAAGATGTCAATATTGCAACCGAGTAAACAAATGAAAATGACACTACTAATGTTGCACAGGCACTAATACCAGGTAATATGACTTTATTGATGCGATCAATCAATATAATGACTGAAGAAAAGAAGACAACAACTGAGCCTAAACCAAACATATCGATGGAAAAAGGTGAGGAACAAGGGGAGAAGATAGATAAAAGTGATGCACCTAGTGAGGACAGTGGAAAGGCAGATGAGGCTGCAAGTCAGGAAAAGGTTGTTCAAGTAGAGACGTCTACAACCGATCAAAAGGTATTGACCAAGAAACCAGGCCAAGGAACCACACCTCCCAAGAAATCAATGACATAAATTGAGCAACAAAAGGTTCTTGATATAATACCTCATTCCCCTACATCAAGCAACATTCAGAAGAAGAAGAAGAACAAGAAAAGTAAAGCCCCCATCACACTAGATGAGATCATAGACATACTCGACTGTGATCCAAGAAAACTTGATCCCGAGTCACTGACAAGGTATGGGGAGCTATGAAAAATAAAATAACAACAGGACAAGCTCCAATGAGAAAAAAAAAATCCACAAGTCCTAGAAATAGCAAAGGAAATTCTATTGCAGGTAGTGCCTGACGCCAAGATTGATCAAACTGCACCCATCATTGATCAACTTGCAGTTTTGACCGAGGAAATTAGACAACATAATGTAGATGCCGAGAAGGTCATTGAGGAAAGAGCAGAAGAAAAATATCACTACAAACTCACAGAGAAAATCAGCCAAGAAGTGGCAGAGAATAAGGTGAAACTTTCTGAACTAGTAACTACATTAGAACCCATTATTTTAGAATTAATTACCTTAGTTTATATACTATACATATCAAATTTTGATACTAATGCCAAAGGGGGAGATTGATAATCCTTAGAGGATCATAAGTTGTCATTAGTATACAAGAAGACAATTTTGGTCCGTCATGATCACCAAGAGACAACATTCACTAAGAACAGTGATCACCAAAATGTTTTGAACACTGAGTAGTATATCAAATGAGCACTAGTCCATAGAGACATCACCCAGCACCAGTCTACACCAAGACACAACATATCACCAGAAAAAGTGGATCTCAACTACATGTTAGCTAAAGGACTTTAGTCTTTAAAATAGCTTTTTTCTTAGCTGGATAACCATTTCTTATGGATTAAGAAAAGTGTTAATGATGGATGTAATTAGTTAACTGATTGTATTCATGCAAACTATGAGATCAAGGTCGTCAAGTTGTAAACCTTTGATCTTAGAGTTTTTTAAGAAAAGCATGAAACCTAATTAGGTCAAAATCTTGTATATATATATATATATATATATATATATATATATATATGTGTGTGTGTGTGTGTGTGTGTGTGTGTGTGTGTATGTATTAATCAATCAAGAACATGATGATTGTAGCTGCCAAGGACATCTATGGATCAGATAGAGAGTTTCATGCAGAAGGACAGATAAAGAAGAATTCAGTTATGAAGAACTACATTCAAGGCTATTGAGCATAATAGAGGTATTATCCATCATAATAAGGTGATATATAATTTTGTGTACTTAATGGATCTATAATCAACACTATAAGATTGCAGCAATCAGATCATATATTTTGTTACTCTCTAACAATTGTAGCAAGCAGTAAAATAATTTCACAAGGTGGACTTAACAATCTTTATGTAAATCTCTTAACCAAGTGCACACATACATTGTGTTGCTAAAATATCTTAACCGAGTAGACTTAACAAGTCTAACATGTTACTCCTAACAGGGTAAGATCATCAGAAGTGATCACAACTTGTATCCCTAACAAGCACCTTCCATTCTACAAATAGTGAAGCTTTGTGGGTTTCAACCCCACCACAGTTTTTACCTTCTAACAAGGGTTTCTACGTTATCAAATACTTGTTTCATGTGTAAATAAGTTTCATGAATATTTCAATGTTTATTTACATGCATTTACATTTATGCTATGATATTGCATGCATGAAGTAGAAAAGCTACAATGATCGGTTATGCAAGTAAAAAGTACTAAAGATTAATTGATAAAAGTTTTTAAGGATACTGATTCACCCCTCCCCTCTTAGTACACACCCTTCCATTATTCAAACAAAAATCATATGATAAACTTGAATAACTTGAATTAATTACAAGGATTGTCTTTATAGACAATTGATTTCCTAAAAATAGGAAAAAATAAAAAATAAAAAACAAAGTTAAGATTATATAACAATTTAAAATTGTTGATTTACAAACCAATTTCCTTAAAAAATATAAAACTAAAAAAAATGAAAAACAAAGCTTATACAAATCTTATCTTAGTAGTACGCAAACTATTATTTATATAAAATAAAAAATAGAAAAAGTTTGATATTTATTCCAACTCATCATTTGTATCTTTAATCTCCCCCTAAATGATCAATGGAGGTGAGTCCCAATTGGTTTATAAAGGTAATAAACTTGTAGTTTGAAGAGATTTTGTAAATATATCTGTAACTTGTTTAGATGAAGGAAAAAATTGTAACTCCACTTGCCCATCTTGAACTAAGTCATGAATGTAATTATGCCAAATTTCTATGTGTTTTATCTGGCATGAAACACATGATTTTTTGTCATAGAAATAGTTCTATTGTTATCATAATAAACAGTGGTTGGATATTTGTAAACCAAATGAAGATATGCCAAAATCCATCTAATCGATACTGCTTGTGAACTTGATGATGTAGCTTCCATGTATTCCACTTATGTTGAAGAAAGAGCCACTGATTCCTATTTCTTACTACTCCAAGAGACAACTCCAGAACCAAATAAAAAAGCATAACTAGAGGTAGATTTTCTATCATCTATCGAACCAACCCAATCAGAATCTGTATAACCTATCAAATCAAAAATTTTAGTGGGAGAGTAATGAATGCAAAAATTGTGTGCATCACTACCTCATAATTCTTTTAGAAACCTCCCAATGAGAATCATGTGGATCCTGCATGAACCAAGAGATGAGGCTCACAACATACATAATTTATCAAGTCTAGTATTTTTTAAGTACATGAGACTACCTACCAAATTTCTATATAAAGTAGCATCAACCTTGGGACTTATATCTTCCTTGGTTAATTTCTCACCAAGTGCTATAGGGGTGGTAACTGCTTTGTATGCCGCCACTCTAAATTTCTTTAATAAATCAGCAACATACTTGGTTAGGGATATATATATATATATATATATATATATATATATATATATATATATGATACCTTCTAATTATTTTTTTACCTCCATACTAAGAAAGTAGCGCATGAGTCCCATATTTGACATTTCAAATTATTGTTTCATTTTTTCCTGTAACTTCTCCATGAGAGATTTTATGTTACCTATATAAACAAGAGACGCAAGCGTCAAAGTTCCTGCCTATAGTGGAATGTTTTAAGGTGTAGTTGATGCAATAGATGTAAAATGCAGGAAGTATGTTATAGTGAAAGCATTGAAAAAACAATGGGAACATGATTTTATGTTGGAATTATATTGTAGATTAGTAATCAATAATGAATAATTTGCAGAGGATACAAGTAGAATGATGCCAAGAAGCATTTGTGACTGTGGAGGAAAGAATTAGCGCCTTTTTTCATAAGGTTGACAATTGGGACATGTTTATTGGAAATTGGAAATAAGTTTATTGGGAAAAATATAATTATCAGAATAAGAAGAACTAGTGAATCCTTGAATATTACATAATAGATTTTTAAAATTAAATATTAGAATTTATTGAATATAATCAAATTCAATCCTTACTTTTTAAACATAGCCCAAAATGTAAAAATATAATTAATTTGCCATAAAACAAAAAACTAATGTAATAAAATAAAATTAAAAAAATATATCTTATAACTTTTATATAGTAAATTCCCTGAAATTTGGAAATTTTCCATATGGCTTCTAGCAATTTGTGATGTTTTTTACTGACACAGACTCATATAATTTACTATTGGATTCTGAAAAAAAAATTTAAACATAAAGATCTTTTTTTATGACAAGCAACTTTAATATTAAAAGTTCGGTTAATTGTGATAGTTTTTTGAGTGAAATAGGAGCAGGATGGAGATTTTGTTCAATCTTTGGAAAGATAGAAATGCTGTTATTTTTGCTCACAGCTCTATTGATACTAATGTTGCTATGTATAACAAAACTTCTATATGCAATAATGTGATTATGCAAATTCAAGTGCAAGCAAATAAAGTTGCCCTCGAGGTTGCTCACCTGCAGGAGCTGCTCAATCATTGGGGCAATGCTCCCTGCACTGTTGCTAGAGTGCCTCCGGATGCTCTGTCTGCTGAGGGCACGCCTCCCCGAGGCCGCCATCACGGGCGCAGCTCCTCTGCGCGCCGTTCTCACACGCCACGGTCCCAAGCCCCTCGCCACCACTCTCCGAGAGGTGGTGGGGATGGTTGGCGGCACCGCTCGGCTTCTCCGCCTCGGTGGACTTCTGGTTGGGGGCCTACCCCTGTGTAGTCTGCCCCTCCTGATGCTCCTGGTTCCCACCGTGGCTAGGATTGGCCTCCTGCCACTTCCTCCAAGTTCCCACGCCTGGCGCTTGCTATTTCCCCGCCTAGGGCGGAAGACAAAGAAAAAGAAAAAGAAGATGAGAATGATGGTTGGCCACCTCTCGAACCTACTGTCAATCCCACTCCGAAGTGGGGATCGGATGATAAAGATCCTCCACCTTCTGCTGCTACTGCTCTTGCTGCCTAATGGCATTATAGTTTTTTTTTTATGAATATTTTTTTGTATCCGGCTTTGGCCGAGTGACTCTGCGGGTTGATTTTATTTATCCCCCGGCCCCTTTTTTGTGAATATGTAACTTTGAAATTTTTTAATGGAAAGGAACTATTCATCAAAAAAAAAAAAAATAGGAGCAGTCCTTATTGAAGCAATTGCTATGATGTGTCTCATAAACATGGAAACAAGTAGATGGCTAAATGTTGTTTTAAGCGATAGCTTGAGGAAAAGAAAGAAGACTTGGATGAGACAAAACAACAGATGGATGAGCAAGTGGAATATATATTTGAAAGACACTTCTTTTTGGATTATGATGCTTATTGTGACATGAGGAGCAATTATGCTAATGTCTTGATGGCTAGATCATGGTATAGTATTTTTAGCGAGGGGATTATTGAGAAATTGGGGGAGCTCATCATCATCCTACATAAAAATAGAACTGCTTAAGGCTAAGTTTACAAGGTTGACTGTCTAATAGGCTACTTGTGTTTAGCCTTGTGGCCTTTAAAAGTTCTTCTTATTCTTCTTCTACATAAAACCAAACTTTACAAACTAGGAAAGGATCACCCTTGGGGAGATTTTTTTATTTTTAAGAAGTCATTTGTAAAAGTGTCGAAGCGTAAATGACTCCTTGCCTGTCATAGGACTTAAAATAATCAGTTCCCTTTAGCTTGAAGCCAGGGACTGAAGGATAAACAATATTTTAAATTAGCCTCTTTATTTTTTTTGTTTTTTCTAGGAAACCAATCCTTCCTTAGTTTTTAATTTTTTGTAAGCCAACATTCTTCACCGGTAGGACTTCCTCTTTGGTCTTTCTCCTCAGAAAATTTGGAAAAAAATAAAAGGAGCTTAGTGAGGCATGGCATGGTGGGGCAGGTGTTGGTGGCAGCTTAAAGACATGAACGCTCCACGTATCTGCACCGTTCATGGTGGCATTAGGCAGAATAGTTCACGTGCCCTGTTGATGCTTCCACATTTTGTATGCATGCGTTGAAATAGAGGTGTTCAATCTATTCTCTGTATTTTATGCTTTTGAGTCTACATTCGAGTGGCTGCAAATGACAAAGGGAGGGCAGATGCTGCAACCAATTCCAATGAGAGATATCACAGCTTCTCTGATATTGCGTCATCGATGCAAACAACAGCAAGTTCTGTGACAGAGCTGGAGAAATCTCTAATTGTAGAGCTGACAGTGTGTGCAATGGCATCGTCTGCTACTTCAGAGTTTCAAAAGATACAAATCCAGTATAAGGATTCCTTGTCATTATGATGTTTGAGGTATTAATCTCTCATGATGGGTTAGAATTTGCAAGTAAAAATGTTAGAAATTTTGAAACTTCAACACAGATATTCGGAAAAATCCTATTTTACACAGGCATAGATAAGCAAAAAATTCTTTCTATCATCTATAAAACTAGTAGAAGTTCATAACTCCAATGCCAATTATCTTCTTTAGTTTTTCCTGTGGCTATATATACTCACACAGATATGTCAAGCGAGATATACTGGTTACAATGTTATTTATTTGGAGCATGAGCGTGGAAATTGGGGGCTGCTCCTTTGAATGTCGGCTGGGTTCTGGAAACAGATGAATGTACGTATAACGGCTCCTCTCCATATACAGATGCAGATGTCTGTATTAGCACATTATTAATGAAATGATATTGAGGAACCTTAGTAACCTACAAAAACCTACTTCGTAAATTTTCTTATGACAAAAAAATAATTTAAGTGGACTCCATGGCAAATGAGGCCACAAATTCTAGACCTCAAGACCCTACCCTACTCGGTACCATGACTGCTTGAAAGGCTATGAGTCAACAGATTTAGTGACTCAAAATACTAACCATAGTGGCTAATGTATTTCCCTAATTGCCATTCTAAATAGATATGAAATTATGGTAATGACCCAGGATCAAATTTGGGGATGAAAAAAAACTCGAAATGCTCTGGAAGATATGTAGGGATCGAATCTGCAAGAAGGCAATAGAAATAAAGGCGTAATTTCTTTTAATGTCAACACCCACGGAAAAAAAAAAGCACTTCTCTGCTCTTCCTTTTCCTTCAAGAAGTAAAGTTTCAAAAAGCTTGGCCTAAGAGAAGCATATTTGCAATTTTACGCTAAGAAAACAAAGGAAGGTGAAAGCCAAAGCCAAGCTTCGCAATTGAAGTCATCTTCAGTGAAAAAATTTCTATTCGGTGGAGGAGGAACATTCAAAATGAGTTGAGCATTGTTGTCTCCTGCAAAAATGGCAGTTATAAGAAGCTGCAATTGATATTCAGAAATTTGTTTACAGATAACAATTTGAGTTTTCAAAAAGAAATGGATTTTTATAAGCACAAAAACCTACCTCTCTCCAATCTGAAGATGAAGGTCCTTCTCAAATCTGCAGATGAAGGTCCAAGGTCCATCGGCATTACTGAAACTGCAAATTTCTCAAGCATCCAATGTCTTCTATGGAAATCGTAGAGAATTTCTAGATTATGCTAGCTGTCTTCCATGGAAATCATAGATATTATAATAAGTATCGCTCAAGCTATATTAATGCATGATTAATGCGTACAGCCAATTGTAATAAGTATCGCTCAAGCTATATTAATGCATGATTAATGCGTACAGCCATTTTTATGGATATTCGTGCCAAAAGGCATTCGCCTATGGTATGGGCAATAATATTTTTTGATAATTTTTGTTTGAAAAGTTAATTTTACTCATTGTTTTTTTTCCTTGTGACCAATAGGAATTCAAAGAAATAGCTATTTTTGGATTTTATAAATATAAAAAAAATATAAACTATATAATGCACTTTACAAGTTAAAAAATTCTTAAATCCTATTGGTCAAACTAATTGCATTTTAAGACTAAATGATTGCAATAGTTTACCTGCCGATGGCAGGAACTAATAAGATCATCAACATAAAAGAATACTACATGAGAATATCATTACCAATACATTGGACATACAAGGTGGGCTCTGAGTGGATTTTTTTGAATCCTTTCTTCATGAAATAATTTTCAATCCTAGCATACCAAACATAAGGAGATTGCTTCAACCCATTAAGGGATTTATTCAACTTGTAGACTAAGTGTCCTTTTTCTAGAACTTCATAACCTATAGGCTGTTCTTGTAAGAATTTGCAAATAGAAGTGCATGAACCAAGGATCTAGAGGTCAAAGAATAGAACAAAGACATGAGATATAATATGAACAAGAATAAACTTGTATTAATGATGCAATATGAAAATAGATTATTGAAGATTATGGAGATGGAGATGATTTAAAATATAGAAGTGCTTGTATATATAGGCAAGATAATAAGAGACAATGATAAGGAACTGATAAGCTATCACCTATGCAAGGTGTAATCACATGTCCACCAAAGGTGGATCATCCTCCATTATGCAATGAAGTATGTTCCATATGATGCAGATGATAATGTGATATGTGCACTAAAGGTGTATCTCACACATGAGATAACAACTATCACCACCTAAAGTGGAATTTCTCCTACACAATGCGCTAAATTAGGATGTGAACTCTTAGGTGTCCCAATGACAAACTACTATGCAATGCATTATCCTAAGTAAAATTAAGTAAAGTATAATTAGGAATACTTAATTATACCAATAGCCCCCTTAAGTGCAACTTAAGGGGATGCACTTAAACTCACAATGCAAGATGGGTCTTGGCTACTAGGATATTTTAGTTACCCATGTAGAATATGCAAATGCAATACATGAAATGAAATCTCTCATAAAGATGAGAAATATGGAAAACCTCATGGGAAAAACCCTCCCCCAAAAAGAGAGATGAAAAACACAAGATGCATGGATGAATGGAGTACTCAAGACCCACCAAGCATGACATACATCCTGTATATACAATAAATAAACCCTCGATAGGAAGGAAATATGAAGACATGATATCCCCTCATAATGAAGAAGCTCCAAAGTTGATGAATTGTACCTACAAAAAAAATAATCAAATGCCTAGAAGCAACATGAATCCCCTTAGGAATAAAAAAATACATCATATTATGAAGAAGCCAATCCATATCAAAATGGAAGAATGAGGAAGTAAGTTCCCATGGATGCATCTCTGAAGACTGAAGAGGTATCTCCATGCACAAAGAATCTATCAAATCATCAAAATAAACCATGAAATGTGACAAACCAAGTGAAGGAGAAATATCAAGAATTCCAATCTCCAAATAAGGTGAAGAAGTGTCCTCAACTATGATGTTGTCATCAAAGAGAAGAGAGACCCCCTTAAGTATGTCACCCAAATCTGAAATATGAGACCCAACAAACAATGCTGAAATGCCATCCAAGTAGTCATCCCACACTACAAGATCTAAAACACTATGATCATCCTTCTGAAATGTAGAACTCATGTCCAATGAAGCAAGAGGTGGAGGAGTAGGAAGTTCAACACTTTTCTCAAGAACACAATGATTCAAGTGTCCAAAATTATCCCCACATACAAAACTTACCCTTGGTAAAAGGGTTGGTATATCATGAACGTCATCATCATCATCATCAATGAAATATGAAAAGGAATACAAGCGTGATGCATGATCAACGAATCCCATAGCTATGAAATCTCTATTCTCTATGTCCCTAATGTATACATGATCATGAGTGAACTCAACACATTTACCTTGTTCCCCATGGGTAATTTGATAAATAGAAAGGAGATTAGTGGTCAATGATGGTACACAAAGAACATCATTAAATGTCCCCTCTCCCATAGGAATATAACCTTTCCCACAAACCTTCATGTATGTGTTGTTTCCCATCAATATATTAGGAGAATTAAAAGGCTCAATAGAATAAAACATATCCATAGAAGATGCCATATGATGTGAAGCACCTGAATCAAGAAGCCATTTACCTTTCTCAGGATGTGTGCAAGCCATAAGTCCTTGAACTTTAACTTTATCATTACTTGATGATGTAAATGAAGAAGCTGCCAAATGTGTAGAAGGAGTAGACATTGATGAGGGAAAATTAATATTTTTATTTTGAAGAATGTGAGTGAACTCATCAATCTTCTTGTGGAAACATTTATGCTCATCATGTCCTAGATTTTTACAATATGCACATTTTACCCTCTTTCTTCTAGATTATTCCTCTCTTGAAGAGGACTTGGATTTAGATTTATATTGTGAAGCAGAGTCACCACCTTTATCATGAGGCTTGGGATTCTTATCTTTCTTTTGTCATTTTCCATTTGAAGCCTTTGGAGTGTAGTCATTTGCAAGCAATGCATGATGCTGTGAATGCTTAAATTAACCCATGTGTGCCAACTTTTCTTGTCCCCTTGTGAGTTGAGATACACATTCATTAAGCGAAGGAATTGTGTATCCACTACCAAGAGCATCCATAGTAGCATAGAATGTAGAAACAAAAATGGAATATTTAGGTAGTAGCTTGGAAATAATAGATAAGATCAATTGTTCATCTTCTTTAGTAATGCCACAATTAGAAATCTCCAATCTAATAGAATTGAACTTAGAGAAAAAATATTGAATATTGTCAAAATCTGTAGGATCTAGACTAATGACCTCATTCTCCAATCTGAATTTTCTCATTCTATCAGGTTTACCAAAGAGTCCCTCCAAGATGGTGCAAGCATCATGAGAATGTGTGTAGGACGCAGAAGGATATAACAAATCATGAGAGATGGAAGATCTAAGAGAGCTAAGTACTTTACCCCATCAAGATAAAACCATTTTCTCCTTTTTGTAGCACCTATAGATGGTTCTGGATCCTGCCCAAAACATATTCTAAGCAATAAAATACTTAACAATTGATTAGAAACTCATTCTTTCCATTCATGATAGTTATATGGAGTGAGGATTTTGAATTTTGAAAAGTCTATAATGTAGCCAAATAATGACTAAGAATAAATGATAATTCCTTCAAATGACTGATGCAAATTAGAAAACTAAAATCTAAGAATGAACCAAGTGCATATATAGCCCCAAAATGACCTATTTCTAAAAGTGATATTTCTACTTCAAATCACTAAAACATTATTGCAGATCTGGAAACTAGACAAAAGATCATGCACTTTTAAAAAAGAATGAACCTAAAAATATTACCATATGTGCCCAAACGAAGCTATGGAAGCTACAAAATACAAGATTAAATAGGTACAATCATGAAAATATGCAAATTATGATCAATTTGGTAATCAAAATTAGAAACTAATTCCACCACTATAATCTTCATGAAATTCTACCCCAAATAAAAAAAATTGCTTGAAAAAAGGAGTCAATTTGAGCAAGATATGACACTTTGAAGTTAGACAAGAAAATGAAAAACTCCAATGGTGAAGGTAGAATTTTCAAACCTATCATAAATTTGATGGTTTCTGGTCCGTCTTAGAAAAGCCAATGACCCCTATTTTGATGGTTGGAAGGCTGTCAATTTTAAGATAGTGAAAAATATCTGCATGGTAAAAAAAGGATAGTTCTGCTGACTGGGTGTACTTCTTTGTCTAATGTGGTTATATGAGCATTGTTGAATGGGCCCAATGATGTGGCAAGATAACATGGTTACACCCTATTTTCATATTTGGATATGACTCGGCGCCAACTTGTTATTTAGGCTTCTGATGTTTCTATAGTGACGTGGCATTGTGGTGGTGCAGAGGCTGTAGATCCGGGCTATGGTGGGGCAGAGTTGACAGATCTGGGCTATGATGGCATAGAGGTGGTGGTGGCATAGAATTGCATCTGACATGGTAGAGGTGTCACGTGGCAATATCCTATTTGATGTTGTTCTACTGATGTGTCGCTCCATGATTGGGCTATGTGGTGATTTATTGGTGAGGGATGATGGTTTTGAGTAGCACGGTGGCGAGATCTATTGCTGATGGTGGAGCTCGGGTTACGGGGACAAGCTCGGGTGGCCGATCTCAGAGGGTGAGCTTGGGCTCAAGAGATTGGTTCTTTAGTCCCACATTTAGTGGGCGGGTGACTACTGAGCAGTTTTTAGATACAAAGACACCTAATCTGATATGAAGTGAAACCAAAGGGCCCTTGGGTGGTGTTGGATAGAGATGTAGTCATCGTTTTGATGTGTTTTGATTGGTTGGTACAAGAATTTTCTAGACCTGGTAGGAATATTATTTGTTCACTACTTCTTGTCGAAACAAATTCTAACAACAAAGATATATAGGGGTAAAAACCCCAAAATTTTGCCACCAAATAATCCAAAAACATCTGCGACAGTGAAAAGAAATAAACCGCAAGAAAAAAAATAATATTTTTTTAAAATTGGATCGTACCATAACTGCGTAGGCGGGGCCGTACAGATTGTTGTGCAAATGTTTTTTTGCCACAGATTTGACTTTCACCAAATATAGGCAAATTTATAGTCAATTTTCACTGAAAAAGCCACCCGAACACGATGGTGAGGTCAGAGCTGACCCAAAACACTCCCACAAGATGATGGTCTTCAGATCTGAGATATGGACCTCCAATGCATGCACCAAGATCTCTCTAAGTGTGCTATCCAAAATGCTCCAATGGCTCTGATACCATGTAAGAATTTGCAAATAGAAATGAATGAACCAAGGATCCAAAGATCAAAGAATAGGACAAAGACAAGAGAGCTTTATATGAACAAGAATAAAATTGTATTAATGATGCAATATGCCAATAAAATATTGAAGATTATGGATATGGAGATGATTTACAATATAGAAGTGCCTCCATATATAGGCAAGGAAATAAGAGAAAATGATAAGGAGTTGATAAGCTATCACTTATGCAAGGTGGAATCACATATCCACCAAAGGTGGATCATCCTCCATTATACAATGAAGTATGTGCCATATGACAAGGATGATAATGTGATATGTGCACTAAAGGTGGATCTCACACAGGAGATAACAACTATCACCACCTAAAGTGAAATTTCTCCTATACCATGTGCTCAATTAGGATGGAAACTCCTAGGTGTCTCAATGAAAAACTACTATGCAATGCATTATCCTAAGTAAGATTAACTAAAGTATAATTATGATTTTTTAATTGCACCAACATTTCTACATAAATTTCCTCACCTATATAACCATTTAGGAATTTTGATTGAACACATCCATTTGCAATATTGGCCACTTGTATTGTGATGCAATAGCCAATATAATCTTGACTGTATCAAGTCTAGCAACAAGAGAAAATATTTTTGCATAATCTACTCTAGAAGTTTGGGCAAATCCCTTAGCAACCAATCTTGCCTTATGTCATTCCATTGAACCATCTGCATGATATTTGACTTTATATATCCATTTCTCACCAATCACTTGCTTTCCTTTGGGAAGTTGAACTAATTCCCAAGTATTATTCTTCTGAATGAAATTCATCTCATCATTCATAACATTAACCCAAAGTGGTTCTTTCACTGCTTCTTCATACACAGAGGGTTAAACTTTAATTATACTAAGAAAGGAAAAATTAACAACTAGATTTATATTTTTAATCCTCTCATAAAAAACAACCAAAATCCATACCTTTCTTGGAGCTTTAATGCTGGAGGGGAATCTTCACCCGAGTTTGTGCTACTAGGATAAATGGGTGAGCTTGGAGGACTAGAACTGGAGTTTGAACTTCCACTTGAGCCTATGGGGAGAGGAGGAGCACTATTATCTTCCATGTTTATGATTATGGATGGATTTTTCTACACAACATCTTTCCACTACCATACTCCCCCTTCATAAAAAGTTACATCTCAACTAACAATCCATTGCTTTGTGTTAGGATTTTAGAATCTATATAGCCTTTACTTGCAGTAGAATATCCCACAAAGATACAAAGTTTAGATTCTACATCCAACTAAATTTCCACATTTAAACTGGAACATGCACATATGCCAAGCAACCAAAGACCCAAAGATGAGCCATGAAAGTATTTTAACCACTCTATGATTCCTTTGGAGTGATGTTTTGAACTAGTTTTGTGGGACTGTGGTTGAGAATATATATAGTACTGGAGACTACTTCTCCCCAAAAATTGTTTGGGAGATTTTTTATCTACATCATACTTTATGACATTTTCATAATGGTATGGTTCTTTCTTTTATCAATACCATTCTTCTAAGGTGTATATGTGGTAGTAAGATGTATTTGTATGCCATTCTTTATACAAGAATAAGTAAACTCATTACAAGTAAACTCTCCCCCTCTATCTGTTCTGAGTATTTTTATAGGATACCCTCTTTTCTTTTCAACCAATTCTTTAAATTTCTTGAAGCATTCAAAGGCTTCAGATTTATGCATAACAAAACCTAAGTCTTGCAATAAAAATCATCAACAAAATTAAAAAATAAAGGTTCTTACCCAATGATTCTACTTTAATGAAACCAAAAATTTTAGCATGCACAAGCTCTAGTGGATATTTTCCTCTCCAAGATTTGTTCACTAGAAAATTGTTTCGACGATGCTTTCCAAGTGCACACCCTAAACAAACTTCTTCTTTTTCCTTGATTGCAGTAATCTCTCTCACCATATTCTTCTTATTCAATAAGGTTATCCCTTCAAAATTAAGATGACCATATCATTGGTGCCATAAACATGAATCATCTATGGTTGATTTGAGTGCATACAACCGACTAGAAAACAATGTGAGAGGAGTCAAACCATTTTCAGTCATATAAGTATTTTCTACAAGATGATGATTATCAGATTTATCCAATATTTTGTTTCAGTTATCTTCAAACACTACTTTGGAGTTTTTTTACAAGCTGGTCAATACTCAAAATACTATGTTGTAACTTTGGTACAAACAAAGTATTAGAAATATGGGTATTTTTTCCTTTCTTAGTTTTGATTACAAGGGTACCTTTTCCCATGACAAAAACCTCCTTATCATCTCCAAACTTAGCTTGAGTCCTCATTTAATCATCTAATTGGACAAAAACATTAGATTTACCTAGCATGTGATTGGAGCAACCATTGTCCAAAAACTAGACATCCTCTTAGTTTTATTTTGCCAAATTTCATACAAAGAATGTAGAATTCTTTGCATCAACATAAGACTCGGTGTAATTGGCTCTTAAATTATTCATGTTAGATTTCTTCTTTCTAAATTCTGATTCATAGTGACCATACCTTTCACAATATCTACACTGGACACTCCTTCGATCAAATAAATTTTTCCTCTTTCTCTTCCTCTACGTCATCCTCTACTATTATCTAAGAAGATTCACTTTAATATTTAGGAGTATGAGAGGGAGGATATTTAGTCTTTTCCAGAATATTCACACAAGATTGGAAAGCTTGCACCAAAATTTTTGTAGAACGCTGCATATGCTTGTCACGAGATTGAAAAGAATAAATTAAATCTAGAACTTTGATTCTTACTTTCTTCAATGACTATCACCATTGGACCAAATTTAGGAGGAAGAGATCTCAAAATATTTTCTAGAATTATTTTTTCTTTTATATTTTCTCCTTGAGTCTTAAGATGATTCACAATACCTTGAGCCCTAGTAATAAATTCATGAATGGACTCAAATCCCTTCATCCTCAAAATTTCAAATTCTCTTTGAAAATTTTGAAATCTTACCAATCTAATTTTATTTGTACCTTGATATGAAATTTGGAGAGTCTCTCATGCATCCTTTAATTTTTTCATACTGGAAATTCGAGGGAGAGTTGAAACATCCAATGTAGATTGAATGAAGAAAAGGGTTTTGTTTTCCTTCTTTCGGTCTTCTTTCAGCTGAGTCTTTTCTTGTATTTTGATCCATAGGTTCTTTGCATCTCACTTTAAAAAAATCCCATAGATCTTGGGCTAATAGAAGAGTCTTCATTTTGATACTCATGTAACCATAGTTTTCTCTTGTAAATAATGGAAACTAAAATGATAAATATTTTCCATTAACCATTTGGAGATAATTGGTTCTCTGACTTTGTTACCCGCAAAATAAAATTTCAACAACATATTCTAATACCAATTGAAAGATTATAATTTAAAAGTCACAACACACAAATACAAGATTATACAGTTGAGAGAAAAAATAAAAAACCATATAAGAAACTTGAATCACTTGAATTAATTACAAGGATTTTCTTTGAAGACAATTGATTTCCTAAAAATAAAAATAAAAACATAAAAACAAAACTAAGATTATCTGGAAATCTAAAATTGCTAATTTACAAACCAATTTCCTAAAATAAGATACATAGGGGCTTTAGTTAGTGAACCTAAATCATAGCATGTGCATTTGTGGCATATTAAATAATACCCCTATTTTAAAAAAATATTACCCCAATCTCCCTTTTTGTCACCCCCTCCAATAGCCCTTCAATACGCCCGCACCTGTTTTCCTATTTAAACCCCCATTCCCACCCCTGAAAAATCCCCTCCTCCCTATTTAGACAATAAATTGCCCCTCTTTTCTCCCATTTTAAACCCCCCAATATGAATGCACGTGATAATGTATTGCCCCTTAAGTGAAGACCCTGCGATAAGATAAAAATAAAAATAAAATAAAAAACAAAGCTTATATAAGGCTTTTAGCAGTATGCAAATTGCTATTTATTTAAAATAAAAAATAGAAAAAAGTGAGACTTATTTCAACTCATCATTCATACCTTCATTCTCATGGTGGCATGTATAAAGGTATAAGTGAAGATGAAAAGTGGGGAGAATAGGAAATGGGTGTATTAGTTAATTTCACCATCTTCTATGTACTCTACTGCACTGCCACTTCAATTTAGCATGTCTACCCCATAATTGATAGGCTTCCATAGTTTGTGCACTCTCAATAATTGACGTGGTTAGATGTGGAAGACCTACATACTTAGTCATCTCTCAGTGTGAGAGTCATAAAATTAGGAATAATGCATTAAATCTTATTCTATGAAAGCAGTAAGCATTGCCTATATATCTATTATATATATTTCCATGTACTTGGTGATGTGGTGTGGACAAATTTATGCTAAATGACCCATTTTCCTCTATTTGTTGGAATTATATTGGAATGATGTATTGAGAGGGGAGGGGTGAATCAGTACCTCTAAAAATTTTCTTGGTTAGCCCATTAACCCTTAGTCATCAGTTTGTAAATTATCTTATCTAACTATTCATCTTTCTTTATGTATATGC
>MU228492.1:2004327-2026293 GCA_018584345.1 Thuja plicata | reverse complement strand
TAACAAGTACTCTTTCTCTTATCTCCTTTTCTTGATGTAGTGCAAATGTCCATCTAGCTGATAATCTCTTTGACAATTCTTTGGGAACATCATATTCTGAGAATTCTAGTGGAACATAGTGATGTTTGCACATTTTAAAAATTATTGCTTCTTTAATCTTATTTTGATCCTCTGTACTAAATTTTAACCATTTCCTTATGTTAGGATCAGAAATAGATTGGGATTTTGAGATGATCTTGCATATTTTCTCAATTTCTGTTGGAACCAAAGGTTCCTTTTCCTTTTGTATATCTACATCAGCTTCATCCATAACTGAGTCTTCTAGATCCTCATTTGTCTGAACAAATTTCCTCCTTTTGGTAGGTTTCCCAACTGGTTGTTTTCCCTTTGATGTGTCAGGTATCCTCTTATACACCTTTCCTTTTACCATGGGAGAAGGAGTTGCATCCTTTGTTGTCTGACTCCTTGTTATTAACTTCTTAGGTGGAGGAGGAGGTGGTGAATCAGACTATTCTTCTTCTGATTCATTTTCCTCTGCTGTATCACCGATGTGTAGCTGGTCCTCGACAATTTCCTCCTTACCCTCTTGTTCCTCTTCATCTTTAGAAGATATATTCAATTTTTCTTTCAATTTCTTTACCATTCTGCTTGACTATTTTACAGATTTCTTGACAACAAGATTTGTTTTAATCTTTTGTTTCGCCTCTTCATAGGTGCCAAATCTTAGTTGCTTGTTGTCCACTGGTTCATTTAGT
This sequence comes from Thuja plicata, assembly GCA_018584345.1. Classification (NCBI taxonomy): domain Eukaryota; kingdom Viridiplantae; phylum Streptophyta; class Pinopsida; order Cupressales; family Cupressaceae; genus Thuja; species Thuja plicata. The sequence goes on along the minus strand of MU228492.1, from coordinate 2,025,538 downwards.
AGTGCCTCAATGCACTCATTAGCTTGTCCTGTTTTGATTTCATATTCTAATCGTGAAAGCCATGACTTCCTAGGTACTACTGCTTGGATATATGTGAAATCAGTATCTACCATGAAACATATATTCTCTCTATGTTCCTCTATCAGATTTTCAAGAATCCTTGTTCTATTTTGCAACATTTCCTTAATGGTTTTGAAATACTCATGCATTACATTATCAAAATCTATTCCTAGTGATTCTATGAATTCAACTATCTGAATGGTTATAGGTCTGCTTGTGTCCCATACAAATTTTCCTATTGAAGGAAAGTATTCTTCAAAGTAAAAGAATATGCACATTATGAGGGAGCCAAACTTACATGTGTTTGATTTTGAAGATCTTATAGTGCACATGTTCTCCTCCAGTTGATGTAACGGGATCTCTGCAAGATCCATCTTCTTTCCTTGTTTGATGATTTTGTATGCTATGTTCATAGCAGTGCATGATATGCTATTCATTATGCTTGCCTGGAAGATTTTATATCCTATCACACATGCTCCAAACTTCAGCTCTACATCGGTGATAGTGTTGACCTTGAGTGCTCTTTTGTTTGATTTAGCACCAGTCAATTTTTCCACTTCTGCCAGGGATGGGTGCTTGTGAGCTTGTGTTTTATCGGTCATAGGATAACCAGTAACTGCGTGAATAACATGCTTTGATATTGGCTTTGTCTTAGTAAGCCATAGAGTCTTGTTGTGCATTCTGCTGAGAACAATCTTTATCCATTCTATTTTAAAAACTTTGGGAAAATGCAGTGCATTTGTGAGTCGTTTTACTTCTAGATGCTTGTGCTCATCTTTGAGGTTTCCAGCTTCATCACATAGTGCCCTGTAGGCATTATCTAGGTCTAGATCTCCTATCTCTGAGATCTTGCAGTGTATATAGGACCTTATGTCCTCTACCAGCAAAACCCTAGGTGGGATTCTGGAGAATGCTCCAAAATCATCATGTTGTGATGCTATTTTTGGATGCAGCTTGTATTTGGGTTAAGTACAAGAGCCTCTGATGACAAGCTTGAATTTTTTCTTCTTTTCTTCCTTAATCTTTTCAACTCTAGAAGTTGATGCCATCATGTTGTAGAAATTTAGGGCTTTTCACAAATAAAATAGTGTGGTTGGTGAATGTGGTTACTTACTAAAACTCTATGATTGACTGTGAATGTGAATACTTTGTGTCGGATTGATTTCTGCTAGGTTGCTCTCCAAATTTCTTTGAAATCACTCTGCTCTACTTTTCTCTGCTCAAAAATTGCAGCTGCGAAAATGAGTTCACCTGTCGGGCTTTTATAACTTTTGTGCCCTAAGTTGTCATTAATGCTCACTAACTCATCGGTATACAAAGACTGAGTTTGTCGGCAGAAGCATTCATAACATCTTTGGTGTCTATGCAAAGTGTCGGGGTTGCTAGCAGTTTTGGTTACTTCACCGATGATGGTCGGTAAAGTGGCGAAGACAACTTTTGTTGCCTCAGGGTTCACCGATGTCCGTCGGTTTACATTGAGAAACTTGGCACTTGTGTAATGACCGATACATTCTGGTAAGTAGTGATGACTTTTTTGTGTGTGCTCACCGATGCAAATTTATGCCCAATAACCGATGGTTGCTTTACAACAGTTTAGAAAATAACAATATATTGCATTTTTATTCATGCTAATATTACAATATGAACTATGTGTAATGGAACCGATGCATAATATAACTTGTCATAATGCAGTTCCATACTTACTTGTGCAATTTAGTTGGAGATGGTGATATCACAGAATCCATTGGATGGGGTGTCACCATTTGTATTGCTTGTTCCAGTACCTTCAGTGTTTATGGATTTTACCCACATCTTGTTTCTCATTCTCTTGATGTCATCAATAGTATTTCCATTGGGATAAGTACTTGTATCTGTTAGTTGTTCTTTGCAATATTTTATCACATGTCAGACCTTATGATAGTGTAGACATGCCATACCTAGATTGGTCCAACCTCTTGACCTTCTGGTCCACTTTCTCATACAGTTGGCATCAATATGACCATACCTTCCACATGCTGTGCAGTTTACCCATGTTTTATAGTCCCAAACATATGAGTTACCTACTCTTGTTGGCTTGTAGCTTTTATCAGTTTCTTTTGGTGTCCAGGCCTTGTTGTTCCTTTTCCATCACTCCTCATGTGTGCGCCCATTCATCTTGCAGGTAGGAAAGTACTTATCCATGTAGGTTTTCCTTTTTGGATTTGTTATTTTGGATCTGCATTCATGTGCCTTGTGTCCTTTCTTTTGACATTTATAAAAATTACCAATGAAAGTAGATTGTGCTTGAGGAATACTTTTCATTTTGATTATGCAAACGTTTGAGGCGTGGCCGGGTTTTCCATAGTGATTGCATGATAGTTTCTTGGATCTTGGGGTTGTGAAAGCATTCCTTTGATTTGGTTGATTAGAAGATTCACCATTCTCGTTGTACCCTAATCCTATGTAGTTGTTGACTCTTCTCTGTCCATCAAGAAAATTATCCATCTTTTGTTGCTATCTTCAGCTTTCTTGATCAATTCGTTGTGTTGATTCTGGACTTTGATTTCATGCTTCAATTTTTCATTCTCTTCTCTTAGCTCACCAATGATCTATATTCTTTCAATGAGTTCAGTATTTAATTTGTTTGCCTCTTGAATCATAAGAATAATCTGATTGGTAATCTCATGGTGATGCTCAGTAAGTCTTTGAATCTTTGATTCTTTCTCTTGCAGCTTCTCTGTTATTTTCCTCCTATCATCAATGGCTAGTGTTCTTTCATTTTCAGCTTTTCTTGCATCATTCATGACATCAATCATTTTCACCATTTGAGTCTCTTGACCGATTTGCAGCATTCTCAATTGCTCGGTCAGATGTTGATTGACTTCTTGTAGACTTGTGATCTCTTCCACTGATGCGTCTGAAGCTTTTCTTGATGTTGATTCTACTGTATCAAAGTAATATTGTATTTCTAATTCTTTGTAGTCCTTCTCATTCAGCCTAGTTGCCATAATCTTTCTTTCATCAAGAAGTTTTCTCAAGTTGATTCTCGCCTCTTTATACTGCTCATAGTTTATCTCCATCTGTAACTGCTCATTCTCAATAGTCATGTCCAGCCTATACTTTTCCATTGCTCTGATATTTTCTCTTAAGTCTTTAAGATTTTCAGGAAAGAGACTTAGCTTTGATACCAATTGTTGGAATTATATTGGAATGATGTACTGAGAGGGGAGGGGTGAATCAGTACCTCTAAAAATTTTCTTGGTTAGCCCATTAACCCTTAGTCATCAGTTTGTAAATTATCTTGTCTATCTGTTCATCTTTCTTTATGTATATGCAATCATAACATAAGTTCTTTAATATGTAACCATACAAGAAACATTCATGAAAATAGATAACATATGACACAAGATATGATATTGCAAAAAACTCTTGTTAGGAAGTAAAAACTACGGTGGGGATTGTTACCCACAAGACTTCACTATCTGCAGATAAGAAGGGCCGGTTAAGGCTTACAATTGGTCACTTTTGATGACCTACCCTATTAGGAGTATTACAGTGGAGACCTGTTAAGATCTACTTCATTTGAAGCTTTAGCAACAATGTTAAGTGTGCACTCTATTAAGAGATTTGTAAAGAACGGTTAAGTCCACCTTCTACAAAAGGATTTTAGATGTGATGCACTTGTTAGAATGCAACTACATAAGTCTTTGATCTGATGATGTATGCAATCTCTAATTAATGATAACAGATCCAATTAAGCTTCCTATGTATGATTAATCATCTTTTCATGATTGAATAATACCTTTGTTTGCATGTCGGTAGCCTCTGTGTGTTCTTGATAACTGGTGTGATATGTTTCTGAACTTTGCATGAATTCTGCCTTCTTCTCCTTAGATTCTCTTCGCGGCTATCAACAGCAATGAATTCATAATTCACAATTGATTGAACATCTATTTATACTAGATTTTAGCTCTATTCTTGATTCACACTTCACAAGTTAACTCTAGATCCAAGCTTTACAACTTGACCTTGATCTTTAGTTAGATATGCTTTAGATCCGTTAGGATGCTTTAAAACATTTACATTATGCTTGCTTGACCCTCAAGTAATGATTTAAAACAAATTAAAACTCTAAAAATAGAATTACAATGTTTTATCTGACATGTAAAAGTTAGATCCACTATTTGCAGGTTCGCTAACTGACTGTCGTTTATGATGTTCGGGCTTCTCTGTCAGTCTGTCAGTTTTCTTTGCCATTGGTGTTCCTTTCTTGAACTGTTCGTCGGGTATGCTTGTAGTCCGCCGGTTATTCTTGTACCAATGATCTCTGTCAATGTTTTTCACTAAGTGTACTAATGGAAAAACTTAATGTCATCACTATTGAGATTTTGGATCCTCTTTTGGGGCACCTTTAGATTTCTCCTTATTTCTGAAATTTGAGAGAGACATTACTTCTTTGATCTTTGCTAGCATTCTTTTATATTCAGTACAATAGGAAGTAATGTCTCTCCATCAAAACTTGAGTTTCTATGTCCCTATTAAGGAAAGTAGGGACCATAGTGGTTAATCATCACTTTTAATATTAATATTATTACGTTTTGAACATAATTTTTCATCATTTTAGGTAATGTGATTATTCATGTTATTATCTACTTTTTGAATCATTTGTTCCATCACATCTAAGATCAAATCAAACTTTCTTTTTTCTTGATTTATAGAGATAGCTTACATATTAGCTCTTATATCTCTTTGTACAACAACTTTCTATTTTATGTAAGTCCATTGTGCCCATTCTTTGTACTCAAAATTTTATTTACTCCCACTTGAGATATCTAATTTTTACATCATTATGTAACATCAAAAATCAAAACACCCTATAAGATGGAAATATCTTTAGAGCTTTGAAATTGTGATAATAATCGCAATAGATTATTTTAGACACATAAAGTTTAGATTTGTAATTTGTCTTGCCTTACAAAAATTAAAAATTCACAAAATTTGCATCAATATAATAATAAAATCAGTGAACAACGCAGCTTGCAGGTGGCTTGGTACATCCCCAAAGGATTATTCCTACCCTAGCTCGCCCTGTCATGACTCCAATTTTCAATTAAGTCCAAGGTAAGGTGGGTTGGGCACTCGGTTGGGTTGTAGGAATATCTCTAGTGCAAAAAAAAAATTAAAAAAATTTGATGAATATAAGAAGCCAAAATTGATTTTCATTATTTTAGTTTTTTTTCTAATAAGATATAATACACATCAAAATTTGTTGCAAAAATAATATAAACAACTAATTTAATAATAGCGACTATAAACTAAAACTACTACATTGAAAATCATAAACATACAAAGCCAAAGGAGTTTGATTCTTCAATTCTCAAAACCAACAGGGTTTTCATCCTCTAATTTCTAACAAATTCAAGAGTTTCCATTTAAATATTTTATTATTTTAACGTAAGCCTTAGATAATGTTGGAATTTTTTTGGTGTAAAATTTAAAATGTTTAAATGAATGCATTTACCCCTTTAAATAATTGAAATCAATGACTAGTAGTGAATCTCACCCAAATGAATGATTTGGATCTTGCACGGACCAACCAAATTAAATATCACACTTTTTCTTTCTCAAATTAAATTTGAATTCACCTTCATTATGTAGATAATGTTTTTGGCCTTTTTCTTAACTCATTACACTTTTTGCACTCATTGTGAACTCATAATCTTTGCAAAATTATAACTTCTTCATCTTTTACCTATTTCTTTATCCTTTCATTTCCTTTTTGACATTCTCTTCATCTTGTTGCACTTTTTGTTACTTTGATAATTTATATTATTTTCGTAAATTGACAAACTTTGCAACATTACGAATCAGGTGGTCTTCTTCCTTCACTTTGTCACATTTTAATGTCTTTCATGAACTTGAGAACCTTAAGAACATTGTTGCACTTTTCTCCAATTTGTAAACCTCCAAACTTAGCAACATATCAAACTTACCTTCATTTTGTTTTGCAAGGCTCGTGAATTCACAAAGTTAGCAATGATTGGAATCTAGTTCACTTTAGCTTTATTGCACTTTCATATACTTCACAAACTCATGTACTTTGTGACAATCGAAACATACCAATAATTTGAAGTTTTCCCTTTATCGACTTCCAAACATATTCTTTTTACGATTAGGAAGATTAAAAAACAAACATCAACTCAACCATTTCCTATTTTGCAAACTTGAGATTAATTAAAAAGGAAACAATTATAACATGTCTTTTTACAATATAACAACCCTTTCATGATATTTCTAAATACCACCAATTTCAAATATTAGAAAAGTGTAAAGTATACAAAGATAACTCAAAAAGGTAATAGGAAAAAAGTTCACAAATTAAGTAGTGCTAAATTTGTCCATAAAGGTTAAATATGCTTGTACATGAAAATAGACTAAAACCAAAAGACTTTACTTAAAATAGAACAAATATACAATACAATTTTTTATACTTAAATAGTAAGTTTTTAATAAAACAAAAACAATCAAATTTAGAAAACATCATCAACAATACTATTTTTTGTCTAGTATATCTTAAATTTTAATACCAAAATATTGACCTATAAATTAGTACATCTCATCTTCTTTTATGTAATTTAATGTATATTAAATTATGAACATTTTATTTGGTTTGCGTTCTATTATATCTAGGTTAGTTGTAAAATGAATTTTATTGCCTCATAGATGCTGACAGATACTCGCACTTTCCCCTCTTATGAATACCAAACTTCATATGAAAATTTCATAGAATTCACCAAAGTATCTAAGGGGCATACATCTTAAAGACTAAATAGCCGTTTCTACCTCATACACCTATGTCAAAAGTGGAAAACCTACTTGTAAAGTGACAATCCTTTTATATTACTTTAATCAAAACTGTAACTACAGTGCCAAGCACAAGCCAAGATTACAGTATATTCAGACGTTTAAACACCATCCCTGATGTTCTCAGCAGATATTTTAATACTACTTTACCAAGTGGTGGCGGACAAGATTTCTATATTTGTGCGACTTAACAAAACACGTTTCCAGCATAACAAAACACGTTTCCATTACGCTTGACCGAAAAAATGGAGGTCCTGATGAGCTCTGCACACGTGTCCTCCACACCCACACTCCTCTCTTTCCAAACGCCTTCTTCGCCTCTCTTGATTTCTTCCTCCCTCCCTCCATTCTGCACATCCTCCCACAATCACACCAAATGAGCAATCTACAAATATCTATAATACAAGACGTTAATTAAACTGAAGGAAACTATAACAACTTACTCTTTGAATCGTTCTCAATCTTGAATGGTTGTATCCATGTAAGAGCCCCATCAGATTGAACATCTGTAACCAACATTGCAATCTGCAAAGCAGAAGTGAGATCATGTGATGCTGCTAAGCTTCCCTTTTGCTTCACAACAAGCGGAAACCAGTTGTTTATTGAGAGACTAGGGTATGAAAATATCTCCTTCCAATAAATCTCAACCCTTCCCAACAATTTGCTCTTCGATCCTCCAAACACTCCTATTCCTCTTCTTCTCCTCCACCTCACTTCAATTTCAACTTTCCCCGACTCCATTGTCAGTGCAGACAACATTTCATCCACTCCTCCTTTCCCCCCACATTCCAACCACAACGTTTCTCCCCACTGGGGCTCTCGGGATGCCTCCACCTCCTTTGTATTCACTGCTATCTTCTTCTTTACATATATCCGAACAAACAAACTGCCTTTGGAGGCAGGCTGAATTGCAATATTTCTTGCTCTAACAATCTCCAACTTGAGCTGCATCGAACATCTTTTCTTTCTCTCCTCCATTGAAACTGCAGAATGGTTGCAATTTATTTATAAGCTTAGAAATACTTGAGAATGGGGGATGTATATAGACTAACATGAAGGGTAGGGCCATTAATGGCATGCATAAAGGTAAAAGTGAAGATGAGAAGTGGGGAGAATAGGAAAAGGGTGTCCACACCACAATCAATGGGCTTCCATGGTTTGTGAAATCTCAATAATTGATGTGGTTAGATGTAGGAAACCTAAATTCCTAGTCGTCTGTGAGTGCGAGAGTCCTAAAATGGGGGATAGTGCGTTAAATCTTTTTCCATGAAAGCAATAAGCATTGCCTATATATCTAGTATATATCTGCTTATTGCCTATATATAATGTCTATTATATATCTGATTCATGTATTTGGTCATATGGTGTGGACAGATTCCTATTTGAATCTATTAGTATGAGGATGTGTACTGCGTTCCATATTATTGTTGAAATTTGAATATAAGGTCAAATATTGTTGCTGTTTTTTATTAGATTGCGTGTCAATTTTTCTACTACATTTTGTGATTTATTATCAGAGTTATGCACAATCTTCTTATATTCTCTAACACGTTGTCCATGGATCATGGAATGGGTACCACACAATCTAATCCAAAAATAACAACAGTTAAATTTCATGAATTATAGAAATCTACTAACATTAATGAATTAAAGCATTTTAAAAATAAATTTTACTTTATTTTAATTTATAAATATAAAATAACCAAATGAATAATTGTAAAAAATGTTTTAAATATGTTAAAATATAATTGTTTGTTGACCACTTTTAAAAATTAACCAATATGAACTAAGGTTTAATAGACATGTTAATAGGTGTCTAGATTAGTGGTTTTCCTAATGTTTATATTTCTTAATCCATATTAATTATGTGCTCACATATGGAAAAAGGTATCCTACTTGATGCGATATTTAAGTAGAGTATGATTAGACGTCTTATACTTTACAATTTTGTAATGTTTGAATTAATTAATTAATTTATTATGTGTTCACATGGAAAAAGCTATCCCACATGATCTCTGATGCTTTTTACCATATGTCAAAAATGTAAAATTTGATATTTATTTGTATATATAATTCTTAATGTCATGGGAGTTACAACAAGTAACTATGATATTTGTGAGGCATTAAGACATTATAGGAGGAAAAAATTTGATAAAGAGGAAAATATCTCCTACTTATCAAATGATAAAGAGGAGTTATGTGTGAGTAAAAAAACCAATAAGTTTTCTCATGGATGCATGAGAGGATCATTCTAAAAGAAGGATAAGTCCAAACTTCTAATGGCTATTTTTAGTAGAGAATTACATTAGGTACCTTGAAATTGTTGGCACGTAATCAATTTTGTGTAAATGTGATTTACTTTTTGGTTGTTATTTATTGCAACACATCTGGGTTTCAGACCGATTCCATAAAAGATAAGTTTTGGTGATTCAGAAATTGACTAAGTGTAGAAGCAGAGATATAGAAGTGTCTTGGGTGTCGAAGATCGAGATCGATGATTTAGGTCAAGTGAGCTTAGAGGAAGACAATATGGGGTATGTATGACCTCCACCTAAGATCAATTTTGTTTTGGTTGAGTCTACGGTGAGTTAGACAGAATTGAAGACATACAGACTGCAGCAGAACATCGATACAGAGTAGTTTGGCAGTAGCAAAGATTGAGGGAGTATGGCTAGGAATCCAGACAATCGAAGTTGTATTTTGGTTGTTGATAACCTCCACATTGACTATGCAAGACTGCCGACTATGCATTTAGTGTTTACTATATTAAATGTATTTTGTATTGAAGGCCGACTTAAGTAATATTTGTAATATTCATATTAAGAGCCGACTCTGTAAAGTTGTGAGATATATATGTAAGATATTTTTGATAAAGGTTGAGATGTTGTTGTAAGCATTGTAAGAGAGTTTGTTGGACAGTTGGATAAGTTTTTGAGCGAATAGCAGAGCAGAGAATGACAGAGATCATTGAAGAAATATAAAGGAACTATCTAAGCACTAGTGTTGCTTGTTTTGTTCATGACTGAGAACACTTTGTAACCTAAAATATATTGTAAGAGTTGTAAGCTCAGTTGGCCCTTAAGCGTTGTGAACCTTTAACAGGTTTGTTATTCCTCTAACAAGGAAATGTACTATATAATATTCAGCTCCTAACAGGGCTAGGTCTCCTTACAGGGACATTATACTTTAGTGCATGCTTGTGGGTACCATCCCCACTGGGGGTTTCCCTTGGCTAGGGTTTCCTCGAAAAAAAAATATGGTGTTATGAGTATTGTGTCATTTTCTTATTTTCCTTTTTTTACAACAAGTTTATGGTTAATATTTAAATGGTGAAGAATTTAATAAAGTAGTATAATACTGATTCACCCCCCCTCTCAGTATTATCCAATCCTAACAATTAGTATCAGAGCTTTTGGCCCTTGGAGAGAAAGTCTAACAGCTTGAGGGAGATCATAATGGATTTGGACAGTTTGCAAGAAAAATTTGATGCTGCACTTGAAGACCTTGATAAAGCAAAAGCAAAGAATGAAGAATTGAGATTCAACATGCATAGAGCTGAGAAATTCATAAAGAAACTCAAAGATCAACTTGAGCTTTCTAGAAATCAAAGACAAGATCTTGTGGTTTAGCTAAAAGAGGATTCAGATGAAGACAGTTCAGATAAAGTGAAGCAACTAAAAGAAGAGAATGAAACTTTGAAACTTGAAAATGAGATTTTGGATCCTATTTTGGGGCACCTTTAGATTTCTCCTTATTTATGAAATTTGAGAGAGACATTACTTCTTTGATCTTTGCTAGGATTCTTCTATATTCAATATAATAGGAAGTAATGTCTCTCCATCAAAACTTGAGTTTCTATGTCCTTATTAAGGAAAGTAGGTCATAGTGGTTAATCATCACTTTTAATATTAATATTATTACCTTTTGAAGATATTTTTTCATCATTTTAGGTAATGTGATTATTCATGTTATTATCTACTTTTTGAATCATTTGTTCCATCGCATCTAATATCAAATCAAATTTTCTTTTTTCTTGATTTATAGAGATAGCTTACATATTAGCTCTTATATATCTTTTTACAACAACTTTCTATTTTATGTAAGTCCATTATGCCCATTTTTTGTACTCAAAATTCTATTTACTCCCACCCGAGATATCTAATTTTTACATCATTATGTAACATCAAAAATCAAAACACCCTATAAGATGGAAATATCTTTAGAGCTTTGAAATTGTGATAACAATCACAATAGATTATTTTAGACACATAAAGTTTAGATTTGTAATTTTAGTCCTGGTTTACAAAAATAAAAAAAATTCACAAAATTTGCATCAATATAATAATAAAATCAGTGAACAACCCAGCTTGCAGGTGGCTTGGTACATCCCCAAAGGATTATTCCTACCCCAAATCACCCTATCCTGGCCCCAATTTTAGTCCAAGGTAAGGTGGGCTGGGCACTGGGTTGGGTTGCAGGAATATCTCTAGTCCACAAAAAATAAAAATATAATTGATGAATATAAGAAGCCAAAATTGATTTTCATTATTTTAATTTTTTTTCTAATAAGATATAATACACATCAAAATTTGTTGCAAAAATAATATAAACAACTAATTTAATAATAAGGACTATAAACTAAAACTGCTACATTGAAAATCATAGACATACATAGCCAAAGGGGTTTAATTCTTCAATTCTCAAAACCAATAGGGTTTTCATCCTCTAATTTATAATAAATTCAAGAGTATCCATTTAAATATTTTATTATTTTAACGTAAGCCTTAGATAATGTTGGAAATTTTTTTGGTGTAAAATTTAAAATGTTTAAATGAATGCATTTACCCATTTAAATAATTGAAATCAATGACTAGTAGTGAATCTCGCCCAAATGAGTGATTTGGATCTTGCATGGACCAACCAAATTAAGTATCACACTTTTTCTTTCTCAAATTAAATTTGAATTCACCTTCATTATGTAGATAATATTTTGGGCCTTTTTCTTAACTCATTACATTTTTTGCACTGATTGTGAACTCATAATATTTGCAAAATTTATATTTACTTCATTCTTTACCTATTTCTTTATCCTTTCATTTCCTTTTTGACATTCTCTTCATCTTGTTGCACTTTTTGTTACTTTGATAATTTTTATTATTTTTGTAAACTCACAAACTTTGTAACATTATGAATCAGGTTGTCTTCTTCCTTTACTTTGCCACATTTTTATGTCTTTCATGAACTTGAGAACCTTAAGAACATTGTTGCACTTTTCTCCAATTTGTGAACCTCCAAACTTTGCAACATATCAAACTTACCTTCATTTTGTTTTGCAAGGCTCGTGAATTCACAAAGTTAGGAATGATTGGAATCTAGTTCACTTTAGCTTTATTGCACTTTCATATAGTTCACAAACTCATGTACTTTGTGACAATCTAAACATACCAATAATTTGAAGCTTTCCCTTTATCGACTTCCAAACATATTTTTTTTACGATTAGGAAGATTAAAAAAAAACATCAACTCAACCATTTCCTATTTTGCAAACTTGAGATTAATTAAAAAGGAAACAATTATAACATGTCTTTTTACAATATAACAACCCTTTCATAGTATTTCTAAATACCACCATTTTAAATATTAGAAAAGTGTAAAGTTTAAAAAGATAACTCTAAAAGGTAATACAATTTTTTTTTACAAATTAAGTAGTGCTAAATTTATCCATAAAGGTTAAATATACTTGTACATAAGAATAGACTAAAACCAAAAGACTTTACTTAAAATAGAACAAATATGCAATGCATTTTTTACTTAAATAGTATCTTTTTAATAAAACAAAAAATAATCAAATTTGGAAAACATCATTAACAATGCTATTTATTATTTATTCTTTATTATATTTAAATTTTAATACCAAAATATTGACCACTAAAATTACTACATCTCATATTCTAGATGCTAACATATAATGCACTGTCCTCTCTTATGAATACCAAACTTCATATTACTAGCAATCGCACCTTAGTGTGCAATGGGAACGCCGAAGAGTTATGGAAACGTCATTTAAGTATTTGTCCCTTTGTTTGTTACTCATTATCATCCTCTCTAGATCTCATTTTCTTTATATCGATATATCTCACCATCTATATATATCTTTATATCTCTTCCTCTCTATATCTCACCATCCAACCATCTTTCTCCATCAGCCCCTTCCTATACCTTTTAATCTTTACATCTCTATATTTCTTCTCCCATCTTTCCCTCTAGATGTATCTCTATCCTATACTGAAAATACTTATATGTAAAATCTAATTTTTTATATATTTGATATAGAAGTGTGAGCTTACCTATTAAAATAGAAAATTATTAATTTTGTGTATATATTAATATGTCCAATTGTAGGTATTATTCTATTCTTAATTGTTTGATAATTTATCTATAATTGTAAGTTGATAGTTCTTTATTAATAATTTTTTATAGTTTTAGAAATATATAGAATATAAAAATGCATAAAATACTTATATTTTTATATCTAAACAATAAAAAATATATTTATATTTAGATATATGTGATTGAAATTATATTTCTATTTGTTTGTCTAGAAAAGTATATTTATGTTTGTAGAAATACCTATTAATAGATTTTCTTATATATATATACACACACACACACATAAATTTAGAATTAAATTTTAAAATATTTATTATAAAGCTACAAGTATTTATAATTATATTTGTAAATGTCTAAGTGCTTATAATTTATAAAACACACTTTCCTACTTATAATATTATAAATATAAAAATATTAATAATATTCTTACATTTCATATAATTTTATATAAAATATTTATGTAATTTATATATTTTAACTTAAAATTATAGTGTACATATTTGACCTAGAAAATGAGCTTAAAATTTGTAAATGTAATGATTAATCATATATCATTATTAAAATAGTAAAAAAAATCTTTTTTTACTAAAATTTAATAATTAGCTAAAGAATAATATAATAAAGTTAAAAAAATACCATTTAAATAGATCATTATAAATTTATTTATATTTATTCAGATTAAATTAAAATCAAGTCACCTTCCTCCAAATTGCGCATGAACAATACAAGCTTAGTGATGTGGGCCATTTTGAATTGGACACTGAAGTTGACATTCAACTCATCCTTTCGGCATAATAATTAAATGTAAAAGATTGGGGCCCGCAGAGAGTACAAATATCACTTGAAAACAGGGGAGACGAGAAAAAACTCTTTGCCTGTATTCTTTTTCTTAACTTGTTTCATAAAAAAAGAATGGTGGTGGTACGTTGCGGTAAAACAATGACCACGAAACAATGACGACCGAAATGATCAATCACTCCAGATTTAATTATATAGGCGGTCATTAATTTTCATAAAATGAATCAATAAAGTCAAAAGACTCAAGTTGATTGCGCAATCAGAAAGCTTTGACGTGGTTATAAATTCTCTTTTATTACCAATAGGGAGGGAGAAGTAGGGACCATGTGTGAGTGAGTGAGTGAGAGATACGTAGATAGAGATAAGGACTCGAGAGAAACAAAGAGATATTTTGTACATGATTGGGGGATGTGGTAGGGGAAGATAGGGATAGAGATGACGATAGATATGTAAATACATATTAGGAGAGAGAAAGAGGGAGGGGAAGAAATAGAGATAGAAAGAAGACAGACAAATGGAGGGAGAGATGAGAGGATATAAAGATAGATTTAAGTTATATATATGTATATATAGAGAGAGAGAGAGAGAGCTTTAAATATTTGTCTCCTTCTTTATCTTTATTTTTTTTAAATGGATGCGACTTAGGTGCAAGGCTTAAAGCTCAAGAAGAATTTGAATCTCATTTTGATGCTCTAGATTTGTATTCTTTTGTATATCCATATATTATACCAAAAATAAACTCATTTTTTTTTCACTAGTTCAGTTTTTTAGATGATCGGTTTTAACTAGAGCTGTGAACCAGTGAGATCAAATAGGAGGACCCCATCCCTGTTATGATTTTCAAGGTCAGCTAAGAGCACCAACCGTCTGTTTCCTTGGCCACCAAATAGATGGACAAACCATGAAGAAACACTAATGTCAACGTCCACAACCAACAATCTCCTCGCTATCCACACTTCTGTGCTGAGCCTTCCTCACGATGTGTGCTATGGTCTTTAATGTCAGAAACAACAAGTGGTATCTCATGCAATTGTAAATGAGGACAAACATCGCCACCCACTACCTTCGACTCTATATCTCCACCAAACAACTGGTCAAAATCTTTGGCCTTCTTCTGCCAGTGTGGACAGTCCATAGGGAGCAAGCACAAGCAAGGTTGAACATGTCCTCAACAAAGCAAGAGGAGTCGTATGTAGAGGAAAGTGAGACTCGAACACGAGTCTAACCAATAAACAAGGCTTCACGTTTGCCAATGAACTTCAAGGTCATCCGCATTAATTTTTTGAATTTCACTTAATGTTTTAAAATCTTATTAATTACGACGAAGACATTCCCTTACATGAGATGGACAACCTCAAATCAGAGATCAATGACTTAGACTCTAAGGGCCCGTTTGGTGTCGAGCTTTAACCTGGAATAAGCATTAGTTAATGCTAGAATAATTTAATTCTTTGTTTGGGACATTTTTTGAATTCTCGAATTAGAAAACTAATCCCCATTTTGAATTTTTTTAAAAAAAAATTTTTAAAATCTTTTTTTTTTTTTTAATGTGGGTATGTATATATATACACATGTGTGTATATATACATGTGTATATATACACACATGTGTGTATATATATATGTGTATATACATGTGTGTATATACACACACATGTGTATATATGTGTGTATACATTTGTGTACACATATACATGTGTGTATATACACACATGTGTATATACACACATGTGTGTACATACACACATATATATGTGTATGTATATATGTACACAAGTTAAAAATACATATTATTCAAATTAATTAAAAAAATTAAAAATAATTCTTATTCTAATTCTACAATATGGGATCCAAACGGAGAATAGCTGATTCCAGCTTTCATTTTTAGAATTAATTAATCCGAGAATAGGCCCTTATTCTAGAATAGGCTTATTCTAGATAAGTTAATGCCATGCACCAAACGGGCCCTAATAGAGATATGGAAAACCATTGAAATATTATTAAAAAATTTGGTGCTATTAGAGGCCTTTGAGAAAAAAGTTGATGATGATGATCATTGGTAAGTAGCTTGGTTCAGTTACAGCCACAATTGGAAGGAAGCATAACAAACACTAAATTTGTTACACATTGAAAATGAGCTTACTCATGTTTTGACATATCTAGTTGAGGCCTTCACTGATTTCACTGCCTTAGCACAAAAATAATTATTCAGACGGTGTAGTAGAATAATAGCTCATCAATATTGGCTACAATTGAGAAAAAAATTAGCGACGGAGAGGACGTTATCTGTTTGTCGTTAGGATCCATCTAGGCTCCCTATTTCCAAGATGCAATAGCCATAGGAGCCTTCGTAGCTATAAAGAATGGTGTTGTCATCATATGCTCTGCGGGCAACATTGGGCAACGGGGAGTTATGGACAATCGAGCACGGTGAATAATGAGCTTCTCCACTCCGCCTACGTCGAGTGAATTTATGATTTAGAAAATATAAATTAAAAAGGACCACGACACAATCATAGTGTTGAGCCGTTGTAAAGCTATCGCCATCAAAGGACTCGGCGGTGCAGTCATTAAAACTAATCTAAATAAATAAATTATTTTTAAATTAAATAAGTCATGTGAAAAATTTATTTATAATGTTTACTCTTACCGTATCAACATGACTCGATGGCTCTGTGTACCCCTCCTCAGCACTCTCATGAGACGCAGATGCTCCATGAGGTGTTGTAGCCTCTGTAGCTACATCTCCTATGTCCTCCTCATCAATAACATACTGATATGTATCAGCATTAGTAAGTGGTCTGAAGCACAAATTCTTGCACATAATGCAAGTATGGGGCACGCATACATGTGAACTGCTGCCAGATGTCAATGCGCCAGCATGATCCACACTAGGAGGCAACAATGACCTGGTCTGCATGATCAAGTGATCACTCAGCGTGTGAATGGCCCTAATACTCTTTGAGGTATCCTTTGCAATGATATCAGGATGCTGCACTGGAGGAGGGGGTGTGACATCGGTGGGGGGGACTAAGGTAGTGGCCTTTTTGCACTGGGCAAATGGCCTAGTCTGAGGAGCTCCTCCGCCTACGCCCATGTTGGGCCTCATGCTCCAATAATGAACGTTGTGACCAAGCACAAACTCAGCATACAATTTTTTTATGAAATAGAAAGGGAGCTCCAAATTGCTATGGGGTGGTTTATCAAAAACCATCCACCAGCGATCCCAAAAGTGTGTGCCCATTGTTTTGTTTGTGCACCATTTTATTGATAATTTTGGTTTTTTGGGGTCAACTTTTAATCCGGTTTTAGGATTAACAAAAAGGGAGGCTATATCTTCCTTAGTTATATTAAGGGCAACAATCCCATCATGGTCAAGCCTATCATCAAATTGGGTGTGCACACGCCAATGAAGAGCAACATTATGTTGCTGCGTAAGGGTGTCAATATTTTCAACAATGGTATTTAGGGTGGCAATCATAGGAGCTAACGTAGGTATATTCTTATACATGTTTTTGAAGCTTCGTATAGTGTTCAGATTCTCTTGTATCAAATCCTCTAAAGATTGAGGGTTTTGAAGCGGTTCTAGATTATTTTGGGGATCATTATTTGGCGGGGGAGGGTTATTATCTTCATTGTTGTCAGCCATGCCTAATTAAATAATATACAAATATAAATTTCAAATTGATTTCATATATTATTAAAAAAATCAATACAAAACCCCATTTTTACCAAAAAAACTACATTTAACATGAAAATGAAAAAAATTAATCCAGACATAGAAAGAATTTACTTATCGGATAAACTGTGGAGTCAAATTTGTTGTTGGAGCAATCAAGTACCCAAAAAAATCATGTATATGATATTTCTAGCCGTTTTCCAAACCTAAAGCGATGAGAGAAATGAGGAAAGCGGCTCACGAGTTTTTGATTTATGCCACAGGTTTCGAGTACCCGAAAAAATCAGGTACCCGATATTTTTAGGTACCCAAAAATATCATGTACCCGATTAGGCTTGTACTTTGGTGTCAGGTTTGCCCAGGTGTACTGACACCCAGGCCTACTAAAAAGTCAACAAACATTTTCATACGCTTTTAGACAAGTTAAAAGTGGATTTTTTCACATCGCCACTTTTTGGCCCCCCATGATCTTGCACATACCCTACATATCTATTAAATATCATAGCTTCATTCTTAGATTCAATTCTACTACTTGCTAGCATTCTATACTTTATTGATTTTAAGGTTAATTCCTAAATCGGGGTTTGACTAAGGCAAACCCCTCCTCCCCAACAAACAAATCTCTTTTTCTTGCAGGTACAGGTTCAAGATTAAAGATTTGAACTCAGATCTGGATACCTTTTCAGTGAACTATCAGGATCTGTAAACAGATTTTCTTTCAGACCTATGTAGGTCAAGGTCAAAATTATTGGGTCAGGGGTGAGATTAGTGGGTCAAGGTCGACCTTTTTCATAAGACGGTGTCAGATTGGAAAAATATTTCTGGGTTTTGTTCATCTCTGCATTCCAGTTCTGGATCATACCTCAGATTTTTCAGAAACAAAGTACAAACCTCAGAAAACAACATTCTTTGATATGCAATTCTTTAAGGTTGGTACTTCCTCTCATTCTTTCCAATTATTGTTATATACCATATCTACTTAACCATAAAACAAAATTTAATATCTTCTTCCTTTCTCTCATTTCCAAATGGTTGATTTATTTGTGCATTGATCCTTCTTTAAGGTTAATCAATTTGGATCTTTCATTTGTGTATTTGGGGATAAAAGAGGAACATCTTATCTTACTTCTCCCTACATGGTTAATCACATTACAATATCACATACATTCAAAACAATAATTAAATATAAAGTTTAAGGAAATATAACACACTCCTAATAATCAATTTTCCCCCTTTACTGTAAGTATAGGGCGTACACCCTTGTAATGACATTGATATTTACCAAGCCTAAGGCAGCAAACATAGAAAAAAATAACATTTTTTCTTCTGTTCTCTCCGTCAGGTTTGCACATGGTTCAATAACGATAAAATCAGACGACATGATATTGTAGATCTCTCTGATAGCTATCTAATGATGTAATTTATTTTGAATTCTCATTTTGTTCAGCTTTTCATTTTTAATTTCTTTTCTAAGTATGTCTGATTTTTGTCAAAAATAAACGTGTATTCATTTGGGCTTAGATTTTGGCTCGTTCATCAAATTTTAAAAAAAATTACATTTTCTGAAACTACACTCCATTCTACACACTTTTAAAAAAAAAAGGAAGTTTTGATTTTAAATTAGTTTTCAATGATTTCTAGGGGGAGCTCACA
Organism: Thuja plicata; assembly: GCA_018584345.1. Lineage (NCBI taxonomy): Eukaryota > Viridiplantae > Streptophyta > Pinopsida > Cupressales > Cupressaceae > Thuja > Thuja plicata. The sequence goes on along the minus strand of MU228492.1, from coordinate 2,006,116 downwards.
GAAATTTCACATTTTCAGGATGTGTCCACTTCGGAAAATGACAAAAAATCACACTTTCATAAAAAAATTAGCAAAAAAATTTGGGATAAACTAGGTGTTGTTAGCTAATTTCTCACAGGGGCAAATTTTTTTTTAAGTTAACATTTTAGTGGGAGCACACCAGACGCTATGTTATGTTTTTTCACAAAAAGTAGGACCACTTTTTGTGCTTCCCCTTTTTGAGGGCCTTAATCTCCATCATTTCTAAAATAAATTAGTATTTTAGAAACTAGATTCAGAGTAGAACAACTCTTGTTTTTGTCACATTTTAAAATTTTGAGTGTAACTATCCTCAATTTCTCATTGAAGTTCAGAGTTTGCTGATTTTAGAAAAAAAAAAAAGTGGCATCTTATAGCCCCTTTTTGGTCCCCCATATTTGTGCACTTACCCATAGTATGAAGGCAAGTATACATATACATATACTTATACTATAATAATGCATACAGTTAGGGGGACTCATATAATGACAAGGATATATACATGGTGTACATACTAAACACTTTAGTATTATGCACATATTAGTTTTTGATACTAATGTCAAAGGGGGAGATTGAAGACATTATATTTTGCCATTAGTATATACAAGGAAAAACATGATGAACACAACTGGTTTACAGTACACCGAAAAATAGGGCATAGCACTACCCAACGCCAAGGTTACCGATACTGCCAAGAATAAAGCATCCCGAAAAACACTATTTAGTGTTACCCGATGACAAAAAGGACAAGGGAACCCGACGAGTAACCAACGGTGCAACCCGATGAAACAATCAAGAGTGGAACCCGACAAATGAAGGGAACCCGATAATCAGTTCAATGAAGGAACACCGACAGACTTTCAGTTCACATTGATGATCAAGAACTGACAGTCAGTTACATCCCGCAAAAAAGTGGATCTGACTTTCCACGTCAGATAAATCACTGATGTTTTATACTTAGCTTCTTGATTTGTTTTAAATCCATTACATGCAGAGAAAGCAATGTATTTATTATTGTTTTTTATCATTTTAACTGTTGTAAAACATGCAAACTAAAAATCAAGGTCAAGTTGTATACCTTGGATCTAGAGTTAACATTGTAATGCGTGATTCAAAAATAGGTCAAATACTTGTATAAATAGATGCTCAATCAATTGTGAACATGTTGTTCGATGATGATTGTAGCCACTAAGAGCATCTAAGGATCAGACAAGTGAATTCATGCAACAACACAGACAAAGATCAAATCAATTGTTAAGATCGTAACACAGGCTACCGACGAGCAGGAAAGGTATTAATCAATCACTATAGGTAATATTTATATTCTATGAGCTTTAAAGGATCTATAATCTATGATTATAGATTTCATACAGTTAGGTCAAACATATTGTACACATTCCAACAAGTGGGGTACACTTAAGAAATCCTTTCAAGCAAGGTGGACTTAACAGTCCTATTGTAAATCTCTTAACTGAGTGCACACTTCATTAGTGTTGTTAAAATCTCTTAACAGAGTAGATCCTAATAGGTCTCCACATTAATACTCCTAACAGGGTAGATCATCATAAGTGATCAATTGTAAGCCTTTACTGGCTCCCTTCCACTCTGCAGATAGTGAAGTTTTGTGGGTGTCATCCCCACCGTAGTTTTTACTTCCTAACAGGAGTTTTCTACGATATCATATCTTGTGTTATGTGTCTATTACTTTCATGAATGTTTCTATGAATGTTGCATATAATTAATTTTATGAATTAATACTACATGCATAAGA
>MU228492.1:1936044-1955480 GCA_018584345.1 Thuja plicata | reverse complement strand
TATGTGATTTATATTTGAGTGGATAGTACTCTTAGGAGATAGTACCTATCTAATAATGTTTTTAATTATTAGGTAATATAAAAGGGAATTAAAAAGAAAATAAATAATAAATATACTAATAATTAGACACTATATTATAATAATATTTAATAAATCTATTTGTTATAATAGAGTTCAGAAATTGGTTTTTCCCATGTAACTTCTCCTTAAAGGAAAATATGGGAAACGCAACCATTTTCTACCATATGTTTCTGGGAGAAGAAGACAAGGGAGAGAATTTTGAAGGAAAATTACAGAGAGAGAGATAGGGGCTCAAAGTCATTAATTTGGATTTCTTTGATAGATTTAGGGATAGAGTGTTAGAATTAAAAATTGTTGTGAGGAGAAATATGAGATTTGGGAGAGAGAGTTGTGTGGTTGTCGTGAAGTCTCACGTTCTGGTTGCATTCATTGGAGTCTCTTTTGGAGTGAATCACTTATGTTGGCTTGATTGGATTATTCCTGGGCTTCTTCTATCAAGGCTCTCCTTGTGACTCTAGGTAGGATCTATCCCTGGAACATATCCTTCATTTAAATATGAATAATGTGTGTATTTTGTCTGTGTATTGATGTTATTTTGAAGTATCTGATCAATAAGAAGATATTGTGAATTTTGAAATGATACTAGTATGTATTATTTTTTTTAATTTTATGCTTATTACATTTGGCAATTCCTAGAATGAAGTTTACATGAATTGGGAAAGATTTTGTGTTATTTTTTTAGGACCAATTTGTGTTCCATGTTGAAATTCCAATTGGATATTATGTCTAGGATTGGTTTAATGAGTGTTATGGAAGGGTTTCAAGGAGATCTCAACTACGTCTTCCTCAGAGTTTGCTTAGAGGACCCTGATTAGGCCCAATTTTAGTTGTAAGATCAATTTGGACTTTCATTTTTTCAAAATTTGACAGTCAAGTGCATTGATCCAGGCCTATAAGTGTTGGAAATGAGTTGAGTAACTGAGAGGGGAGGGGTAAATCAGTTACTGCAAAAAACAAATCCAAGTTCCTTAGATGTCTTAATCAAACTTATCACTTTGCTCGGTTAATAAAAGATATTCTGTTGTAACTCGGCTAACAAAGTAATATTTAAGATATTAAATGTGATTAACCTTTAGTGATTAAGTGCATAAACATAAAGCATAAAGAAAATAATAGGTACACAGATGACACCAAGATTTAACGTGGAAACCCAATTTGGGAAAACCACCAATTTTAACTAGTTACTATTTTTCACTCTTTAGAAGTGAGCCCTGTTAGGAGCCAACCCTGGTAAAGGTTACAAAACACACTGTTAGGTGTGGCCTTGTTAGACGATTTAATCACCCTATTAGGAGTGGCCTTGTTAGAGGTCTTCAAACACTTCAATGTAGAAATTCCACCTTGTGAGAGGATTTATGAAAGACGGTTAAGTCTACTCTGTTAAGAGATTTGGATCACTACTACAATTGTTAGAGAGTAACAATGAGTTTACCTGATTGAAGAAGCAAGTGACTTTGCAAATTCAGATCTATGTTCTAGCTTTAACTGGATCCTCACTGATCAAATATTCTTTTGCAGCTCAGTCTGGATATTCTATCCTTAATCAGAATTCCTTCTTCTGCGCCTTCACTCTTCATACCAAAACTCTATCTCATATTCAATCCAAACTTGATCCTGTATATATAGAATAACCCTTGTCAAGTTGGTTTGAATACCCTTCCAAATAAACAATAAAACTCAAATCTCTCGGTTGTAATTAACCAATTAAACATAAATTGTAAACTATTGTAAGTCAACTAACACTAAATGCATAACTTGGTTAACATTGTAATCCTTCGATGCCCGACCATTACTCGGCTGAAACTAAACTTACTGTATTGCCCGAATGAAATCGGTTAATATAGAACTTCCTTCATTAACCAACTGAGCTTGGTTAATAAATAAAATCACTTGGCTGATACTAGAGTCTTCTTCAATGCCTGAGAGAGCTCGACATACATTGACTGTGCTCATTTGGGTTTAGACATTTGTGTAACATCACTACATTTGTGTATACATTTTTGTAACAACAATGACAATACACAATTGAATAATTGTCTTCAACAATCTCCCTCTTTGGCATTGATGGAAACACAACATGTCATTATACAAATAATTTTAGAGCAACAGAAGGGTATGTGCACCAAGTTGTGGACCAAAAAGGGGGGATAAGTGGACACATTTTTTCTGAAATCGGGTAAACTTGAACATGGAATAGGAGTTTGAGGTTCATGCACTCAAAATAAGAAGATGTGTAAAAAAAATTACTCTAAATCTAGTTTCTATAACACTAATTTTTTTAAAACTCGATAGGATTAAGAGGGTCAAACCTCGCGCGCACGAAAACATGTTCCTGATTTTTTTGGAAAAACATAACATAGTTGTATCTGTGCGCGGTACAAAAGGTATAGTTATATTAAGTATTTATAAAATCCCTTAGGTAGGATGATAGGTAAGAGTGAGATCTAGAAGTTGTGTATTTTTTTGTAATTTTCTGATGAGTATTTTTTTTCTATGATTTTGTGAAGTGGTCACATCCTGAAATTTTGGTACCTGTTCGTGCGCTGGGCATAACTTGAATCAAAATAATTGAAAATGAAAACTTCTTTTTAAAGTGTATAGAATCAAGTGTAGAACAATAATATGTAATTTATTTTAAATTTGATTAAGTATATCAAAAGTTATTAAAAAAAATGGTAGACATGTGTCTGTGAGGACAATCAAGACACTGGTAAAGAAAATTAAAGTTTACTATGCTAATGTTGTCCAAAAATAGAAAAATTTATATGGTTAGAAAGCTAAGAAGACATGAGATTATGGTGAAAATTATAAAGATACCCAGTTGACAAATTGCAACCCTGATGAAGATAAATTTGAGAATTCATCTTACAAGATGAAAAAATGTCTAAAAGAACAAAAATGGAGGGAAAATGAACCTCCAAGCCTTTGGGTCATTTTCCAAAGCTCTTCCCAAGCCATAACCCAATCGGGTTTCTAAATTTCAAATAACCTGATCGGGTTATGAAAAGCAAAAATTACTTCAAAACCCAATCGGGTTTTGAAGAAGTAAAACTTTCTCCATAACCCGAGCGGGTTTTGAAGAAACTAAAATAGGCTTTACTCTGGAAGCCATAACTTCCACATACGGAGTCTGATTGACTCTGTTCAAAATGTGTTGCAAAGATATTGAGATTATCTAACACATTATTAACCTTTGATCATCTTTAGGCATCAACATTGTTTTTTCCCTCCATTTGAATCAAGTAAGGTATAAAATAGGCACTCATTATTTCCCATACATGCAACGTATAAGAAAATCAGTATACTCTCTCTCTCTCTCTCTCTCTCTCTCTCTCTCTCTCTCTCTCTCTTTTATTATTTCCCATACATGCAAAATTCAGTTATTTCCTATACGTTGCATGTATGGGAAATTCGGAGAGAGAGAGAGAGAGAGCATACTGATTTTCCTATACGTTGCATGTATGGGCAATAATGAGTTCCTATTTTATACCTTAGTTGATTCAAATGGATGGAAAAAAAATTGATTCCTAAAGATGATCATAGGTTAATAATGTGTTAGATCATCTCAATATCTTTCCAATGCTTTTTGACGGAGTCAATCGGACTCCGTATGTGGAAGTTATGGCTTCCAAAGTAAACCCTATTTTAGTTTCTTCAAAACCCGCTTGGATTATGGAGAAAGTTTTACTTCTTCAAAACCTGATCAGGTTTTGAAGTACTTTTTTCTTTTCAAAACCTGATTGGGTTTTGAAGTAGTTTTTTCTTTTCAAAACCCGATCGGGTTTTGAAGTACTTTTTTCTTTTCAAAACCTGATCAGGTTATGGCTCGGTTACCAAGCCTAGAACAATTTTGAATTTTCAATAACCCGATCGGGTTATATGAAATTTAATTTTTTTTGAAGATGTGTCCACTTTTTTGGTCCAAAACTTGGTGCACACACCTAGAAACAAGAATAAAAAATTTAATGTCCTTAGTTTCATTCTGATTCTCATCCAGAAAACTCCCTATGTCTTCACAATCACTGATATACAGATTTCTCCCTCTTACATCAATCTCTATCTCTGATAAAATTTATCCCTCTGATATACTGATTTCTTTGGCATGACATCAATAATCTCTCCCTCTTTGACATCTGATGCCAAAGACTCCATCCAATGAAGTTGTAATGTATCGAATGTACTGATTCATATGCAATAAGCCCTGACAATCTGCATCAACTTGTTAGATCTTCACTGTAGCTTGGTTGATGCATCACTAATTTGTGCTTTAGTGAGCCTCAGTTAGGAGAATCACCCCTACCTTTCCTCTAAGATAAAATAATGCATCCTTAAATAAAGGTTTTGTGAATATGTCTGTAATTTTTTCTTTAGTATTCGCATATTTTAACCTTACTTCCTTGTCCTAAACCAATTCTCTCAAGAAATGATACTTTACTGCAATATTCTTAGTCTTAATATACATCCCAGGATTCTTGAGAATGTTAATAGCACTAGTGTTGTCACAGTAGATAATAACTGGTTCATTGATTTCCTCCTTCATACCTGACGACAGCTATTTGACAATATGATATTTGAACAATTCACTGCTATAGCAACATACTCTGCCTCTAGTATAGACTGAGAAATGTAATTTTGTTTCTTACTATTCCAAGAGAATAACCTCTTTCCAAGAAAGAACACTCCACCACTGGTGCTCTTTCTATCATTAACACTTCCTAACCAATTAGCATCAGTAAAATTCTTTGAACCAAAGTTTCTTCATTTCTTATACCATAATCCATAATCTTCAGTGCCCTTAAGATATCTCAGAATCCTTTTGATATCCATCAAATGGTCCTCTCTGATCAAACTGACCTCTGAGACTCTCTACTTTGGCTCTCTTTACATTTTCATCTCCTCCATGGATTTCATGTAGTTTCTTCCACATATCATAGGCAGTAGGGTAGTCCTTCACTTCATCAAATTTTGAATAGCTGAGTTGATGAGGTGATGTAACACAAGTCTTTCTCAACCATATCTTCTTCTAGGGTATCCTTAGGTCACTCCTCTAACCTATTAGGGTTCTAAACTAACCCTACTCTCCTTAGGATTCTCTACTCAAGATCCTACTCCTTTCAACTTGTGAACATGAATCAAGTAGCTCTACAACTCTTCACAACTCCTCCTAGGCTCTCAATAGCCCTTCTTGCTCCATCTTCACAAACTTCACAAACTGACCGAACATGATCAGCAACCACTCCATAGAGAGAAGTATGCTTTTAGGATGTCACTAAGATCCTTTCCAATTCCTACAAACACAATTCTCATTGGAACCCTAATTGAGTTCCAAGAAACACAACAATTGCTTCCCAAATAGGGCTACAAGCAATTAGGTCTATTTTGGTGAAAAACTCAAATAACTTGAAAATTCCTTAACAAGGTGGAAAAAAAAACTTTGATCCTGACACCCTTTATAGAGACCTAAAGGATTTTCAAGATCTTTGGCTCCTAAACTATCTTTATAGTACCCCCTACAATCATGCCTAAAATTTAGGGTTTCAAGGCATTCCAAGCCTGTCTGACAGAATCCTTATTTATACCACCAAGAATCATTCACCAGTACTTCCCATTGAATTTGGGACTTTAAGACTCATGTGTCTACCTCTCTCCAAACTTTGATTGAGCCTATCAATGCTTTCAATCATCATTATCACCTCTGCAACTCATTGTGATCCCTATCCATGCAACTCTGGCTCACCTAGGGCATCACCTTGAAAATTGCTTGCTTTCTTTCCAGGGCCCCTCCTTCACTATACAATATGTACATGGATTCATCTCCCTAATCCTAAAGGCTCATGCAGATTCCACAGTGGGAAGAGGACCTATGACCCCATCTTCACCAGTTGCCTGGTTCAGACCAGCGACTGAACAGAAAACAAAATAATTTACAGGGCTAACTAAAAGCTTACAAAATGGAAATCCAACACCACACAGAAGCTTTAAAACACCTAATCTAACACTTCCATGGATTACAGTACTTAATTCAATCCATTAAAACACCAATTTCTCATAAAAACAAGAACTATGACTGTTCTTCCTATTATCCAGTATGTACACACAATTGAAAAAAAAAAAGCCAACCCTTTCAAAAGGTCGGGGATAGCCTTAAGTAGTTGACCAAGGCACAAACTCAATAGTTTCAGATAGTTATGAAACCAATTGCTCGAAGTTGTAATCATGCAACAAATGTTGTCAATGTTGTTAATGACAACATTGACAACTTTTAAATCTTTTTGGATTTTCTATCCAAACTTGGTCATAAGTCCACCAAACTTAATCAAATGCCTATCTAAGGTGTTAGAACATTGAAATAGGACCTCCAGTCCCCTACTTGTCCAATTTGACATCATAATGCATAAAAACACCCTAGTTGACCTAATGTGGACAATCTTACAAATAATGTCACTAAGGACCTATTCAGACATCCTAAACTAACACACTTCACACTAGGACTTGTTTAGTCCCCTTATTGCACTAGTGGTTTGGCTAGGACCACTACAAGGCAAGAACAAAATAGAATCCCTAGGTACCTTTCTAGCCCTACCTAGGTGCTCTTGCACCATACTCCCCCACAAAGGAAAGTTGTGTCACTCCTATGGACAACAAATCTTTAGAGATGCCCACCTTTTTGAAGTCTACTTCTACAATCCATGAGGCCTCTGAGTCAGGCCTATTCTTTCACTTGATGAGGTGTTCCATGTACACCATGTGCCTTGTAGTCTTTTTGACTCTTGATTCCACAACTATGTCAGCTTCCAACTGTGACTTGGGAAGTAATACAGTATCCTCAACATCCCCACTAACCCCTTGACTACTTTGACCCTTCTCATCAATCTGTCCTTTGAATGGGATCAAGTCTTGTACATTGAACACTGGAGATATGCTCAAATCTAAAGGTAGGTCTATTTTATATGCATTAGGCCCATATTTGGCTAGGATCTTGCAAGGTCCCACCCTCTTCATATGTAGTTTAGTAGGGACATCCTTTTGTAACTGAGATTTTTTCAAATGAACCATCACATAGTCACCTACCTCAAACTGAATGTATCTCCTCCTTTCATCAAATTTGGCCTTCAACTTTTGTTGACTGTCTTGGATTGTCTGCTTGACCTGTTCTTGGATCTCCTTCATGGTTTGAGTAAATTCCTCAGCATGACCACTCCTATACTCCATGCCTCCAAGATCCCTAAGCTCACACACACCTCTTGGGTGCATCCCATAAACTACCTCAAATGGGCTTCTTCCTGTCATTTTGTTCTTACTGTCATTGTATGCATACTCTGCTTAGGGAATGACAACATCCCAAGTCTGACCATACTCCTTGGTTAGGCACCTCAATAGGTTACCCAACACTCTATTGACCACCTCAGTTTGGCCATCTATCTGAGGATGGTAGGCTGAACCAAAAGAAAGATTGGTACCCAATCTAGTCCACATTGTCCTCAAGAAATGGCTCATAAATTTCACATCCATATCTGATACTATACATAAAGGAAGACCATGGATTCTTACTATCTCCTTAAAGAACAAATAGGCTATGTGGCTAGCATCATTAGTAGTCTTGCAGGGTATCAAATGACCCATCTTGCCAAATCTGTCAACCACTACATAAATGTTGTCATATTCTTGCTTTGTTTTGGGTAGACCTACTATGAATTCCATGCTCACACACTTCCATGGCCTATTAGGGACTGGTAAAGGTTGATATAAACCTGCATTTCTTATTCCTCCTTTGGCTTTCATGCATATGACACACTACTCCACATACTTAGTTACATCTCTTACCAACTTTGGCCAATGGTAGAACCTTTTCACAAGCTCCAAGGCTTTGTTCATACCAAAGTGACCACTCAAACACCCATTGTGTTTCTCCTATATGAGATTCATTCTCATAGAACCTCTTGGAACACATAACTAGTTACCCTTAAATAATAGTCCATTTGCAAAGTAAAATCTAAAAAATTGCTATGGAAATGGTTCTGAAAATCAACACACACCTTGTATGCTTCCCCAAAGTCCTCATCTTCCTTGTAGATATCTCTAAAACTATCAATTCCAATGCTATTCAATTGGACTTCTTGAACTGTCAGCAACCTCATGCTTAGTGCATCTGCAACATTGTTTAGTTGCCCTTTCTTGTGCTTTATTGTAAATGTAAATGTTTGTAAATACTCCATCCATTTCAAATGCCTATTGCTTAGTTTCTCCTGAGTATTAATGTAACTAAGGGCTTGGTTTTCAGTAAACACAACAAACTCTTTGGGCAATATATAATGCCTCCATTTTCTAAGGGACTGAACTAAATCATATAGTTCTAAGTCGTAAGAAGAGTATTTCTTCTTAGCTTCATTTAGTTTCTCACTAAAGAAGGCCATTGGCCTGCCTTCTTGACTCAACACACCCCCTATTGCCATTCCACTTGCATCACATTCAATAGTAAATAATTTATCAAAACTAGGCAATTGTAGGATAGGTTGAGTGGCTACTTGTTTCTTCAACAACTCAAAGGATTTTCCTGCTTCTAAGGTCCACCTAAACTTAGCTTTGACCCTACCCTTAATGGTATCTAATAAAGGAGCACAAATACCACTAATGTTCCTAACCAATTTCCTATAAAATTGGGATAAGCCATGGAAACTTCTTACCTTAGTGGCTATGGTAGGTGGTGTCCAGTTTAGGGTAGCTGCAACTTTGCCTTGATCCATCTTCAAAGACCCTTTGGACACTACAAATCCAAAGTATACTTGTTCTTTCTTGAAGAACTCACATTTTTCAAGATTGATAGCCAGCTTCTCTTCATGCAATCTCTACAACACTACTTCTACATGCTTGATATGTTCCTCCTTTTTCTTGTTAAATATCAGTATATCGTCAAGAAATACAACTACAAACTTCCCTATGAAGTCCTTGAGCACTTCATTCATGAGCCTCATGAATGTTCTTGAAGCATCTGTGAGGCCAAATGGCATCACAATCCATTCATATAACTCATTTGTGGTATTTAATGTCATTTTCCATTCATACCCTTCTTTCACCCTGATTTGGTGATAACCACTCTTCAAATCCAACTTGGTAAAGTACATTGCCCCTCCAAGGTAATCCATGAGATCATCAATCCTAGGTATGGGGAACCTATACCTTATTGTGATTCTATTTATAGCCCTTGAATCTATGCAAAGACTCCATTTTCCTCCCTTCTTGGATGCCAACACAACTAGGACTACACATGGGCTTATACTCTTCTTGATCAAGCCTTGATCCAAGAGTTCTTGCACTTGCCTTGCCACTTTCAAGTTTTGATCAGGAGTTAGTTTGTATACTGCCTTATTAGGCAAAGATGCACCAGGGACAAAGTCTATATGATGACTTATTACTCTTCTAGGAGGTAAGGTAGTAGGAGTTCCATCACTCACTATGTCCTTATACCTCTCAAGCAATTCTTGTATCTCTCATGGTAATGGCTCCTTGACTAGTTTATCTTCCTCCTTAGGTCTTAGCACAATGGCATACCCTTCATTCTCATCATTCTTGGGATCCCTCACAAACTCCTTTCCACTACACAACATAACATTAGTATTCTTGGACTGTGGCTCTTCATCTTCTGGGAAAGACTGAATCTTGAAAGTTATGCCTCCTTTCTTGAATTTTATAGAATTCTCCTTCCCATCATATACTGCCCCATTGTCAAATTGCCAAGGTCTTCCTAACAGCAAATGAAAATCATCCATTAGTAGGATGTCACACAAGATTTTGTCCTTATACCCTGCTACGGAGAATTCAACCCATGTATGCTCATTCACCAATACACTTTGGCCTTTTTTGAGCCATGTCACCTTATACAGATTTACATGGGGTATTGTGGTCAACTTGATTTTGTTGACTGCTTCCTCTGAGATGATATTATTAGTGGAACCAGAGTCCATTATCACCTTACAAACTTTTCCAAGGATCTTGCATCTTATCCTAAACAAAGCCCTCCTATGCTTGGGTTCATCCTTACTTGGTTGTCTTATCAATACCCTTCTAAACATTAATTTCTCACCCATCTCCAAATCTAGATGGTCAATATTAGGAGATTTGACACTTGAAGTATCTTCATGGGCATATGATATTCTTTTATCATTGTTTGATGTAGTAGGGTTGTCAGGACATCTATATGTTGGGTGGCCTAATTGACCACAGTTTTAACACTTCATACTTGCAAAGTATGAGTTACTTCTACCTCCTCTTCCTCTGTTAGGACCTCCTTGATTACCCCTACCTCTATTATAGCCCCCTCTTGGAGTGCTTTCACTATTTTTCTCTGTCATCTTGTTCTCACCTTGTGTCCTTTGCTCACTACCTCTTCCTTGATAGCCTCCTCTTTGACCCCTTTGGTCTCTTCCTCTACCTCTATTATTCTTGAAGGTAGAATCACCCACCTTCCTATTATTTTCTTCCACTCTTAGGGCTAGTTGATGACACCTCTGAGCTGTGGTAGGTGTCCATAGGCTAATCTCTTCTTGGATGTTTCATTTCAATCCACCCAAGTACCTAGCCACTTTGATTGACTCCTCTTCTTGTTGCTTAGAACTAAGACACAATCTTTGGAATTCCTCTGTATATGAGGCCACATCCAAATATTTTTTCTTCAAATTCTACCTTTTCCTATGAAGCTGGATCTCATAGTCCTCTAAAAGATAATTCTCCTTTAGCTTGGTCACCAGTACATTCTAATTGGCTATGGGCTACTTACCCAATATAACCCTCTCATATTGAAGCTATTTCCACCATGTTAGGGCTGACCCTTTGAGTCTTGATTTGGCCACCTTTAGTTTTTGTGCCTCTGTCACCCCTTCACACTTGAAATGGTTCTCTATTCCTTCAATCCAATCCATCACTGCCTCAATGTCCATCTTTCCACTAAATAGTGGTATACCTTCCAATGCCTTTCCTCCTAGGGCTTTTATGGTTTTCAAAAAGGGATCTTCATTCAAGATGGTGTCTAGTTCAGGGATAAGGTCTTCTTCAACAACCTTTTTACCCCTATCACTGCTTTCAACTTCCTTGTTTCTAGCTGTTACATTGGCAACTTCTTCTATCCTTATATTCATTCCTTCTAAGGCTTCTTCAAGGAGTCTATTCTTCTCCTTTTGCTCATCTACCTCTTTAGCTAGCTCTGCATTAGTCACCATCCTTGACTCTCCTACTGATTCACCAGTAGCTGCAGACATACACTAACTTCCCAAGTCTTTAACTTGCTCTGATACCACTGATGGTAACACAAGTCTTTCTCTACCCTATCTTCTTCTAGGGTATCCTTAGGTCACTCCTCTAACCTATTAGGCTTCTAAACTGACCCTACTTTCCTTAGGATTCTCTTCTCAAGATCCTACTCCTTTCAAATTGTGAACACCAATCAAGTAGCCCCACAACTCTTCACAACTCCTCACAGGCTCTCAATAGCCCTTCTTGCTCCATCTTCACAAACTTCACAAACTGACCCAACATGATCAGAAACCACTCCACAGAGAGAAGTAGGATTTTAGGATGTCACTAAGATCATTTCCAATGCCTAAAAACACAATTTTCATTGGAACCCTAATCGAGTTCCAAGAAACACAATAATTGCTTCCCAAATAGGGCTACAAACAATTAGGCCTATTTTGGTGAAAAACTCAAATAACTTGAAAAAGTCCTTAACAAGGTGGAAAACAAAGCTTTGATACTAATGCCCTTTACAAAGACCTAAAGTATTTTCAAGGTCTTTGGCTCCCAAACTTTCTGTACAATACCCCTACAATCATGCCTAAAATTCAGGGTTTCAAATCATTCCAAGCCTGTCTGACAGAATCCTTATTTCTACCACCAAGAATCATTCACCAGTACTTCCCATTGAATTTGGGACTTCAAGACTCATGTTTCTACCTCTCTCTACACTTCTGTTGAAGCTATCAATGCTTTCAATCCTCCTTATCACCTCTACAACTCACTGTGATCCCTAGCCATGCGACTCTGGATCGCCTAGGGAATCACCTTAAAATTTTCTTGCTTCATTTCCAGGGCCCCTCCTTCACTATATAATATGTACATGGATTCATCTCCCTAATCCCAAAGGCTCATTTAGATTCCACAGTGGGAAGAGGATCTATGACCCCATCTTCACCAATTGCCTGGTTCAGACTAGCGACTGAACATTAAAAAAAAAAAAAATTTACAAGACTAACTAAAAGCTTACAAAATGGAAATCCAACACCACACAGAAACTTTAAAACACCTACTCTAAAACTTCCATGGATTACAGTACTTAATTCAATCCATTAAAACACCAATTTCTCATAAAAGCAAGAACTATGACCGTTCTTCCTATTATCCAGTCCATACACACACTTACAAAAACAAGCCAACCCTTTCAAAAGGTCGAGGATAGCCTTAAGTAGTTGACCAAGGCACAAACTCAATGGTTTCAGATAGTTATGAAACCAATTGCTCGAATTTGGAATCATACAACAAATGTTGTCAATGTTGTCAATGACAACATTGACAACTTTTACATCTTTTTGGATTTTCTATCCAAACTTAGTCATAAGTCCACCAAACTTAAACAAATTCCTATCTAAGGTGTTAGAACATTTAAATAGGACCTACAGTCCCGTACTTGTCTAATTTGACATCATAATGCATAAAAACACCCTAGTTGACCTAATGTGGACAATTTTGCAAATAAGGTCACTAAGGACCTATTAAGGCATCCTAAACTAACACACGTCACACTAGGACTTGTTTAGTCCCCTTATTGCACTAGTGTTTTGGCTAGGACCACTACAAGCCAAAAAAAATAGAAGCCCTAGGTACCTTTCTAGCCCTACCTAGGTGCTCCTGCACCATGAGGCTACATCTATCTACTATTGGAGATACTGATTTGTAATTCTTCGACCACAAGTATGTGGAACCACCTAGACCTATGTCTGTGGATCAGATGGTGGACATGAAGAATCATAACATAATGATGATTGATATAGATTCTTCACTCAGCTATTCAGAATTTGATGAAGTCAAGGACTTCCCTACTGCCTATGATATGTGGAAGAAACTGCATGAAATCCATGGAGGAGATGACAATGTAAAGAGAGCCAAAATAGAGAGTCTCAGAGGTCAGTTTGATCAGATGAAAATGAAAGAAGGAGAAGACATTACAAAATACAGTGAAAGAATCAAGAAAAGTGTCAGTTCCATAAGAGCTGTTGGTGGAAAGATTGAAGACAAAACAGTGGTTAGTAAGGTATTGAGAACTTTACTTCCTATCTATGCAATTAGAGTCTCAGTTATTCAAGAGATGAGGTGTAGTAATGATATAACTCTATATGCATTGGTTGGAAGGCTAACAACTTTTGAGTAAGGTATTGAGAACTTTACTAACCATTGTTTTGTCTTAAATCTTTCCACTAGCAGCTCTGATGGAACTGACACTTTTCTTTATTCTTTCACTGTATTTTGTAATGTCTTCTCCCTCTTACATCAATCTTTGTCTCTGATAAAATTTCTCCCTCTGATATACTGATTTTTTTGGCATGACATCAATAATCTCTCCCTCTTTGACATCCAATGCCAAAGACTCCATCCAATGAAGTTGTAATGTACCTATGTACTTATTCATATGTAATAAGCTCTGACAATCTGCATCAACTTGTTAGATCTTCATTGTAGCTCAGTTGATGCATCACTAATCTATGTATACATTTGTGTAACATCAATGACAATACACAATTGAATAATTGTCTTCAACAATAAGTATGTTAATTTAATCATGCAAGTGTGTTGATTCAATACCCCAAGTGTGTTGATCTATCTGCAAGTGTGTCTTTCTAGCATATTAGTGTGTTAATCTATCTGCAGGTGTGTACCTTTCCTATAAGGTCATAAATTAGGTCTAAATGATGACTTAGGGTTTTAAATAGATATCATAGGAAACTAGGGTCTATTTTTTTATGAATATGATCTCTTTATACTCTGATTGATGAATTGAAATCATGTTTGATGTGTTTTGAGACTCCTTTCTTTATTTTAAATCCATTTGTATGTCTGCATATGATTTAGGGTTGTTCGATGGATTAGGGACATGTAGTGATCACCTGAGCCTTAAAATATGTTACTATGGTGTTCTTATGGCATGTTTTATGATAATATGTGATTCCCTTATTCATTGATCATGTTTTACTTGTGGGTAAATAACTTAGGTACCCTAGGTGAGTGGCTCTCAATGGATGTCGGGGCCCTAAAGTGATTTCCAAGATAACCCATTGGTGAGTTGTCTTAATAAAGTGATAACCTCAATAAATTAACAAGGAAAGAGGGGAAATAAACTAAACAAGTTTAATTGATTTCTCACCCATGTCGCTAGTGCAAGTACAAACTAGGGATGGGAGTGGGAGAAGGTGCCTTTGTGATGGCACGATCGAATAGCCTTGTCCTCAAGAAAGGTGTTCGGTTCCACATGTGCGTACTTGGGGGTTGGGGTCCAGAGAGACCGCCGGGATAAACCAAGGGGTGAGGGCTATGCGATGACACTTACCTAATTATAACCTAGAGTCTTTGTACCTTTGATATTTTTTGCCTCTAATAGTCCTATTTGACTTTGATCTTTGTTTGAGTTTCATGCCTTGTACTAGGAAGGGTTTACTATCTAGAGTTTTTCCTTAGATGTACCCTTGCGTGAGCCTTGGTTTTTATCTCATAGCTCAGGGAAGTGGGACTATGGGTTCCACGTGTTTGGGTGGTTAATCTCTTATTTATTGAGGGAATGTTCATGGTTATGTGGATGGACTTATATCTGATCCTTTCCAAATTTGCAGTTGAGGGGTTCATATTGTACCTTGCACATTCTTTCCATGTCAAAAGAAGGATTGCAATTAATTTGCTTTAAAGTTTATAAAGTCCTTTCAAGAAATTCATTTTGTGCATAACACGACATTCATTACAAACCATGAGACATCGTTGAGGGATTCTGTAAAATGGTTTATGTGCCCTATGCTTCCACATTTGCATACAAGTATATGATTTGATGGCTATTCATGCCTTGAAGCAAAACTCGCAAACTGCAAACTCCCAACTCGACTTTTGTGTGTCTCTTCAAACAAAACTTCTACAAACACACAGAGAGAAGCCACACAAATAAAATGGAAAATAATTTCTAGTTGATTTCGATCGTCGATTCACCCAAGATGCACGTTCATCAACTATCCAAAAGATGTAGAAGTCATTCTTGATTTTTTTAAAACATTTTTCTGAAATGACTATTTCTTAAAACATTATTTATTTTAAAGAATTACTTTGTATCAATAAAGAATTCTTAAACAAATGATAAATGGAAAAATTTTATTTTAAATATGTATTATATTTTGAAATATAATCTTTGTGAAATTCCTTTTTTTTAAATTGAACAATTTGATTAAGTTGTTAAGAGTCAATATTTAATTATTAAAACTTAAATCTTAATTTATTTATTTTTCTAGAAAGCAATATACGCTAGTTTAGATATCTTCTTAATTTTTATTTTTTCTTCTAGAAATCAATATATATATATATATCAGTTTAGATATTAGGAAGACATATATATATATATATATAAATGTGCATTTAAAAAATATATAATCTTTCCTAAAAAAATTAAAACTAAAAAAATAAATTACTTATTTATCATATTGAAGTATAATGTCCTATATGAAGTATTAGTTTCTCAACTTTTTTATAATTGATCAATTATAAATCAATTTATAATTATTAAAATTTAAATAAATATAATGTTTTTTACACTTTTTTTTGAAACATTTTGGAGTTGATGGAAAAAAGGGACAAGTGGTTGAGTGCTTCATTTTATCATGATGACATGCTATTGGTTGTAACGTCCAAGTTATTGATGTTGACTCCATCAAAAAGCTACTAAATTATCTTAGTATGCCCCATGAATATAAACCTAAAAGATATGATTTATGCACATTTATTAAATATTTTTCTTTCATTACATCTTTTGATATGTCGACAAAACATATTGATGTGACACTATATATCATTATACTATCCTTAAACCTTACATTTGAAGGATACAACATTAAAGTACCAAACTATTACATTTTTTGCTCTATTTATACAATAATAAAAGAAAAATATTTTTTAATTTAAAGTTCTAATTCAAATTTAACTTTTCTACTTTTTCCAAAATAAATTGGTTATAACACAGAATGTATAAGAAAGTGGATATAAATGTCTTAGGTTGGTTTTTTTAGTCAAAAGATCTAAATTGAATTTTACAAGAAATAGAAAAATTATCTTTACCCTCGTGAAACTTTAAAACTAAACTATTTCAGTTCTCTATTAATTTTATAAATGAAAATATTTAAATTGAATATTACTTTTAAAATGATTTTCAATCATCTCTAAAATTCCTTTGAAAATTATTGTTTCCCTTGAATCTTACCATAAATCTACATAATTACAAATTAGTTTAAAAATATAAGTATCAAAGTACAAAATAACAATAAATATAATGTATTGCTACCAGGTGAATTGAAGCCTAAATTTAGCAAATACTTTCATGAATTGAAATGCTTCTAGAAGCATTTGGGTGATGGAAATGGTGCAATAATTTAACCAAAAAAGACATTGTTTGTCTGCAAGAGATCAAGGTGATACCATGTTTTTAATACATTAAAGCTTTTGTGGGATCAAGCCACTTGTTTCTATACTAGTCATGATAGGGGAAAAGGTGGGTTTGTCATTCATATTGTTCCCCAATGGGCAAACAAAGTTGTGGTCTTTGGGGCTTCACCATGTCAAAGAGCCCAGTGGGTTTCTTTCAAAGAGAAAGACAATATTATTGGTATCTATAATATCTATACCTCCAAAGGCTACAGAGAAAGAGACATTTTTTGGGATTGGTTGTCTTCAAATCTCCCCAATGCAAAATGGGTGTTTTTTGGTGACTTTAATATGATTGAGCAACCTGAGGATAAATGTGGTGGTATAAGCTGATGACATTAAGTTTTTCCATTAGTATACTTAAAGGGAAAAACATGATAAAGGTCATCGGTATAGGCATAACCGACGAACAGCAAGCATACCCGATGAGAAGACAAGACTATCGTGAAAATGCTAAGTATAGACGTGCCCGACGAACAATGACAAGAGTAAGACCGACGACAAGCATAACCGATGATACAGTTTTTAGAACATCGCTGACAAAGCAGAAAAGGCATACCCGATGAACAGTTCAATTAAGGAACACTGACGGAGAAGAAAACTGACAGACTGACAAAGCAGCCCGACCATCAGAACCGACAGTCAGTTACAGAACCCGCAAAAAGTGGATCTGACTTTACACGTCAGATAAAGCAATGTAATTCTATTTATAGAGTTTTTACTTTTTTTAAATACTTACTTGAGGGTCAAGCAAGCAAATTGTAAATGTTTTAAAGCATCCTAACGGATCTAAAACATATCTAACTAAAGATCAAGGTCAAGTTGTAAACCTTGGATCTAGAGTTAATTTGAAAAGCGTGAACCAAGAATAGAGCTAGAAACTAGTATAGATAGATGCTCCATCATTTGTAATTCAAGAGACTTGTAATCATTTGAAAAATGATAGTATCCATGGAGACCATCTAAGCTGAAGAAGAGAATTCCTGCAAAGTTCACACATAGATCAAACCAGTTATCAAGAACACAAGAAGGCTACCAACGAGCAGTGACAAGGTATTACTCAATCACTCAAGGTGATTACATACATATACATTGTAAGCTATACGGGATCTGTTATCATCAATTAGCTATTACATTCACTATCAGATCAACATTTATATTGTAGTTGCATTCTAACAAGTGCATCACAACAGAAATCCTTTTGTAGAAGGTGGACTTAACCATTCTTTGATAAATATCTTAACAGAGTGCACACCTAACGATGTTGCTAAAGCTTCAAACAAAGTAGATCCTAATAGGTCTCCACTCTAATACTCCTAATAGGGTAGATCATCAGAAGTGATCAATTGTAAGCCTTTACTGAATCCCTTCTTATCCGCAGATAGTGAAGTTTTGTGGGTAGACATCCCCACCACAGTTTTTACTTCCTAACAGGATTTTTCTACGATATCATATTATGTGTTATGTGTTATTCACTTTCATGAATGTTTCTTGAATGTTTATACATGTAAAGAAATTATATTATGACTTCACATACAAAAGCAAAGATGAACAGATAGATAGGTATATATAAATCTAATGACATAAAGGTTAATGGGCCAACCACATAAAAAGTTTTAGAGGTACTGATTCACCCCTCCCCTCTCAGTACATCATTCCAATAATTCCAACAATTGGTATTAGAGCTAAGTCTCTTTCTTGAAAAGCTTAAAGACTTAAGAGAGAAGATCTACACAATGGAAAAGTACAGACTGGACAAGACTATTGAGAATGAGCAGTTGCAAATTTGGATTTACTATGAGCAGTATAAAGAGGCGAGAGTAAGCATGAGAAATTTGCTTGATGAAATAAAGATCATGGAAACTAGGCTTAATGAAAAAGATTATCAAGAAGAGGAGATCCCAGATTACTTCAACTATGTTGAATCATCAACGAGCAAAGATTCAGACACATCAGTAGAAGAGATCACAAGTCTACAAGAAGTCAATCTACATCTGACAGAGCAAATCAAGATGCTGCAAATTGGTCAAGAGACTCAGATGGTAAAAATGATTGATGTCATGAATGATTCAAGAAAAGTTGAATCGGAGAGAACATTGTCTATTGATGATAGGAGGAAAATAATAGAGAAGCTACAAGAAAAAGAATCAGAGATTCAAAGACTTATTGATCATCACCATGAGATTACCAACCAGATTATTCTTATGAGTCAAGAAGCAAACAAATAACTCATTGAAAGAATACAGATCATCGGTGAGCTAAGGGAAGAAAATGAGAAACTAAAGAATGAAGTCAGAATTCAGAATGAGCACAATGAATTGATCAAGAAAGCTGAAGATAGCAATAAAAGAATGGATGATTTCCTTGACGGTCAAAGAAGAGTCAACAACTACACAGGAATAAGGTACACCAACAATGGAGAGTCATCTAATCAGTCAAATCAAAAGAATGTATATGCAAATCCAAGAACCAAGAAGTTGTCATGCAATCACTGTGGAAATTAAGGCCACACCTAAAACGTTTGCAGAAACAAAATGAAAGGTATTCCTCAATCACAATCTACTTTCATTGGTAATTGTTATAAATGTCACAAGAAAGGACACAAGGCATATGAATGCAGATCCAAGGTGACAAATCCAAAG
>MU228492.1:1922323-1935931 GCA_018584345.1 Thuja plicata | reverse complement strand
CAACAAGAGTAGGTAACTCATATGTTTGGGACTATAACACATGGGTAAATTGCACAGCATGTGGAAGGTATGGTCATATATCTGCCAACTGTATGAGAAAATGGACTAGAAAACCAAGAGGATGGTTTAGTCCAGGAATGGCATGTTTACATTGTCATAAGGTTGGACATGTTATAAAAGATTGCAAAGACCGACTAACAGAAATAAGTACTTATCCCAATGGAAATACCATTAATGACATCAAGAAGATGAAAAACAAGATGTGGGTAAAAGCCACAAACACTGAAGGTGTTGGAACAAGCAATGCAAATGATGACACCCCATCCAATGGATCTAGTGGCATCACTACATCCAACTAAATTGCACAAGTAAGTATGGAACTGCATTATGAAAAGTTATATTATGCATCGGTTCCATTACATATTGATCATATAAACAAATCAGCATTATTGAAGATGCACTATATTGTCACTTGTAAATGTTGTTGAAAAACAACCATCGGTTATTGGGTACAAATTTGCATCGGTGAACACCCACAAAAAATTTAACACTACTTACCAGAATGTATCAGTCATTACACAAAATCCAAGTCGCTAAGTGTAAACTGATAAACATCGGTGATCCTTGAGCTAATGAAAGTTGTCTTCACCACTTTACTGACAATCATCAGTGAAGTCACTAAAACTGCTAGCAACCCTGACACTTTACGCCTACACCGAAAATGTTATTTATGCCTTAACCGATGAACTTAGTCTTTGTATACCGACAAGTTGTTGGACATTAATGACAACTTAGGGCACAAAAGTTATAAAAGTCTAGCGGCTGAACTTATTTCACACCCATAATTTTCAAGCAACCAAGAGAGCCAAATAGAGCGATTGGAGAAAAAAAAGAAGTGCAACCTCAATAATATTCCTAATCAACTCAAAGGATTCACAAGCAATGACAAGATTCAATAAGTACCTGAATTCACCGACCGCATTGTTTAATTTATGAAAAAACCCTAAATTTCTGAAACACGATGGCATCTACTTCAAGAGTTGAAAAGTTGAAAGAAGATAAGAAGAAAATGATCGAGCTTATTAGCAGAGGAACTTGTGTTGAACCAAAATACAAGCTGCACCCAGAAATTGCATCACAACCTGATGATTCCAGAGCATTCTCCAGAATCCCACCTAGGGTTTTGCTCGTAGAGGATGTAAGGTCCTATATACACTACAAGATCTCAGAATTGGGAGATCTAGACCTAGATAATGCCTACAGGGAATTTTGTGATGAAGCTGGCAATCTGAAAGAAGAGCACAAGCATCTGGAAGTGAAAGGACTCACAAATGCATTACACTTTCCTAGAGTTTTCAAAATAGAATGGATAAAGATAGCTCTCAGCAGAATGCATAATCAGACTTTATGGCTTAATAAGCCAAAACAAATAACAAAGGATTTTATTCATGTAGCTACTGGATATCCTACAACTGACAAACCACAAGCTCACACACACCCAACCTTGAAGGAAGTAGAAAAGCTAACTGGTGCAAAATCAGACAAAGAGCTCTCAAGGTCAACACTATCATCGACAAAGAACTCAAGTTTGGTGCATGTGTGGTAGGATAAAAAATATTTTAGGCAAGCAGAATGAATAGCATAACAAGCACTCCTATGAGCACAGCCTACAAAATCACCAAACAAGGAAAGAAGATGGATCTTGCAGAAATATTGTTGAATCAACTTGAGGAGAACATGAACACCATAAGATCTTCAAGAACAAACACCTGTAAGTTTGGTTCCCTCATTATGTGCATATTCTTTTACTTTGAAGAATACTTTCCTTCCATAGGCAAAATAGTATGGGATACAGGTAGACCTGTAACCATACAAATATGTGAGCATATAGAGTCACTAGGAACAGATTTTGATGATATAATGAATGAGTATTTCAAAAGTATTAAGGAAATGCTACAAGCTAGAACAAGGATACCTGAAAGTTTGATAGAAGAACACAAAGAAGACATATGTTTTATGGTAGATACTAATTTTACTTATATCCAAGCAGTAGTACCTAGAAAGTCCTGGATTTCACATTTAGAATATGAGATCAGAATAGGACAAGCCAATGAGTGCATCAAGGCACTATTGAATGAACCAATTGATAACAAGAAAGCAAGATTTGGCACCTATGAGGAAGCCAAAAAAAAGATCAAGACTGATCTTGTTGTCAAGAAGATTGTAAACAAGAAGGACAAGATGGTTAAAAACTTAACCAAGAAGTTTGCAATTACTGAAAAAGGTGAAGAGGAAACAAAAGGTAAGGAGGAACAGACTGAAGGACAGTCACCTATCGATGAAGAAGTAGAAAAGAATGACTCAGAGGGTACACAGCTAGATTCTCCACCTCCTCCTACACCCAAGAAAGAAAGAACAATAGCCACTTCAAGAACAAGAAGCCAGACTGTAAAGGAATTGACTCCTTCACCATTAAAGAAAGGAAAAGTGAGGATATATAAGAGAAAACTAGCTCTTCCAAAACAAAAATAGACCAAAAGGAGGAAGATGACTAGAACTCAAGAATATCTAGAAGACTTGGCTATGGATGAAGTTGATATAGAAACACAAAAGGAAATAGAACCTTTGGTCCCTACAATAATTGATAAAATATGAAAGAATATTTCAGAATCACGGTCTATTTCTGATCCTAACCTTAGGAAATGGTTAAAATGTAGTACAGAGGATCAAAATAAGATTGAAGAAGAAATCATTGCTAAAATGTACAAACATCATTATGTTCCACTACAATTCTCAGAATATGACATTCCCAAAGAACTATCAGAGATATTGTCAGCTAGATGGACATTTGCACTACATCAAGAAAAGGAAATAAGAGAAAGAGTAATTTTTACTCTTATGCCTTCTAATTCAAAGAAGGAAGATATTACTGAGATAATGAAGAAGTATGAAAAGGAGTTCTCACCAAAAATGAGAGCATATGAATTTCTCAAGGGGAAGCTAATTGATCTTGATCAAAATAGCATTAACAAGTGGTGCAAGATACTCAAAAATCTCACTATGGAAGCTAGCCCGCAAAAGGAACAAATCATCATTAAAGATATACAAGATGACTCATCTGTGGAATTGGACAAAGAAGAGAGTGATCCAGTAGGCCCCAAACATACTGAAGTTGTAGATGAAGTATGGCTAGACACTAATCTTGACAACAGTCAAAGTGAGGAGAGTCAAAATCCACCAAGTCCAATTCATATTGACTTGAGTAAAGAAGAAGAAGTTACCAAAGAATATTTGACAATAAAAGGTAACATAATTGATGATATCAATGATGAATCATGGTTAGATAACATTGTCAATGACATTACAGAAAAAGACCCTACAGAAGAAGTGCAAAAAGATGAAGATATCAATGTTGCATGGGGCAATACCGACGGGCAGGATTCAACTATTAACACTGCAGAAGTCAATACACGAACAAACATGAACATATTAATCGATGTCATTGATATTGAATCAAGTCAGGAGAAATCATCTAAGAAAGATGATGATATACCCAAGGACATAGGTAATGATGAAAATAAAGATGCATCAAACACTCAAAAGGATACAGATATAGCGATGAAAGATGCAATCGACACTCAGCAAGAAGTGTCTACTGAAAAATACAAAGGAGAAGATAACAAAATAGATGAAACATTGAGAAAGGATGGAGACAAAGAAAAGAGTGAAGAAGTCAAGCAGGATGAAAGCATGAAAGAAAAAGAAGACAAATTTGTTAATACACCCAAGGCCAATGAGGAGACGTCTCCATAAAACCAACCGGTGGACTCAGAATAGAAACAACAAGATGCTTCATCTTCTCGACCCTCACCTACCAAATCAATCCAATCTCAAGGTTTACAAATGGTAGTACACCAATCTGCCTCCCAGCCAAAGAAAAAGAAGAAGAAGGTATTAAAGAAAGATATCTTGGTTGTCACACTTGATGAGGTAATAGAAATACCCAAGTGGGATGTATCTACTTTAGATACTGAAACACTTCAAAAGTTTGGAGTGATGTGTCAGAGGAAGGCAATACAAGAGAAAATGAAAAAGGCACATAGGGAAGCCCAAGCACTCAAAAAGGAAAGGGACATTCTGCATCAACTTGTTCCAGATATCAAAATTGAAGATAACATATCAGTCATGGAACAAATAGTAGTTCTTATCGATGCCATCACAAATCAGAATGTAGATGTAGAGAAGGCAATGGAAGAACAGGCAGAGATGAAGTATCAACACAAACTTGTTTAAAAGATCAGCTAAGAAGTGGCAGAGAACAAGGTAAAGCTCTCTGAACTAGCAAGTGAATTAGAACCTATGATTGTTGAATCTATTACCTTAGTTCAGAAATTGTGCACATTAGGAAATTTCACTAAAGAAAATAGTGAAAAGTTGTCACAACTAGATACAAATCTAACAACTAGTGCACTAAGTTTAACCTCTGATGCAAACACTATAAAGTTGCATCATGAAAAGATTATAGAGGTAAATAGATTGAGACAAGAAATATGGGATGCAGAGACTCAATTTAGAAATGAGGCTACAGAGCTTCAAGCTCACATATTTCCAAACCTCACCACTCTGCAACAGCATATTACAGATGCAAGAAATCTGATCTCAACCCCAGAGATGTCTGTGGTAGACAGCATATATGACATGCATGTGAGGATATCACTTGAGCACATGGCACTTGAGAATTTAAAAGAAAAATGGGACAAAATGATGGACAAAATCAAATCCTCACACTCTCAAACATTTGAAAAGTTGTAAGTACCTTTGCCCTCATTATCAAAAAAGGAGGAATGTATACATATGTACAATATACTTTAGTAAGAAAAATAAGGAATGTATACATATACAAAATACTATATGAGGATATGTATAATGTATCCACAGCAAAGATAGATATGTTCATAAACTTACACTTACCGACATATGCATAGGGGGAGTCATTTCATGACTAAGGAAGAAGTATACACGGGTGTACATACTAATGCATCAAGTATGTTGCACATATCAATTTTTGATACTAATGTCAAAGGGGGAGATTGATGACATTAAGTTTTTCCATTAGTATACTTAAAGGGAAAAACATGATAAAGGTCATCGGTATAGGCATAACCGATGGACAGCAAGCATACCCGATGAGAAGAAAAGACTATCGTGAAAATGCTAAGTATAGACGTGCCCGACAAACAATGACAAGAGTAAAACTGACGACAAGCATAATAGAGATGCAATTTTTAGAACATCGCCGACGGAGAAGAAAAGGCATACCCGATGAATAGTTCAATTAAGGAACACCGACGGAGAAGAAAACTGACAGACTGACAGAGCAGCCCGACCATCAGAACCGACAGTCAATTACAGAACCCGCAAAAAGTGGATCTGACTTTACACGTCAGATAAAGCAATGTGATTCTATTTATAGAGTTTTTACTTATTTTAAATACTTACTTGAGGGTCAAGAAAGAAAATTGTAAATGTTTAAAAGCATCCTAATGGATCTAAAACATATCTA
This sequence comes from Thuja plicata, assembly GCA_018584345.1. Lineage (NCBI taxonomy): Eukaryota > Viridiplantae > Streptophyta > Pinopsida > Cupressales > Cupressaceae > Thuja > Thuja plicata. The sequence continues at coordinate 1,930,368 of MU228492.1, read as the reverse complement.
ACTAAAGATCAAGGTCAAGTTGTAAACCTTGGATCTAGAGTTAATTTGAAAAGCACGAATCAAGAATAGAGCTAGAAACTAGTATAAATAGATATTCCATCATTTGTAATTTGAGAGACTTGTAATAATTTGAAAAATGACAGTAGCCATGGAGAGCATCTAAGCTAAAGAAGAGAATTCATGCAAAGTTCACACATAGATCAAACCAGATATCAAGAACACAGGAAGGCTACCAATGAGCAGAGACAAGGTATTAATCAATCACTCAAGGTGATTACATACATATACATTGTAAGCTATACAGGATCTGTTATTAGCAATTAGAGATTGCATTCACTATCAGATCAACATTTATATTGTAGTTGCATTCTAACAAGTGCATCACAACAGAAATCCTTTTATAGAAGGTGGACTTAACCGTTCTTTGATAAATCTCTTAACAAAGTGCACACCAAACGGTGTTGCTAAAGCTTCAAATGAAGTAGATCCTAATAGGTCTCCACTCTAATACTCCTAATAGGGTAGATCATTAGAAGTGATCAATTGTAAGCCTTTACTAGCTCCCTTCATTATGACTTCACATACAAAAGCAAAGATGAACAGATAGATAGGTATATATAAATCTGATGACACAAAGGTTAATGGGCCAACCACATAAAAAGTTTTAGAGGTACTGATTCACCCCTCCCCTCTCAGTACATCATTCCAATAATTCCAACATAAGCATGCCTAGAAAGGGAATGAACACTATTTTTGGGCCAAATTTAAAAGGAAATTCAATTTGATTGATTTGATTGAAAGGAAAAAGAATGATTTAAATGATATCTGGCATACTTGGTGCAATAATCAATCAAGTAAACAAAGAGTTTACAACAGAATTGATAGATTATATGTTGATATCTTTTTCATTTCTCTTTCATCCTTTGTTGTTCATTCTCTTATCATGGTACATCCTTCCAGTATATCGGATCCCTCTCTGATTTCTACATGCATCACTACTTATTATTTATGCACCCTCGTCAACAGACCCAAGAACAAAAACTCTTTAAAACTTAATGTGTCATTGTTTAAAGAGAAATATTCATTGGATGTCATCAGAATGGCCACTTGTTTATCAAAGTTTTACAATATGGCCTAAAGAGGGGGACAAGGGGTCAAAATATTTATTTAATTTGATCAAAGAAAAAAGAAAAAAGAGAGTTAATTGAAGAAATACGAGTAGACAATGATCTGACCAATGAAAGTAGTGCAATCAAGGAAGCATTCTATAATTTTTACAAAAAGTTGTTCTCCTCAAAGCATGGAAGTAAGAATACAAAAGCACTTGATAAATTCTTAAAACTGATCCCAAGAAGATGCTAACGACTTAGAGAAAAGTATTAACATTGAGGAAATTGAAGATGTCATTAAATCTTTGGCTGAATTTTACAAATAAAATATTGACTAGATTAGTGTGGAACTTCTGACTCTTTATGAGGATTCTTTTGAGCAGGGTACTCTTGGTGAAAACATTAATAGGGGAGTTATCAAACTCCTGCCTAAGAATGGAGATAAAACCCAAGTTAAAAGTTGGAGGCACATTACCCTCCTCAATTTATCTTACAAAATCATTGCAAAACTCCTTGCTCGGAGAATTGCTTCTATTTTGAATGGCATCATATTTGTTACCCAAACTGGTTTTATTAAAGGGAGATATATCCTAGAAAACTTGATTAATAGTTGGGAAGTCTTAAACTGAGCAAAATTTGATAGGCGGAATGCAATAATGATTCTTCTAGATTTTGAGAAACCATATGATAGGGTGGAATGGCCCTTTGTCATTGGCATGCTTAGTACTTTTAGATTCCCATCATACTTCTAAAAATGGATTTCTATACTATTCAAAGACTCTTCTACGATCATAGAGCTTAATGGTGAACTCCCTAACCTCATCCCATTGAAGAGGTCTATCCGAAAGGGGTGCCCCATTGCTCCTACTCATTTTGTAATTGGTGTTGATGCTCTATTTTACATTCTAAGAGCCTCAGACCTTGGTCCTCCTGTGAAAGGTATCTCCCTTCGTAATAATGATGATTTTATTAATGAACAGTTTGATGATGACACAGCCTTATTTCTAGAGTTCTCTGAAAGAAACTTTGATGATGTCATGGATAGACTACAATTTTTCTATTCAGCCTCAGGTGAAAACATCACTCCCAAAAAATCTACTATGTTGCGATGGTATGAGAATGTTACTTAATGGGTTTCTCATATGGGTTGGATGTGGGCTAGTCCTAACAACATTGTTAGATACCTCGGAATTCCCTTTTTCAATTGAACCTTCAACTAAAGACATGTGGATGTGGATTTACTCTAAGATAGAGAAAAAAAAATACATAAAATGGAAAACTCACATGTTATCACTAGCAGGGAGTGCTCAAGTAGTGCAAAAAGTTTTGGCTTCTCATGCCATCTACTACTCATCCTCTTGGATTTTTGCCAATTATCAATTCAACAAGTTGGATAAGATATTGAGGGACTTTTAGTGGTCAGGTGGTATGGGAAATAGAAGAAGACATTGTGTAAACTGGGATTGGTGTTGCAGACCTAAAAGGATGGGAGGACAAGGCCTTAAAGATCTAAGATCTCATGGAATGACCTTGGCATCCAAGTGGATCTTTAAAGATCTAAGGGGCAATGAACCATGGAAGGTACTTGTCAGATATAATATTAATAGATATGTCATTAAGAAAGGTAAACAGTGGAAAGATATCCCCCTATGTGACATTGTTATAGGGGAGTTTGAAATGAAAATATTTGGCTCTAATATTTTTAACTCACTGTGGAAGGCATGGTCCCAAGTGAGGAAGTTGCTCTGTTCCAAAAGTGTTGTTGTTAAATCTCCTACATATGTTATCATTGATAGATCCATATGGTGGGGGATCTCATTAAATAATAATCCACTTGTTCTAACATAATGCTTCTCAACCAAACTATGGAATGCTAAGGGTATATCACTCAGTACAAACATTTTGATTCATAACCGACTAGGGGCTTGGGAGGAGATTAGTATCAAGTATGATATGACCCCCTCTCAGAGACCTATACTTTGATTACTAAAGTCATTGACGGGTTTTTTCTAGGAAAGATATATGATAGTGACTCCTTTTTAATGCAATTGAAATGGGTTGATGGTTCTAAACTTTTGATGTTTCTACCAAGCAAATTTACAATATGATGAAAGATGAGTCAGATGTTTTTAGATGGATTAACCAAAGTTGGGGCCTTGACTGGCCGGTCTCTAGATGACATTTTATTTTTTATTATTTTTGGCATTTTCCTCTTGAACCAAAGAAAGCTTGTTTCCGTTGGCTCTTAGTCTTAATAAATTGGTTGTTGGCTCTGTCCTCTCTTCTGTTGTCATTGAACCTTTGAATTGTGTTATTTGCAATTGTCTTGAAACTTTTAAACATGTTTTTTTTAAATGTAAATTTGCCTATAAAGTTTGGTCTCTCTTTTTTGGACACCCTGTTGCTTGGGATGGTCATATTGGTTTATCCTGGCATGAGATTCTAGTTGGCTTTATTGAGTCTTTTGACCTTAAATTGAACAACTTTTGGTTTGCTTTATATGCTGAATTTTTATGGTATCTTTGGAAAAGGAGAAATGAGGAGGTCTTCCAGAACAACATGAGAGATCTTACTGAGTTTAACTATAAACTCATACATGTTTCTATCATGTCACAGGTTTCTACAGTGTTGGAGATCCCTACAGACATATTTATGATTTTTGTTCGTGAGGGTTCCATGATCATCTATAAAGAGGATATAAAATGTTGTTTTTACTATGATGCGTATAAAGATATGCTAAATCAAAAGGAATTGGATGCTCTAAAATAGTTCACAAAAGAAAAAGACATCAACATAGAGAATGAAAATGAGAAAATAAGAGAAAGATGGAAGAATATCGGTACAGATTGGGAAGCTACCTCCATGATTCCTCCTGGAGTAGAGCCCCCTATTGAAGCTTTTGATTGTGACCAGGCATAGTGCAGTAATAATGCAATTGGGTCATGGGACCCCTAATGTCCACTGTTTAATCCTTTTTTTCTTTTTTTCTTTTTGGCTAAATTTTTCTATATTGTACACCAATGTTACTAGCTAGCCCTCAAGGTGGAGGAAAATTTCAAGAACAAGCAAGATTCAAATAGCAGAGGAAGAGGAAGAGACAACAGGGCTCATAAAGGAGGATATGGAGGAAGAAATTAGAGTGAGTCCAAACTCACTGAGAATCAAGGAGAATCTAGTAACATAAGAGGTGTTTATAACCGTGGAAGAGGTTCAAATAGTAGTTCAAGAGGAAGAACTAATAACCAAGGAAGAGGATCTTACTTCTCTTCAATGAAGTGTTACAACTGTCAGCAATTTGGACATCCTGCATATCGGTGTCCTGAGAAGAGTTCTACATCACAAGGAGGAGAAAGGAGAGTCCACTATGTGCAAGAAGAGTCTTCTAACAATAAGACAGTAGAAGTTGCACTAGATTCTGAGAATGGAGAGAATCTAATGATTTGTAGGGCACTCCTCAAAGAACCCAACAAAGAAGAGACAAGCCAAAGGAGATCTTTATTTTGAATCAAATGCAAGGTACTCGGTAAGGTCTATAAAGTTATCATAGATTTAGGTTCTACTGATAACATTGTTTCTTTAGAAGCTATTGAAAAGTTAAAGTTGAAGAGAATTCCTCATACTAATCCTTATAGGGTTACTTGGCTGAATAAAGATCAACATGTATTAGTTAATGAACAAGCTTGGGTATAATTTTCCATAGGGAGATATAAGGACCAAGTGTTGTGTGATATACTTCCCATGGATGCTTGTCATCTATTATTGGGTAGACCTTGGCAATTTGATAGAGCTGCAGTACATGATGGAGATAAGAACTCCTATTCATTTAAGAAAGATGGAGTAATTTTCAAGATTCAATCAATCTTGGAAGAAGGGGAAGTAAAGAAAGAGGGTCCTAACGTATTTTTAGTAGGTTAGAAAGAGTTCTTACAAACATTGGAGGAAGAAGATGGAGTAGGCTTTGCTTTGGTTCTAAAGCCAAAGAGTGATAAAGGTGATAAGAAGGAAGAGTTACCCTTAGAAGTGAAAGAGTTGTTGAGTCAATACCAAGACATCATTAGTGATGGCCAACCAGCTAGTCTACCACCTCAGAGATCCATTAGTCATTAGATTGACTTCATCCCAGGAGCCTCACTTCCCAATAAAGTTGCCTACAAAATGACTCCACAACAGAATACAGAGATAGCCAACCAAATTCAAGAGTTGCTTGATCAAGGACTGATTAGAAGGAGCATAATTCCATGTGTTGTTCCCACAGTCCTATCCCCAAAGAAGAATGGTACTTGGATGTTATGTATAGATTCCAGTGCCATAAATAGGATCACTATTCGGTATAGATTCCCAATCCCTAGGATAGAGGATTTGATGGATTGCTTAGGAGGAGCTAAGTATTACTCCAAGATAGATCTTAAGAGTGGTTATCATCAGATAAGAATAAAAGGTGGAGATGAGTGGAAGACTGCTTTTAAGACTACCCAGGGACTCTATGAGTGGCTTGTTATGCCTTTTGGGTTATCAAATGCCCCGAGCACATTTATGAGATTAATGAATGAGGTGTTGAAAGAATTCATTGGAAAATGGGTTGTAGTGGACTTAGATGACATTTTAGTTTTTAGAAAAACAAAGGAGGATCATCTCAGACATCTGCAAATGGTGATGCAAAGATTGCATGAGGAGACGTTGGCAATCAACTTGGAGAAGAATGAGTTCATGAAACAAGAACTCGTATACTTGGGTTTTGTTATCTTGGAAGGTAACTTGAAGATGGATATCAGCAAGGTGGAAGAAATTTTGAATTGGCCTACACCTAAGTTAGCCACAGAAGTAAGAAGCTTCCATGGATTAGCATAGTTCTACAGGAATTTCATCGGGAAGTTTAGTGAAATCAATGCACCTGTTTTAGATACCATAAAAGGAGGTATGAAAGAAAAGTTCCAACGAAATGAGCAGGATGATAAAGGATTCGAGGATTTGAAGAAAAGGATAGCAACTCAACCTATTATTACTCTTCCCATCTTTGATAATTTTTTCACTGTGGAATGTGATGCAAGCAATGTTGCCATAGGTGCACTTTTGAGTCAAGAGGGAAAACCAATAGCTTTTCATAGCAAAAAACTGAATGATGCAAAGAGGAAGTACTCCTCATATGATTTGGAGATGTATGCATTAGTACAAGCACTAAGGAAATGGAGACATTATCTCCTTCCCAAAGAATTTTTAGTCTTAACCGACAATCAGGCTTTAAGTTTTCTGAATTCCCAAGACAAACTAAGCCATAAGCATATGAAATGGGTAGAGTACATTCAAGCCTACACCTTCACCATCAAGCACAAGAAGGGAGTACAGAACAAGGTAGTGGAGTACAGAACAAGGTAGTAGATGCATTGAGTAGAAGGTTGCCCATGGTGCAAGAAATTTAGTTAAGAAGCATTGGCATAGACAGCTTCAAGGATCTGTATCCAGCAGATGGAGATTTTTAAGCAACATACAAGGTATGTCAAGATTTTCAGAATCACTTTCATAGTGAGTATTCTAATTTCACCCTACATGAAGGTCTTCTATTTAAAGGAGGAAAACTCTATGTATCGAAAGGTTCAATGAGGGAGAACTTATTACAAGAGAAACATAATGGTTTAATGAGCGGACATTTTGGGGTGCATAAAACCTTAGAATTGGTGCGGCGATACTACTATTGGCCAAGAATGAGTAGAGAAGTTCAAAAGTATGTGGAGACTTACATAGTTTGTCAAAAGGCCAAGGGTACTTCATCAAATGCAGGATTGTATCAACCACTTCCAATCCCAAGCCGACCTTGGGAGTGTGTCAGCATGGATTTTTTGGTTGGACTTCCTAAGACCAAGATAGGAATGGACAGTATTTTTGTGATTGTGGATAGATTCAGCAAGATGGCTCACTTTGTGCCATGCAAGACCACACATGATGAATGCTATATAACACATCTTTTCTTCAGAGAAGAGGTGAGGATACATGGATTACCTTTGAGTATTGTATCAGACTAAGACTCTAATTTTATGAGTCATTTCTAGAAAACCTTATGGCAGAAGCTTGGTACAAATCTTTCCTTTAGCTTGGCATATCACCCACAAACTGACGGTCAGACTAAAGTGATGAACCAAAGTTTAGGAAATATTTTGAGATGTCTCACAAAAGAATATGGGCAGTCATGGGATCAATTACTTGCACAAGCAGAGTTTTCCTATAATGATACAGTCAATAGATCCACTGGAAAAATCCCTTTTGCAATAGTATATGGGATTCATCTCAGAGGTATATGTGAACTTGGGGATCTTGAAAATAATGTAGAGAAGAGTGGTTATGCTGAAGATTTTTCTCAGTCCATGAAAGAAGTCCATGATACTATGAAGAAGACATTAGTGGAGAGTACAATTCACACCAAGCAGAAGGCGGATGAAAGGAAAAGGAATGTTCAGTTTCAGATTGGAGACTTTGTGATGGTACACTTGAACAAACATAGACTGCAAAGAGGTGTTCCTCACAAGCTACAGATGAAGAGGCTAGGTCTGTGTTAGATACTTGCAAAGTATGAAAACAATGAATACAAGGTGGAGCTTCCTGAAGACATTGGGTTGTCACCAATTTTCAACATTGCAGATTTGATAGCATACAAAGGACCAATTCAAGATGTTGATCAAAACCTTCAAGAGGTAATACAAGAGGTAAAAGATCTAAAAGTAACCCCTACTCCACCTATGACAGCTAAAAAGATACTAGACTCAAGGGTATACAAGAAGACTAGGAACAAAGACTATACAGAGCACCTTGTCAAATGGCATGAAAAAGAAGATGTTGATGCTACTTGGATCAGAGAAACATAATTCAAGAGGTTGGGCATTGATCCAAACATGCTCAATCCAAGGATGGATTAACCTTTCTTTTGTCTGGGGGAGTATGGTGCAG
>MU228492.1:1886015-1899984 GCA_018584345.1 Thuja plicata | reverse complement strand
TTCCTATACGTTGCATGTATGGGCAATAATGAGTGCCTATTTTATACCTTAGTTGATTCAAATGGATAGAAAAAAAAAAATTGATGCCTAAAGATGATCATAGGTTAATAATGTGTTAGATCATCTCAATATCTTTCCAACGCTTTTTGTCGGAGTCAATCGGACTCCGTATGTGGAAGTTATGGCTTCCAGAGTAAAGCCTATTTTAGTTTCTTCAAAACCCGCTTGGGTTATGGAGAAAGTTTTACTTCTTCAAAACTTGATCAGGTTTTGAAGTACTTTTTTCTTTTCAAAACCCGATCGGGTTTTGAAGTACTTTTTTCTTTTCAAAACCTGATCGGGTTTTGAAGTACTTTTTTCTTTTCAAAACCCGATCAGGTTATGGCTCGGTTACCAAGCCTAGAACAATTTCAAATTTTAAATAACCCGATCGAGTTATATGAAATTTAATTTTTTTTGAAGATGTGTCCACTTTTTTGGTCCAAAACTTGGTGCACACACCTAGAAACAAGAATAAAAATTTTAATGTCCTTAGTTTCATTCTGATTCTCATCCAAAAAACACCCTATGTCTTCACAATCACTAATATACAGATTTCTCCCTCTTACACCAATCTTTGTCTCTGATAAAATTTATCCCTCTAATATACTGATTTCTTTGGCATGACATCAATAATCTCTCCCTCTTTGACATCTGATGCCAAAGACTCCATCCAATGAAGTTGTAATGTATCGAATGTACTGATTCATATGCAATAAGCTCTGACAATCTGCGTCAACTTGTTAGATCTTCATTGTAGCTCGGTTGATGCATCACTAATTTGTGCTTTAGTGAGCCTTAGTTAGGAGAATCACCCCTATCTTTCCTCTAAGATAAAATAATGCATCCTTAGGTAAATGTTTTGTGAATATGTCTGTAATTTGTTCTTTAGTATTCACATATTCCAACCTTACTTCCTTGTCCTGAACCAATTCTCTCAAGAAATGATACTTTACTACAATATTCTTAGTCTTAATATACATCCCAGGGTTCTTGGGAATGTTAATAGCACTAGTGTTGTCACAGTAGATAATAACTAGTTCTTTGATTTCCTCCTTCATACCTGACAACAGCTATTTGAACCATATGATATTTGAACAATTCACTGCTACAACAACATACTCTGCCTCTACTGTAGACTGAGAAATGTAATTTTGTTTCTTACTATTCCAAGAGACTAACCTCTTTCCAAGAAAGAACACTCCACCATTGGTGCTCTTTCTGTCATTAACACTTCCTAACCAATTAGCATCAGTAAAATTCTTCAAACCAAAGTTTCCTCATTTCTTATACCATAATCCATAATCTTCAGTGCCCTTAAGATATCTCAGAATCCTTTTGATATCCATCAAATGGTTCTCTCTGATCAAACTAACCTCTAAGACTCTCTTCTTTGGATCTCTTTACATTTTCATCTCCTCCATGGATTTCATGTAGTTTCTTCCACATATCATAGGCAGTAGGGCATTCCTTGACTTCATCAAATTCTGAATAGCTGAGTTGATGAGGTGATGTAACACAAGTCTTTCTCAACCATATCTTCTTCTAGGGTATCCTTAGGTCACTCCTCTGACCTATTAGGGTTCTAAACTAACCCTAATCTCCTTAGGATTCTCTACTCAAGATCCTACTCCTTTCAACTTGTGAACACAAATCAAGTAGCTCCACAACTCTTCACAACTCCTCCTAGGCTCTTAATAGCCCTTCTTGCTCCATCTTCACAAACTTCACAAACTGACCCAACATGATCAACAACCACTCCACAAAGAGAAGTAGGCTTTTAGGATGTCACTAAGATCCTTTCCAATTCCTGCAAACACAATTTTCGTTGGAACCCTAATCGAGTTCCAAGAAACACAACAATTGCTTCCCAAATAGGGCTACAAGCAATTAGGTCTATTTTGGTGAAAAACTCAAATAACTTGAAAAAGTCCTTAACAAGGTGGAAAAAAAAACTTTGATCCTGAAACCCTTTATAGAGACCTAAAGGATTTTCAAGGTCTTTGGCTCCCAAACTGTCCATACAGTACCCCCTACAATCATGCCTAAAATTTAGGGTTTCAAGGCATTCCAAGCCTGTCTGACAGAATCCTTATCTATACCACCAAGAATCATTCACCAGTACTTCCCATTGAATTTTGGACTTCAAGACTCATGTGTATACCTCTCTCCAAACTTTTATTGAGCCTATCAATGCTTTCAATCCTCATTATCACCTCTGCAACTCACTGTGATCCCTATCCATGCAGCTCTGGCTCACCTAGGGCATCACCTTGAGAATATCTTGCTTTCTTTCCAGGGCCCCTCCTTCACTGTACAATATGTACATGGATTCATCTCCCTAATCCTAAAGGCTCATGCAGATTCCACAGTGGGAAGAGGACCAAAGACCCCATCTTCACCAATTGCCTGGTTCAGACCAGCGACTGAATAGAAAATAAAATAATTTACAAGGCTAACTAAAAGCTTACAAAATGGAAATCCAACACCACATAGAAACTTTAAAACACCTAATCTAACACTTCCATGGATTACAATACTTAATTAAATCCATTAAAACACCAATTTATCATAAAAATAAGAACTATGACTGTTCTTCCTATTATCCAGTCTGTACACACACTTACAAAAACAAGCCAACCCTTTCAAAAGGTCAAGGATAGCCTTAAGTAGTTGAACAAGGCACAAACTCAATATTTTCAGATAGTTATGAAACCAATTGCTCGAAGTTGCAATCATGCAACAAATGTTGTCAATGTTGTTAATGACAACATTGACAACTTTTAAATCTTTTTGGATTTTCTATCCAAACTTGGTCATAAGTCCACCAAACTTAATCAAATGCCTATCTAAGGTGTTAGAACATTGAAATAGGACCTCCAGTCCCCTACTTGTCCAATTTGACATCATAATGCATAAAAACACCCTAGTTGACCTAATGTGGACAATCTTACAAATAATGTCACTAAGGACCTATTCAGACATCCTAAACTAACACACTTCACACTAGGACTTGTTTAGTCCCCTTATTGCACTAGTGGTTTGGCTAGGACCACTACAAGGCAAGAACAAAATAGAATCCCTAGGTACCTTTCTAGCCCTACCTAGGTGCTCTTGCACCATACTCCCCCACAAAGGAAAGTTGTGTCACTCCTATGGACAACAAATCTTTAGAGATGCCCACCTTTTTGAAGTCTACTTCTACAATCCATGAGGCCTCTGAGTCAGGCCTATTCTTTCACTTGATGAGGTGTTCCATGTACACCATGTGCCTTGTAGTCTTTTTGACTCTTGATTCCACAACTATGTCAGCTTCCAACTGTGACTTGGGAAGTAATACAGTATCCTCAACATCCCCACTAACCCCTTGACTACTTTGACCCTTCTCATCAATCTGTCCTTTGAATGGGATCAAGTCTTGTACATTGAACACTGGAGATATGCTCAAATCTAAAGGTAGGTCTATTTTATATGCATTAGGCCCATATTTGGCTAGGATCTTGCAAGGTCCCACCCTCTTCATATGTAGTTTAGTAGGGACATCCTTTTGTAACTGAGATTTTTTCAAATGAACCATCACATAGTCACCTACCTCAAACTGAATGTATCTCCTCCTTTCATCAAATTTGGCCTTCAACTTTTGTTGACTGTCTTGGATTGTCTGCTTGACCTGTTCTTGGATCTCCTTCATGGTTTGAGTAAATTCCTCAGCATGACCACTCCTATACTCCATGCCTCCAAGATCCCTAAGCTCACACACACCTCTTGGGTGCATCCCATAAACTACCTCAAATGGGCTTCTTCCTGTCATTTTGTTCTTACTGTCATTGTATGCATACTCTGCTTAGGGAATGACAACATCCCAAGTCTGACCATACTCCTTGGTTAGGCACCTCAATAGGTTACCCAACACTCTATTGACCACCTCAGTTTGGCCATCTATCTGAGGATGGTAGGCTGAACCAAAAGAAAGATTGGTACCCAATCTAGTCCACATTGTCCTCAAGAAATGGCTCATAAATTTCACATCCATATCTGATACTATACATAAAGGAAGACCATGGATTCTTACTATCTCCTTAAAGAACAAATAGGCTATGTGGCTAGCATCATTAGTAGTCTTGCAGGGTATCAAATGACCCATCTTGCCAAATCTGTCAACCACTACATAAATGTTGTCATATTCTTGCTTTGTTTTGGGTAGACCTACTATGAATTCCATGCTCACACACTTCCATGGCCTATTAGGGACTGGTAAAGGTTGATATAAACCTGCATTTCTTATTCCTCCTTTGGCTTTCATGCATATGACACACTACTCCACATACTTAGTTACATCTCTTACCAACTTTGGCCAATGGTAGAACCTTTTCACAAGCTCCAAGGCTTTGTTCATACCAAAGTGACCACTCAAACACCCATTGTGTTTCTCCTATATGAGATTCATTCTCATAGAACCTCTTGGAACACATAACTAGTTACCCTTAAATAATAGTCCATTTGCAAAGTAAAATCTAAAAAATTGCTATGGAAATGGTTCTGAAAATCAACACACACCTTGTATGCTTCCCCAAAGTCCTCATCTTCCTTGTAGATATCTCTAAAACTATCAATTCCAATGCTATTCAATTGGACTTCTTGAACTGTCAGCAACCTCATGCTTAGTGCATCTGCAACATTGTTTAGTTGCCCTTTCTTGTGCTTTATTGTAAATGTAAATGTTTGTAAATACTCCATCCATTTCAAATGCCTATTGCTTAGTTTCTCCTGAGTATTAATGTAACTAAGGGCTTGGTTTTCAGTAAACACAACAAACTCTTTGGGCAATATATAATGCCTCCATTTTCTAAGGGACTGAACTAAATCATATAGTTCTAAGTCGTAAGAAGAGTATTTCTTCTTAGCTTCATTTAGTTTCTCACTAAAGAAGGCCATTGGCCTGCCTTCTTGACTCAACACACCCCCTATTGCCATTCCACTTGCATCACATTCAATAGTAAATAATTTATCAAAACTAGGCAATTGTAGGATAGGTTGAGTGGCTACTTGTTTCTTCAACAACTCAAAGGATTTTCCTGCTTCTAAGGTCCACCTAAACTTAGCTTTGACCCTACCCTTAATGGTATCTAATAAAGGAGCACAAATACCACTAATGTTCCTAACCAATTTCCTATAAAATTGGGATAAGCCATGGAAACTTCTTACCTTAGTGGCTATGGTAGGTGGTGTCCAGTTTAGGGTAGCTGCAACTTTGCCTTGATCCATCTTCAAAGACCCTTTGGACACTACAAATCCAAAGTATACTTGTTCTTTCTTGAAGAACTCACATTTTTCAAGATTGATAGCCAGCTTCTCTTCATGCAATCTCTACAACACTACTTCTACATGCTTGATATGTTCCTCCTTTTTCTTGTTAAATATCAGTATATCGTCAAGAAATACAACTACAAACTTCCCTATGAAGTCCTTGAGCACTTCATTCATGAGCCTCATGAATGTTCTTGAAGCATCTGTGAGGCCAAATGGCATCACAATCCATTCATATAACTCATTTGTGGTATTTAATGTCATTTTCCATTCATACCCTTCTTTCACCCTGATTTGGTGATAACCACTCTTCAAATCCAACTTGGTAAAGTACATTGCCCCTCCAAGGTAATCCATGAGATCATCAATCCTAGGTATGGGGAACCTATACCTTATTGTGATTCTATTTATAGCCCTTGAATCTATGCAAAGACTCCATTTTCCTCCCTTCTTGGATGCCAACACAACTAGGACTGCACATGGGCTTATACTCTTCTTCATCAAGCCTTTATCCAAGATTTCTTGCACTTGCCTTGCCACTTTCAAGTTCTGATCAGGAGTTAGTTTGTATGCTGCCTTATTAGGCAAAGATGCACCAGGGACAAAGTCTATCTGATGACTTATTACTCTTCTAGGAGGTAAGGTAGTAGGAGTTCCATCACTCACTATGTCCTTATACCTCTCAAGAAATTTGTGTATCTCTGATGGTAATGGCTCCTTGACAAGTTTATCTTCCTCCTTAGGTCTTAGCACAATGTCATACCCTTCATTCTCATCATTCTTGGGATCCCTCACAAACTCCTTTCCACTACACAACATAACATTAGGATTCTTGGACTGTGGCTCTTCATCTTCTGGGAAAGACTGAATCTTGAAAGTTTTGCCTCCTTTCTTGAATGTTATAGAATTCTCCTTCCCATCATATACTGCCCCATTGTCAAATTGCCAAGGTCTTCCTAACAGCAAATGAAAAGCATCCATTAGTAGGATGTCACACAAGAGTTTTTCCTTATACCCTGCTATGGAGAATTCAACCCATGTCTGCTCATTCACCAATACCCTTTGGCCTTTTTTGAGCCATGTCACCTTATAGGGATTTACATGGGGTATTGTGGTCAACTTGATTTTGTTGACTGCTTCCTCTAAGATGATATTATCAGTGGAACCAGAGTCCACTATCACCTTACAAACTTTTCCAAGGATCTTGCATCTTATCCTAAACAAAGCCCTCCTATGCTTGGGTTCATCCTTACTTGGTTGTCTTATCAATACCCTACTAAACATTAGTTTCTCACCCATCTCCAAATCTAGATGGTCAATCTTAGGAGATTTGACACTTGAAGTGTCTTCATGGGCATATGCTATTCTTTTATCGTTGTTTGATGTAGTAGGGTTGTTAGGACATCTATATGTTGGGTGGCCTAATTGACCACAGTTGTAACACTTCATACTTGCAAAGTATGAGTTACTTCTACCTCCTCTTCCTCTGCTAGGACCTCCTTGATTACCCCTACCTCTGTTATAGCCCCCTCTTGGAGTGCTTTCACTATTGTGCTTTGTCATCTTGTTCTCACCTTGTGTCCTTTGCTCACTGCCTCTTCCTTGATAGCCTCCTATTTGACCCCTTTGGTCTCTTCCTCTACCTCTGTTATTCTTAAAGGGAGAATCACCCATCTTCCTATTCTTTTCTTCCACTCTTTGGGCTAGTTGATGACACCTTTGAACTGTGGTAGGTGTCCATAGGCTAATCTCTTCTTGGATGTTTCATTTCAATCCACCCAAGTACCTAGCCACTTTGATTGACTCCTCTTCTTGTTGCTTAGACCTAAGACACAATCTTTGGAATTCCTCTGTATATGAGGCCACATCCAAATCTTTTTTCTTCAAATTCTGCCTTTTCCTATGAAGTTGGATCTCATAGTCCTCTGGCAGATAATTCTCCTTTAGCTTGGTCACCAATGCATTCTAATTGGCTATGGGTTTCTTACCCAATATAACCCTCTCATCTTGAAGGTATTTCCACCATGTTAGGTTTGACCCTCTGAGTCTTGATTTGGCCACCTTTAGTTTTTGTGCCTCTGTCACCCCTTCACACTCAAAATGATTTTCTATTCCTTCAATCCAATCCATCACTGCCTCAATGTCCATCTTTCCACTAAACAGTGGTATACCTTCCAATGCCTTTCCTCCTAGGGCTTTTATGGTTTTTAGAAAGGGCTCTTTATTCAAGACAGTGTCTGGTTTAGGGATAAGGTCCTCTTTAACAACCTTTTAACCCCTATCACTGCTTTCAACTTCCTTGTTTCTAGCTACTACATTGGCAACTTCTTCTAGCCTTATCTTCATTCCTTCTAAGGCTTCTTCAAGGAGTCTATTCTTCTCCTTTTTCTCATCTACCTCTTTAGCTAGCTCTGCATTAGTCACCATACTTGACTCTCCTACTGATTCACCAGTAGCTATAGACATACACTAACTTCCCAAGTCTTTAACTTGCTCTGATACCACTGATGGTAACATAAGTCTTTCTCTACCCTATCTTCTTCTAGGGTATCCTTAGGTCACTCCTCTGACTTATTAGGGTTCTAAACTGACCCTACTTTCCTTAGGATTCTCTACTCAAGATCCTACTCCTTTCAACTTGTGAACACCAATCAAGTAGCCCCACAACTCCTCCTAGGCTCTCAATAGCCCTTCTTGCTCCATCTTCACAAACTTCACAAACTGA
Organism: Thuja plicata; assembly: GCA_018584345.1. Classification (NCBI taxonomy): domain Eukaryota; kingdom Viridiplantae; phylum Streptophyta; class Pinopsida; order Cupressales; family Cupressaceae; genus Thuja; species Thuja plicata. The sequence continues at coordinate 1,891,913 of MU228492.1, read as the reverse complement.
ACCAACATGATCAGCAACCACTCCACAGAGAGAAGTAGGATTTTAGGATGTCACTAAGATCCTTTCCAATGCCTACAAACACAATTTGCATTGAAACCCTAATCGAGTTCCAAGAAACACAATAATTTCTTCCCAAATAGGGCTACAAGCAATTAGGCCTATTTTGGTGAAAAACTCAAATAACTTGAAAAAGTCCTTAACAAGGTGGAAAAAAAACTTTAATACTAATACCCTTTATCGAGACCTAAAGTATTTTCAAGTTATTTGGCTCCCAAACTTTCTGTACAGTACCCCTACAATCATGCCTAAAATTTAGGGTTTCAAATCATTCCAAACCTGTCTGACAGAATCCTTATTTCTACCACCAAGAATCATTCACCAGTACTTCCCATTGAATTTGGGACTTCAAGACTCATGTTTCTACCTCTCTCTACACTTCTATTAAAGCTATCAATGCTTTCAATCCTCCTTATCACCTCTATAACTCACTGTGATCCCTAGCCATGCGACTCTGGATCGCCTAGGGAATCACCTTAAAAATTGCTTGCTTCATTTCCAGGGCCCCTCCTTCACTGTATAATATGTACATGGATTCATCTCCCTAATCCTAAAGGCTCATGCAGATTCCACAGTGGGAAGAGGATCTATGACCCCATCTTCACCAATTGCCTGGTTCAGACCAGCGATTGAACATTAAAAAAAAAAAAAAAATTTACAAGACTAACTAAAAGCTTACAAAATGGAAATTCAACACCACACAAAAACTTTAAAACACCTACTCTAACACTTCCATGGATTACAGTACTTAATTCAATCCATTAAAACTCCAATTTCTCATAAAAGCAAGAACTATGACCGTTATTCCTATTATCCAGTCCGTACACACACTTACAAAAACAAGCCAAACCTTTCAAAAGGTTGAGGATAGCCTTAAGTAGTTGACCAAGGCACAAAATCAACGGTTTCAGATAGTTATGAAACCAATTGCTCGAATTTGGAATCATGCAACAAATGTTGTCAATGTTGTCAATGACAACATTGACAACTTTTACATCTTTTTGGATTTTCTATCCAAACTTAGTCATAAGTCCACGAAACTTAAACAATGCCTATCTAAGGTGTTAGAAAATTTAAATAGGACCTACAGTCCCTTACTTGTCCAATTTGACATCATAATGCATAAAAACACCCTAGTTGACCTAATGTGGACAATTTTGCAAATAAGGTCACTAAGGACCTATTAAGGCATCCTAAACTAACACACGTCACACTAGGACTTGTTTAGTCCCCTTATTGCACTAGTGTTTTGGCTAGGACCACTACAAGCCAAAAAAAATAGAAGCCCTAGGTACCTTTCTAGCCCTACCTAGGTGCTCCTGCACCATGAGGCTACATCTATCTACTATTGGAGATACTGATTTGTAATTCTTCGACCACAAGTATGTGGAACCACCTAGACCTATGTCTGTGGATCAGATGGTGGACATGAAGAATCATAACATAATGATGATTGATATAGATTCTTCACTCAGCTATTCAGAATTTGATGAAGTCAAGGACTTCCCTACTGCCTATGATATGTGGAAGAAACTGCATGAAATCCATGGAGGAGATGACAATGTAAAGAGAGCCAAAATAGAGAGTCTCAGAGGTCAGTTTGATCAGATGAAAATGAAAGAAGGAGAAGACATTACAAAATACAGTGAAAGAATCAAGAAAAGTGTCAGTTCCATAAGAGCTGTTGGTGGAAAGATTGAAGACAAAACAGTGGTTAGTAAGGTATTGAGAACTTTACTTCCTATCTATGCAATTAGAGTCTCAGTTATTCAAGAGATGAGGTGTAGTAATGATATAACTCTATATGCATTGGTTGGAAGGCTAACAACTTTTGAGTAAGGTATTGAGAACTTTACTAACCATTGTTTTGTCTTAAATCTTTCCACTAGCAGCTCTGATGGAACTGACACTTTTCTTTATTCTTTCACTGTATTTTGTAATGTCTTCTCCCTCTTACATCAATCTTTGTCTCTGATAAAATTTCTCCCTCTGATATACTGATTTTTTTGGCATGACATCAATAATCTCTCCCTCTTTGACATCCAATGCCAAAGACTCCATCCAATGAAGTTGTAATGTACCTATGTACTTATTCATATGTAATAAGCTCTGACAATCTGCATCAACTTGTTAGATCTTCATTGTAGCTCAGTTGATGCATCACTAATCTATGTATACATTTGTGTAACATCAATGACAATACACAATTGAATAATTGTCTTCAACAATAAGTATGTTAATTTAATCATGCAAGTGTGTTGATTCAATACCCCAAGTGTGTTGATCTATCTGCAAGTGTGTCTTTCTAGCATATTAGTGTGTTAATCTATCTGCAGGTGTGTACCTTTCCTATAAGGTCATAAATTAGGTCTAAATGATGACTTAGGGTTTTAAATAGATATCATAGGAAACTAGGGTCTATTTTTTTATGAATATGATCTCTTTATACTCTGATTGATGAATTGAAATCATGTTTGATGTGTTTTGAGACTCCTTTCTTTATTTTAAATCCATTTGTATGTCTGCATATGATTTAGGGTTGTTCGATGGATTAGGGACATGTAGTGATCACCTGAGCCTTAAAATATGTTACTATGGTGTTCTTATGGCATGTTTTATGATAATATGTGATTCCCTTATTCATTGATCATGTTTTACTTGTGGGTAAATAACTTAGGTACCCTAGGTGAGTGGCTCTCAATGGATGTCGGGGCCCTAAAGTGATTTCCAAGATAACCCATTGGTGAGTTGTCTTAATAAAGTGATAACCTCAATAAATTAACAAGGAAAGAGGGGAAATAAACTAAACAAGTTTAATTGATTTCTCACCCATGTCGCTAGTGCTAGTACAAACTAGGGATGGGAGTGGGAGAAGGTGCCTTTGTGATGGCATGATCAAATAGCCTTGTCCTCAAGAACGGTGTTCGGTTCCACATGTGCCTACTTGGGGGTTGGGGTCCAAAGAGACCGCCAGGATAAACCAAGGGGTGAGGGGTATGCGATGACACTCACCTAATTGTAACCTAGAGTCTTTGCACCTTTGATATTTTTTTCCTCTAATAGTCCTATTTGACTTTGATCTTTGTTTGATTTTCATGCCTTGTACTAGGAAGGGTTTACTATCTAGATTTTTTCCTTAGATGTACCCTTGCGTGAGCCTTGGTTTCTATCTCATAGCTCAGGGAAGTGGGACTACGGGTTCCATGTGTTTGGGTGGTTAATCTCTTATTTATTGAGGGAATGTTCGTGGTTATGTGGATGGACTTATATTTGATCCTTTCCAAATTTGCAGTTGAGGGGTTCATATTGTACCTTGCACATTCTTTCCATGTCAAAAGAAGGATTGCATTTTTTTTGTTTGAAATGGAAAATAAAAAATTGAATTGAAACTAATGCCAAAAGGAACACAAGATGTGATCTATTTTTTCATATTCCCGATTCCCTATTCATCGCTTCTTGCCCCAAGACTTTCATTTTGGTTCACACTACAAAAGGTTGTGGATATTGACTTTACACTTGTCAATTAATTTGCTTTAAAGTTTATAAAGTCCTTTCAAGAAATTCATTTTGTGCATAACACGACATTCATTACAAACCATGAGACATCGTTGAGGGATTCTATAAAATGGTTTATGTGCCCTATGCTTCCACATTTGCATACAAGTATATGATTTGATGGCTATTCATGCCTTGAAGCAAAACTCAGAAACTGCAAACTCCCAACTCGACTTTTGTGTGTCTCTTCAAACAAAACTTCTACAAACACACAGAGAGAAGCCACACAAATAAAATGGAAAATAATTTCTGGTTGATTTCAATCGTCGATTCACCCAGGATGCACGTGCATCAACTATCTAAAAGATGTAGAAGTCATTCTTGATTTTTTAAAAACATTTTTCTGAAATGACTATTTCTTAAAGCATTATTTATTTTAAAGAATTACTTTGTATCAATAAAGAATTCTTAAACAAATGATAAATGGAAAAATTGTATTTTAAATATGTATTATATTTTGAAATATAATCTCTGTGAAATTCCTTTTTTTTTAATTGAACAATTTGATTAAGTTGTTAAGAGTCAATATTTAATTATTAAAACTTAAATCTTAATTTATTTATTTTTCTAGAAAGCAATATACACTAGTTTAGATATCTTCTTAATTTTTATTTTTTCTTCTAGAAATCAATATATATATATATATATATATATCAGTTTAGACATTAGGAAGACATATATATAAAAAAACAAATATGCATTTAAAAATATATATAATCTTTCCTAAAAAAATTAAAACTAAAAAAATAAATTACTTATTTATTATATTGAAGTATAATGTCCTATATGAAGTATTAGTTTCTCAACTTTTTTATAATTGATCAATTATAAATCAATTTATAATTATTAAAATTTAAATAAATATAATGTTTTTAACACTTTTTTTTTTGAAACATTTTGGAGTTGATGGAAAAAAGGGACAAGTAGTTGAGTGCTTCATTTTATCATGATGACATGCTATTGGTTGTAACTTCCAAGTTATTGATGTTGACTCCATCAAAAAGCTACTAAATTATCTTAGTATGCCCCATGAATATACACCTAAAAGATATGATTTATGCACATTTATTAAATATTTTTCTTTCATTACATCTTTTGATATGTCGACAAAACATATTGATGTGACACTATATATCATTATTGGTGCAGAGCACCCTAGGGTTCAGCTCCAAACCCTAGCAATTTTTGCTGAGTGATCAAAAGGAGCAGATCACAGTTAGTTTTCAGTCCTGGTCATTAAGCCTGAACAGTTCTTCATTCAGTCGCAAAGTCGCAGAGCCAGTGGAGAGCAGACAAATCATGCATTGCACACTCGCGAGCTAGTCATGTGTCAAGTTTATTAGTGAGCGAGTGCGCGACGAGGAACTAGTCGCTCAGTCGCAGACGGCTAGCAGAAAAGACAGTGCGCGACAATGCAACGAGGAGCTCATCGCAAGCTCACGAGTCATTTCGCAGTTAGTGAAAAAACATCGCGACAGCGCAACAGTGAACTCATCGCTCAGTCGCTGAAGACGAACAGGGAGTCATGGTGTGCGAGTGAGCGACACCCTATGCGTCGCAAGATCGCGATTGAAATGGCAGTTAAGTGAAAAGCACGGCGAGCGTGCGACTACGGTGTATCGCTCAGTCGCAAGGAAAAAGGCAGCTCGGATGAAAGCATCGCGAATGTGTGACGGGAGCTCATCGCTCAGTCGCAAGGAAAAAGGCAGCTCGGATGAAAGCATCGCGAATGCGCGACGGGAGCTCATCGCTCAGTCACGAAGGAAATGGCAGCTCGGGTAGAGGTATGGTGAGTGCACGACTGACTGGATCGCAGGGTCGCCAATGAATGTCCAGCTCGTCAGAAAGAGTTGCGAGTGCGCGACTAATGTGTGTCGCAGACTCGCAGAGTAAATAATAGCTCATGAAAGGACAGTGCGGGTATGCGACTTGAGCTCATCGCTCAGTCGCAGCATAAAACATAGCTCGGGACAATGCATTGCGGGTGCGCGACATGAGCTCATCGCTCAGTCACCGAGGAAAAGACAAGTCAGTTAAATGCATGGCGAGAGTGCGACAAGCAGGTAATCGCTCAGTCGCAGAACAAGACATAAAAGGTGATATTCATTCGCGACTATGCGATAAAGAACTAAAACAATCAAATGATCAAACATACTGATGTGTCAGAAGGAGAAAGAGTTGAAAAGTCAGAAAATGCCAAAAGAATGCCACAGAGAAGAATGTCGTCCACGTCGTCGACCATGCAGAGAAAGAGACTGATGACAGTTACGTAGGGAAGATGAAGAG